>CM061153.1:27361407-27843907 GCA_030710495.1 Labroides dimidiatus
CCTAGGGTTAACTGTGATCACCTGATATTAACCTGAGACCACCTTGAGATCAACCTGAAACTAACTGAAATCACATGAGATTAAATTTGGATCACATCAGATTAACTTGAAATAATTTGAGATTAACCCGTGACCACCTGAGATTTATCTGACATCAACTGAGATTAACAGTGATCACCTGAGATTTACCTGAGATAAACTAAGATTAAATTTAGATCACCGGAGATTAATTTGAGATTACCTGGGATTTATATGAGATTATCTACTTTTATGAGATCACCTAAGATTAACCGTGAGCATATGAAATCAATTTAAGACCACCTTGAGATCAACCTGAAACTGAGATAATTTGAGATTAACCTGAGACCAACTGAGATTAAATTTAGATCACCTGGGATTAAACACTGATCACTTGAGGCAAACCTCAGATCACTTGAGATTTATTGTTATTCCCTGAGATTTATCTGACATCATCTGAGATTAACGTGAGGTCAACTGAGATTAGCTGAGATTACCTGGTTTAACCTGTTGATCCTCCACAGGGACATGAGTCCTGTCTGAGTTTGAGGAATCAGTCCACTGATGTTTCTGGCTGATTTTCTCTCTGTAAGAAGTTTTTCGTTTCTCACATTTAACCTGGTTTATTTGAAACCACCTGTGTGTGAGCAGGTCCTGTTGTGTTTTAGTGCCTTTTGTTCTGTCAGTGAAAAATGAGCTGCAGAGCTGTGACGGTGTGATGGTCTGACCAACGTGAAAAATGGGTCACTGAGTGTCTCTTCCAATGAACAATCAGAGCAGAACAGACTGGAGTTAAATGAAAATCCTTCTGCAGAAACGACAGTTCCAGTCCGTCTGATGCTCTTAAACATTACAAACAGTACAGTGGTGAAGTGGTTAGCCCTGCTGCCTCACTGTAGGCAGGTTTCTGGTTTGATCCCAGCCTGGCTGGTCCTCAGCTGCGTGCAGTTAACAAGTTCACTCTGAGCATGCCTGGGTTCTCCCAGAGATCAGAGGTCATCGTGTTAACTGCAGGTCAGTCCTTTCTGTTTTTGTTGGTTCAGGAATCTGATCAGAGTGAGACCTCCTGAGATCCTCCACAGTATCAGAGGGAATACCTGAGGTTAGCTTTACTTAGCTCCGAAGCTAATTATATCAGAGAAATATAGACACACACACACACACACACACACACACACACACTGGTATATATGGTTTAGACCGACAATATCTCAAAACCTGTCATATGGTGGTTTACACTGACACACCTTTCCTAGGGTCCCAGAGTAATAGGAGTCAGGCCAAACTACTCAAAAAAAATAAAAAAAAATTCAGCACAGTTCAGATCTTAAAAAAAAGCTTCAGAGCCAGAGATATCACACCTGACTGGATGGTGGTTTATGCAGACCTTCAGATTATGGTTTATAACGACCATAACAGGTTTATGGGTACTTTAAAGGGACAAGAAAGCCACGCCCCCCCCAACCCAATTAACATAAATACACACCAGACACAATTATACATTAAGGGGACAGAATCAAAAGTCAGTATTTATGCTTTAATTATTGATACTTTTGCCTGTTTAAGTGCTCTTTTCAGAAAAATATACACAAAAAAACAGAAGTAAGTATTTCTGTACAGCATTAACAGTAGAAAGAATGTAGCAAAGTGTCCTTTTATAAAGAACATCTGCTCCGTAAACTTTTAAGAGCACAAACTTCAAAATAAGTTTTATATAGTGTTTAAAAAATTTAAATTAACTTAAATGTTTTTAAACTTATGAGTAGATAGTGACACAGCCATCACACCAACAGAACAGTTTGAACTAAAACAAGAAAAAAGTGCTGATTTAAAGGGTCTTTCTCTTGGCTGTGGTTATACGGTTTCGAACAAAGTCACGTATGTTTTGTACTGTTCGTTCTGACAAGATAGGGTCTTCTGCCTGCTTGCATTGGTTGCATTCATCTCTGGAGGCTAGTTTTCTTTTGGAAATGTGAATTCCAAAGTGTCGCATCACTGCAGCAACCTCAGCTTTGGACCACATTTTCTTTGGCCGTCTTCTTGGCTCAGGCTCTGCTTGACCAGCATGTTTTCCTGAGAGATATTAAGTGAAAAGACAATTATTGACAGGTATTGGAACAACCACAAGTTAAGTCCAACTTATGTCACAAAAACTGAAACTGTGCATCTCAAAGGCCCAAGCTGATAAACCCTCAGTCAAACTGGAATCAAAAACATTTATCACTTTGTAAGTCTATCTTTGTATCAATAAACTTTCATAGCTTATCATTACCCAGCCGGGTTTAGTTTTCATTTCTAGGAAAATTAAGAGCTCCTTCTGATTCCTTCTGTTCCTGAGTCAATGTTAAAATACTCAAGTCAATAAAATCCCAGTCTGGTTACCATTTAAAAAAAAAACCAAATATGTGAATTCTGAAGCATTGTGCTTGTAGAAATGGTCCATACTTTAAGATGACTAAATAAATAGCCTCAACCAAGTCATCACTTGATGAACTTCATACTGCAACACTGACAGCATGTACCACATAGAAAGTTACAGTAATTAGAATATTTGGGCTCAGCCATGTTACAAAGTTCGTTTGGAGCAAATGAATCTGATAGTTTCATGTAATTAACAGAAAATTAAACATCTAAAATGTCAGGTACTCTTGATTGAATCAGTTCTCTTCATTTTCATGTTCATGTCAAAATCTTTTATACCATTCAAAAATGTATTAATTAATTCAATGACTTGAAACATGTTTTAGTATAAAGACAGGAGTCAGGAATGATCTTTTAGAGAGTTCATGCATGAACGTCTGCTTGACAGGTCTTAACCTGTAACTGCACTTCTGTTGTATGGCTGTAGTTAATACTATTCCCATCCATCTTTTGATTACTCTTGAGGTCTCAAGACATTTTTTAAGGCCTGCACACTGGTCTTACCTTCTGATGAAGTGACAGTCCCTTCTGCTGTTGACGTCACTTGGGACAGTATCTCTGATTTAAAAAAGAAACCCAAAAAACAGAAAAGGACTTGTGAAGCATGACTCATCAACAGAAAACTCTTCTGTTGGGAGAGATAAATTACCATGGTTTACAGAACTTTGGGGATTCTCCATGTCTGCACAGCCTGGTGACAGACCCAGGACCTCCCCCTCTTTAGGTCCTCTGGCCTCTGTGCTGCTGTCCTCCGAATCACTGCCACTGTCCTTAGCTTCTGTACCACTGAACGATATCTCATCTAGAAAAGCGTAATCATAGGACAGGAACAGGTGGACATTAGTCTGTCTGTTTCTCTGTCTGTGTTTGTCTCTTTGTCTTTGTCTGTCCCTCTGTGTCTGTCTCTCTTTGTGTCTCTCTCTATCATTCTCGCTATCTGTCTGTCCCTCTGTGTCTGCCTCTCTGTCTGTCTCTCTTGATGTCTCTCTCTATCGTTCTCACTCTGTCTTTGTCTGTCCCTCTGTGTCCGCCTCTCTTTGTGTCTGTCTCTCAGTCCCCCTGTGTCTGTCCCTCTGTGTCTGTCTCTCTATCGCTGTCTCTGTCTTTATCTGTTCCTCTGTCTCTCTGTCTGTCTCTCTCTTTGTGTTTCCCTGTCTGTCTCTGTCTGTCCCTCTGTCTCTGTGTCTGACTCTTTGTGTCTGTCTCTCAATCGCTCTCTCCGTCTTTATCTGTTCCTCTGTGTCTGTCTCTCTATTGCTCTCTCTGTCTTTATATGTTCCTGTGTCTCTCTGTGTCTGTCTCTCTCTTTTTTGTCTCCCTGTCTGTTTCTCTGTGGCTGTCTCTCTCTTTGTGTCTCCCCATCTGTCTCTTTCTCTGTCTTGTTACATCTGTACACACCTTCAATTTCAATTTCATCCAGTGATCTTCCCTGCAGGCCAGAAAGGTCTCCTTTCTCCATGGACAAAAGCAATTTGGATATCTTGGCTAATTGTGTGGTTGGGACTGGCAACCTGTAGAATTCCCGATGGACACGAATGTCGTGTCCAAGAAAGTCGGCAACCTGGTCAAGTTCATTATTTTGGTCCGGTCCGAGGCAGTAACGGCACTTGTCAAGGGCAGACATTGTTTCAAACGCAAAATGATGTTTTGGACACTGCAGAGGAAAAAAGAAAATAATGTGTGTTTCTTCAAATGCAAAGTCTCCTCTAATTTTGTCCATATACTTAAATACATTCAAGTGGTGACATCCCAAGATGATTTAGAAATCCCTTCAACAATCTGACATACCTGTTCATGACCTCCAGCTTCTGGGGCTCTGAGAGACATCTCTGCATCAGGCTGCTTAAAAGAGACAGATCATAAACAGATGGCTGTGAATGTACACACATCAAATGAATCCATCTTGAGGGAAAATGTAAAGTTTGGTCACAAAATCACTGAACGTGCAGGATGAGCATCACTAAACAGTTCCAAACTCCAAGAGCTTAGGATGATTTAGAAATCCTTCAACAATCTGACATACCTGTTCATGATCTCCAGCTTCTGGGGCTCTGGGAGTCATCTCTGCATCAGGTTGCTGTAAAGAGGCAGAACGTAAACAACATTTAAAAAGTTTAAAACATTAAACGTTTAAAAAGTTCAACTGTCGTGAGTAGATTAATAGAATTTACATTTATTTCAAGCACAGCCTCCTATGCATGCTAGCCTTAAATAACAGCCATGCACAAATGTAATTCAGCAACAATCAGAGATGAAAATTTAATCTCATATGGTGGAAACTTTTCAATCACAGCATAGGTATGGGGTGTAACAAATGTCTCACTGTAAGTATTCCTACTCTCTGAGGCTACAAAACCCTCTGTTGCATTTAAGGCAATTTCAAGCAGTTCTAAGACTGACGCACAAGTGCAAATATGAAGAGGTGAGTGTGACCCTGAGACTTATAGATCCATACAAAAAACATGTCAGTGTAAACCATGATAGAATCAGGTACACACCCACACACACGATCACACATATACAGAGGTGAGTGGGACAATCAGACTTATAAATCCATATAGAAAACATGTCAGTGTAAACCATGATAGAATCAGGTACACACCCACACACACGATCACACATATACAGAGGTGAGTGGGACAATCAGACTTATAAATCCATATAGAAAACATGTCAGTGTAAACCATGATAGAATCAGGTACACACCCACACACACGATCACACATATACAGAGGTGAGTGGGACAATCAGACTTATAAATCCATATAGAAAACATGTCAGTGTAAACCATGATAGAAACAGGTACACACCCACACACACGATCACACATATACAGAGGTGAGTGGGACAATCAGACTTATAAATCCATATAGAAAACATGTCAGTGTAAACCATGATAGAATCAGGTACACACACACACACACACGATCACACATATACAGAGGTGAGTGGGACAATCAGACTTATAAATCTATACAGAAAACATGTCAGTGTAAACCATGATAGAATCAGGTACACACACACACACACACGATCACACATATACAGAGGTGAGTGGGACAATCAGACTTATACATCAATTCAGAAAACATGTCAGTGTATCCTCTAATGGAATCAGGTACACACACACACACACACGCAGAGAGGTGAGTGTGACTCTCAGACTTAAAAATCTATTCAGAAAACATGTCAGTGTAAACCATGATAGAGTCAGGTATCTATACACACACACAGACACAGTCTAATGTCAAGTGTAACTAAGCCTCCTATGACTTTGTCCATAAAAGTGAAATAAGATGGCTACACACACAAACACAGAGAAACGTTGTTGTACTTTTGGTCCAACTGTAATCTGACTCCTAATGACTTAAATTATAGTGAAACACCAGTTACCTTTCGTGAACTGGGGAGTACATCCAGCACTGGGCTCAGCTCACCCTCGCTTACACACAATGAGGGGTCCCCTTTCTCAATGATGAACTATATACAGAACAATGAGGGAAGAGGCACACACAATGAATCCATCTTGAGGGAAATGTTAAAGTTTGGTCACCAAATCACTGAACATGCAGAATGAGCATCACTAAACAGTTCGAAACTCCAAGAGCTTAGGATGATTTAGAAATCCCTGCAACAATCTGACATACCTGTTCATGATCTCCAGCTTCTGGGGCTCTGAGAGACATCTCTGCATCAGGTTGCTGTAAAGAGACAGATCATAAACAGATGGCTGTGAATGTACACACATCAAATGAATCCATCTTGAGGGAAAATGTAAAGTTTGGTCACAAAATCACTGAACATGCAGAATGTGCATCACTAAACAGTTCCAAACTCCAAGAGCTTAGGATGATTTAGAAATCCTTCAACTATCTGACATACCTGTTCATGATCTCCAGCTTCTGGGGCTCTGGGAGTCATCTCTGCATCAGGTTGCTGTAAAGAGACAGACATTAAAAGGAGACATGTTAAAAATAGTTAAATTGCATTTGAATTTGATTGTACGCTAGCACATAGAAACATTGTTTGTTCCTATCACAACATAAGTGTTATGCCTTTAGCATTCATTTCAAACAGAGTTTCTGTTTCACAACATGAAAATAGGATTACCTTGTCCCTCCATGGCCAGTCTGGGTCTCCATAATTATACGTTATTTCCTCTCCCGGGTTTATGTTTCGTGTTGCGAACAAACAAAGGTGGGGCTTTCCTTTGATATACAAGTACCTCATTCTGGTATTTGGGTTTAGATGGTCATCATTGACCAGTTTCCCGAGTGACCCATTGTCTTTTGCTGCATCGACACTTAAAAACAAAACACAATCAAAATTTTTGGCTGTGTCAATTTTCCTCGCTCTTAAACCTATTTAATGAAACCTAGTTTCAGACTATTAAAAGCAATGTGTCACCCCATTTTGATTAAACAAAGCACTGAATTTTAACACATACCACCAATATTTTCCATTAGAGCGGAATTCGAACATGAAGACTTGAAGGCTGTCATGGTACACTCGCTGTCTGTTTTCACATTCTTTCTTGGGGATAAGTTCACCCCGATATTCCAAAAGAAAGTCTCCTTTTTCAAAAGGAGCACCAGCAAAGACACCCCGCCCTAGCAAAGACACAAACAAAAATGAAAAAAAGTCAGGAGAAACAATGTTTGGTCCAATGTCATTGTGGGATTAAGCTTACCCTTGAATGCACTGATGAACCTGGCATCAAGTCCATCTTTGTCCTTTCCTTTCTCAATGAATTCCTTTGCTTCTTCTTCCGGTTTTACACATCTCCGCCGAGGCATTTTTGAATTTCTCCATCAAAAGCCTAAACCCAGTCAATGTTATTATGCTGTAATTTTACTTTAGATTAAAGGACAAAACAAAAATTGCAATGCAAATTATATGACCTACAATAACTTAGTATACCATACTCATATCTATGTCAATATAAGAGCAATGTGATTTTTTGATTGTATCCTGCAGTCTCATAATGTACAATGGTGGAAATCTGCTCAGTTAAAGCACTGGCTGCAATAAAATAATAATAATAATAATAATAATAATAATAATAAGATATCTCATATGTATGTGTTCAACTTTTGATTTACACCAATTTATCACTTCCCTTTAAGACTTAAGTGCATGAATTTAGTGGCAAATGCTGAAAGAAGAAGTTTTATCATTATTTTCCTTGATTTTAATCATACACAACCTAACAGCCAGCATGACATTGCAATAATAATGTTTCAGTGCTAACAGCGTGAAAGACGCGTTTAAAATGCTAACATGAGTCAACAAAGAGAACCTCTATCTGCCTGATCACGACATGCATTAATATCAAATCTAAAAATACAACAGTCAGGTCCTATATTCATTATACTTTAGTTCAGTCACAGACGTGTATTTAAATGGCCACCGCTAACGCCGCTGCTAACCACACAGCTTAACTGTTTTTAAATGGCCGCAGCTAACCATAAAGTTTAACTATTTTTAAATGGCCGCCGCTAACGCCGAAGCTAACCACAAAGTTTAACTATTTTTTAAGTGGCCGCCGCTAACGCCGAAGCTAACCACAAAGTTTAACTATTTTTAAGTGGCCGCCGCTAACGCCGAAGCTAACCACAAAGTTTAAATATTTTTAAATGGCCCCCGCTAACGCCGAGGCTAACCACACCGTTTACCTGTATGTTAAATGGCCGCCGCTAACACCAGAGCTAACCACACCGCTTGACTATTTTTAAATGACTAGTTCCTGCAGCTTTTAGACCAATGCAGGGGTTGTCGTTAACACATTAATTTTCCCAATGTTCCGTTCTGGTATTATTTCGAGAACAAACAATGCCACAACAAAAGATAAATTGGACATGTAGAGCTTTTCTAAAGTTTTAGTCTCCCTAATAAAGCGAAATATGTTCCGTTTATTCATAAAACATTTCGATTAGTTATTTAACATTGAATTAATAACTTCATCAAACTTTAAACCACTCGTTTACAGATTTAAAAAAATGCCAATATTCATTAAAAGTGTAAATATCTTACTTACTTGCTCCTGTGTAGCCGTCAGCAGACTGTTTCGCGGCAAGCAACTGGTTTCCTCCCATGTAACGCCCACATTCGAGTGACGTCATTTTCCCGCGCGCCAGTGTATTCGTGTGTGTGTGTATGGAAGATCGGGAGCTAAAGCGATCTCACTCATGTGATACACACACACAAAATACCAGGTGAGGGGATTATACTGACAGTTCAAAAAGTCATATAAATATGATGTTTAGAAATTAATAAATGCATTACTAACATCCTAGCTTTATAGTAGGCCCACATTTTCCTAATTTCAGAGAAAAAATAACATTTTTAGCCCCTAAAAAATTTAAAAACAAGTCTTGAATTAGACTGACACTGGGTGTGTCAGTCTAATCCCAGAAATCCACTTTTCCCAGGTGAAAAGTCAGGTGATTTGTCGGTCGATACCATGTATACCAACACACACACACACACACACACACACACACACACACACACACACACACACACGTTTATTTTGGACAAACTTCCAAACAAACATACACACCTATTATTAACCTCATGACCTCTTTACCAATTTAAGTCAAAGAACTGATCATCACACACACACACACACACACACACACACACACACACACACACACACACACACACACACACACACACACAGATTTCTCGTACTTAAATTCTTCCTTCTTTTCTTTGTTATTAAATGTTTCAGACCAAACATTTTTAAAAACACTGAGAAGTTGAAAAACGTCCATGAATATCTTTAACAGATTTTATTCATCAATTTTTCTGACAGAGTGAGACTGCCTGTGAGTTAGTGAGTAGGTGAAATCAGTGAGTTAGTGAATTAGTGAGTTAGTTAGTAAGTAAATAAGTAAGTGAATCAGTGAGTCAGTAAATAAGTAAGTAAGTAAATTAGTGAGTCAGTGAATTAGTGAATCAGTGAGTCACTTAGTCTTTCCATTATTTTGATGAAGAATTGAAGAAACAGAAACAGGTGTGATTTTCAGGACAGGTATAAATAACCTTGTCTGTTACTGCTCTGCACTTCTGAAACAGTTTGTACCTGTGTGTGTGTGTGTGTGTGTATGTGTGTGTGTGTGTTCTGTCCCTATTTTTTATGAGAAAACTGACCTGAAGGTGTTGTGTAAATCTAATATAAAGCTGTCTGTATGTTTCTGCAGAGTAATACATCGTGGAGCCCTCAGGTGTGTGAGGAATGTACCTGTTTCGATGACCTGTCCATCTGCAAAACCACAGACTGTCTGAACCCCCGCTGTGACTTCCACAGAGTAAGACTTCGATTATTTCACATCATTAAACACTCACTGAACACAGATGCTGACACACGCTCTGCACACACAGACACATAGACACACGTACTGCACACACACAAACACACACACACTGCCCACACTACAGACACACTGCAAACCAACACACACAGACACTGCACACACAGCCAAACACACATACAGTTTCTGTGTGTAGCTGTGTGCTTCCTGTGCTGTAAAAGAAACAACAAACACTTTGGTCTGTGTGTTTTCATGCCATTTCAATGAACTTTGAATCAAAGTGTTTTTCCTCTGTGTGTGTGTGTTGAACAGGGCGAGCGTCTGCGGATTCCTGCTAACAGCTGCTGTCCAGAGTGTGTGTCATCCTCTCAGAGCTCCTGTCAACATGAAGGACTCACACATTCAGTGAGTTTCTTCTCCGTCCTATCTGTCCCCACAGTCCTCTCTGTCCTGACTGTCCTCACCATCCCGAGTGTCCCCTCTGTCCTCTCTGTCTTTTCTGTCCTCTCTGTCTTTTCTGTCCTGTCTGACCTCTCTGACCTCTGTCTCTTACAGGACGGCAGCCAGTGGAGCCCCTCCCCCTGTACCGTGTGTGTTTGTTCCAGAGGAGAGGTTACCTGCAGCCCTCGGCCCTGCCCTCCTCTCACCTGTCCAGGAGGTCAGGTCTCTTTCATGCCATCAGGAGAGTGCTGCCCCAGATGTGCACCTACAGGAGGTGAGGACCATCCATGAAACCTCAGTTTACTCTGAGGAACATTATTCTCAAACAGCTGAATTATTTGCTCACGCAGTCTCTCACAGAGTGGCGAACCTCTTCCCATCTTTCTCTCTGACAGACTCGGCCTCTCTGGAGTTTTTAGACCCAGTCATGTGACCAACCTGCTGATCATTCACTGTCACTTATTCAGCACGCAGCTCATTACAGGACTCACATTCTCACTGTTACTCTCCCCTGTGTGTGTGTGTGTGTGTGTGTGTGTGTGTGTGTGTGTGTGTGTGTGTGTGTGTGTGTTAGCTGTTTGTGTGTGGCAGGGCTCAGTGTTCAGGGATGGGGAGGACTGGGATATCGGTCAGTGTTCTCGATGTTTCTGCAGAGATGGAGATGTTCAGTGTTCAGTCACGGAGTGTCAGCAGGTCGTCTGTAAGCCTGTGAGTTTACTGGGATATAAAACATAAACACACACACACACACACACACACACACACACACACACACTCACACTCACGGACTGTTTCTGATGTGTTTCCTTAGGAGGAGAACCTGGTCATTCGGCCTGGTCAGTGTTGTCCTCAGTGTGTGTCTGACCCCTGTCTGTCTGCAGGAACACAATACCAGGTACAATGTGTGTGTATGCATGTGTGTGTTACCGACAGATAATCAGTTACTATCTTTAAGACCACTCAGGTAGATTCACCTGAATGTCAGGTGAGCAGAGTCAGATATGAATCTGTTTACAGTTTTTTTAAGAAACACAAACATAAAAATCAAAAGTTTTACACAATGATCAAAACTTTACACTCAAGGAACAAAACATCAGGGCAGCCTCACACTTTTAGCTGAACGAAACACAGAGATTTGTGAAACACTAAACAAGTGGAATTGCTTAAAGTGTTTTAGGTTAGCAGCAGCAGTGTGTAACTGGTTCAAACAGAATTAAAGTCATATGATACGTATGTTTCATATGTTAACAAAAGGTGGTTTTTATAAATCAGTGTATAGTTTTTACAGGAGTGTTTCATTTTGCAAAGGATCTAACAAACCGGGCCCTGTTTTCAAAATTGTGTTTCAGCAACTGAAAAAAAAAGTAAGGGTCAGGATGCGTAGAGGAGAACAGACTGAGCTTTAATAAAACCTGAATTCTCTGTTAAACTGAACTCCATCTGAAGTGATGGATTCTCAAAGTCTTTTACAGAAAATTCCTGAATCGCACATAAAGTGATGGTTCCTGAATCCTTCAGTCAGTCAATCCTGAGTCCTTCAGGCTGTCTTCAATCATTTAATAGAATAAACCCGTCAGGACGCATTTGTTTAATTATTCATCAGCAACAAGCTTTTAATTTGGTAATTACAGGAAGTGGAACACATTAAGGCAGGATTTTTTTTTAAATACAAAGCCTGAAAAACCACCAGAAATGCTGTTTAACTTTAGAGAGAGCACATGAATATTTATAGACTAAAAAAACACACCAGTGTGTGTATTCGTGTGTGTGTGTATGTTCTGTTTAACTGTGTTTGTGTATCTTTGCAGCATGGTGAGCAGTGGCAGAAGAATTCCTGCACCACCTGTGTGTGTGACCACGGGCAGTCTAAGTGTCATACACACACCTGCCAGCCCATCACCTGTGAAAAGGTGAGCTCTGCCAGATTGTTGTAGGTGATCAATAATTGAAGAGAATGAGAACCCAGGACCCTGACGTGAAGCAGAGGAGTAATCACAAGTACTACGTTGTATGATGTAGTTTGTTGTGGTATATTTTGGTATATTATGATAGTGTTTTATCTGTAGCTGAGAAAAAGAAGCTGAAATAAGTTTTAATCTGATGAACTATGAATAGAAATCAGTCGAAATCAGTGTGTGTGTGTGTGTGTGTGTGGGAACACAAAGAGAAATCAAACAGCAGAATCAAGACGTTGTGTTCTCTTTGAGCTCACTGAGATTAAACTCTCTTTTATCAGACCTCCTGCTGTTTCTCTGACGGAGAGGAAACTCTCGAGCTCCTCTTTATGTCACTTACAGTTTTATGTGTTTCTAAAGCTTTAAAACTTTTAGTTAAATATTCCCAGAGTTCAGCTCAGCCGAGGACGTTCAAACAGCTCTGCCGAGAAACAGAAAACTGAGAAAGTCCTGCAAAAACCCAAGAGGACTGACATCCTCAGATCATCTCAGGACCAAGCAGAAACCAGCTGGTCTCCTGATTGGACGGAGTGAAGTCCACTTGACCGAAATACCTGTGATAGCATGAACAGGATGAATTGAAGTTGAGTAAATAAAGAAAAACAGGATGAAGTGTCTGAGGATGGGAGGTATTTCAGAGTGTCTGTGTAAATCTGCAGATCTCAGCACTTTAAAATAACTGTAAGAAACATCTGATCCAAAGAGCCGGCTGTGTTACTCTGAATTATTAAACACACACGCACTCTCTACCATCCTCTTATCTCTCTCTCTCTCTCTCTTCCTCTGTCTCTTTCCCTCACTTGACACTCTTATCCCTCTCTCGAACACACTAAAAGGTCTTAGCCTCTGATTTTGGGCAATCACACACAACACCTGTCTGTCTTTCTCTCTGCTTTGAACCTTACCTGTGTGTGTGTGTCTGCAGGGTCAGAGTAAAGTCCGGAGAGAGGCCCACTGCTGTGATGAGTGTGTTCCTGCCAAAGGGAGCTGCCTGTACGAGGGGACGGTGCGTTACCACGGCAACATGTGGAACAGCACAGGATGCGAGTTTTGTACCTGTAACCGTGGACAGGTGGTCTGTCAGAGAGCCGAGTGTGCTCAGGTCACATGTCCTCAGGTGAGTCTGAAGTGACCCAGTCTGTAATCTGACAAATGTCTCCTGATGTGAACATTTTTTAAACTTAGTTAAGTTGAAAGAAGTGAAGGTAGAAGAAAAACTGAATCAAAAACAGAACAAAATAAAAAACAAGAATGAAATCAGAGAAAGAAAACGGCTCCACCCGATTCACATCACTTTTCCCTGAGCTAGGTTTCTGTTCCCTGAACACAGCATGTCCGGTCCCAGAAATCAGCCGCCGAAAGATAATGAAGAGTGTCAGAGTCATTTTGTTACCGGTATTCAGATTAACCAGCTCAGGTTCAGGTGTTCGGAGTGAATCTGGATGAATCATTACGACTGCCATGATCCAGTCGAATGCTCCCATCTCAGATAATTTTCTCTGAGAGGACGAGGAAAATTACAGTTCAGAGTCATCTGTGGCCCAGGACAAGTTCAAAAAGTTCCTGTGCAGTGGAGCAAGTTCCACCCTGAACTTTTTAAAGATACAACTTCACTCTGTGTTCAGCACAGGAACTTTTTATGACACTTCACTCTGAGTTTAAAACTTTTAAAAATACGACAAGACAAAATGTCCCACAAATAGGACATTTTTAAAAGTATTTCTTTCAAACTTCTCAAGGTTTGATAATTATTAAGAATGTTTTAATGTTTGAAACTTTTTTGTGATTTCAGGGATCAGAGCTCATTAAGCACCCGGACAGCTGCTGCCCCCAGTGTTCATCTGTGAAACCATCCTGTGTGCACGACGGGAAATCCTTCAGGGTGATTCAAACTTTTGTTTTTTTATCAGTCTTTAATAATCAAGTTATCTGTCTGTGTGTCAGAAACACAGAAACAGGTTAAAACTGAAGCATGAGGCAGAGAATCCTCTCAGTAAAAGAGAGAGAGAGAGAGAGCGACAGTTGCAGGCGGAGGATGTAGAGAGAGGTAGAGATGAACTGAGATGCAGTTAATGTGTTTGAGGACAGATCCATGAGGTTTCTCTGTCGGATCAGAAATACCTCTTTAATATTTATGATTAGATTTATTATTCATGAGCTGAAACCAGAAAGCAAAACCCTCAATGCTCAACATGTTCAGCCAGAGAGAGAGAGAGAGAGAGAGAGGGACGAGACACTGGGGCACCGAAAGACGGGGACAGACGGGTACAGAGAGGACAGACAAACACAAACCAGTACTACGAACAACATATTACACAGACAAGTGCTGACTATCCATCTATCTCTCTCTCTCTCTCTCACACACACACACACACACACACACACACACACACACACACACACACACACACACACACAGGACGGGTCTCAGTGGTCTGATGGCGGCTGCAGGCAGTGTGAATGCCACAGGGGTCATGTGACATGTTACCTGCACTCCTGTCCCACATGTTCACCTGGACTGCTGAAGATCAACCTGGAGGGACGCTGCTGCCCTGAATGTCATCAAGGTACACAGTGTGTATGTGTGTGAGAGAGAGTGTATGTATGCGTGTAAATTAGTGTAGAATGAAATGTCACTCTGTGTGTGTGTGTGTGTGTTTGCAGTCCCATGTCACTCAGACTGTGCGTCATGTACGGGGTCTCCTGATCACTGTGAGGCCTGCAGGGACTTGAAGGCGGTCCTCCATCATGGCCGCTGTCTGTCTGTGTGTCCTGCTGGATTCTACGCTGACGGACGAGTTTGCGCAGGTACGTCTGATTTACCTGAGCGATGACATCATGTTTGATCGATAGCTGCTCACAGAGGTGGGAGGAGTCGGGTTTTGAACACACTGTGGTGACTTTCTACCCCCCACCTCACCCCCACCCCCCACCCCACAGCCTGCCCCCCCTCCTGTCTCACCTGTTCCAGCAGCTGGGACTGTCTGACCTGTGCCCCCCAGAAGCCCCTGCTGAGTCCTGACAGCAGCCAGTGTGTGTCCACCTGCCCCCCTGGATCATACACACACCAACACACACAATGTCGCTGTGAGTTTCACATCTACACACACACACACTCACATAGCGCAACAAACACAGGAACACACACATGCACAAATACACACACAAAGGCACTTACACCCACACATACACACGGTGTTGATGTGAACCTGGTTCTTGAGAGTTGTTAGCATCTTTTGTTGACTTATGAGTGGTTTTTACTTTTAGTAATGGCTCCCTATAGTCTGAAGAGTATGACACACTGTGGCTGTGTTTGTGCTGAGGTGTTTGGACTCTGCCTGTCTGGGGATAAGATTTTATTGATACCAATGCCCTTATCAATTCCTCCTGTGAATTTTCTGCATACATATAGTAGGTTTTAAAGGGTTTTCTGTGACAGCATGTTATTGAGTTTCTAAGTAAATAAATTTGAAATTGGTCAATGGATGTAGATCTCTCTGGAGGTAAATAAAAAACCCTTAAATTTGCATGTCATGTGAAGTCAATGTATTGTTTTGTTATATGTTATTGACTAAGGAAGGCCTTTGATCGTCTCGAAGTAGTTATAACAATTCTTTGTTTGGAACCTTGAGCTTGCCGTAGTTATGCTGACTTCAGCCATGAGCCTGCATGTGACTTTGCTTTATCTTACAATTTGGAAACATTTGCTTGTAAGTATTTTGACATTCAGAGTGTTCAGTATTGTTTACAAAAAGTAAGTGTGATATTTTATGTGATGAAAGTTTAAATTCTGTTTTTAAACCTAAGTTATATCGCATTGATATGCTAACCGCTAGCATATCAATGTGATTTCCCATATACGTTAGCATCAAGCTAGCGCTAGATTTTCAATATAGTGTTTGGCACATTAGGAGATGTATAACATATGAACATTTCTTGTGAGAGATTAATGTAAATTTCTTGGTGTGTTCAGTTTTACAGCTTCTTAAGCAAAATTCAAGCGGAAAATCGTGAATAAGTTTTCTTGTGAAACTGTTATCCGTTAGCTAAGCTAAGCTAAGTTAGCTTGTGCATTATAGTTGACTTAAGGGATTGATTGATGGATTCAACAATTTCTAATTAATTTTTGAAAGGAAATGATTATTGACACTGATCCCTAGTCTGTCCTGAGGTGTTTCAGTGTTTGTCTCTGATCCTGTCTCTGTCGGGTGAATCATTTTTTAGAGAGCCTTCAGCTGCTGTTGTTGGCTCTGATCAGAGTGACTCAGATGGGTTTAGGCTCTGTCTGTGTTTTTGTTTGGGAATCTTTGAAAGGTAAATACAGATTTATTTAGAGCCACATTGACTGTATCACCTATTTCCTCTTCTGTCTTACCTGAGCTCGTCTGTGGAGCTGAGTTAGCTTTGATATCAGAAGGTCTGTAAAGTTTTCCTCTCCTTGATCTGGGTCCTTGAGGTGGACTCTCAGAGCTGGACTCTTAGAGCTGTTTCTGTGTTTGCTGATGTGATCTGAGTCTGTCGGAGGAACAGAGACGTCTGAAAACTCGGAATGGTTCTGGTTCTGAAGGTGTTAGAGGCTGTTGAGGCTCTGTGTGAGCAGCTCATGTTTCCTGTTATCTGTGGATGCAAAAGCTGATAGATAGAAACTGTTACCTCCTAGTGTCCAGGTGTCAGAATAAAGTCAACCTGTAATCAACTGATCCCAAATCAGATTCTCACAGGGTTTGGTGAATACCATCCTGTCTTTAGTTTAGTTTCTGTCTGTCCGTCCGTCCATCCATCTGTTTCTCTCTCTCTCTTGGCTCGGTTTAATCTCTGAACCTTTCTCATCTCATTTTATTACTCCAGGTTTCATTTGTGGGTTAAGGTTATCATATCAGACCCACCCTCAGATTATGGTCTCTGTGCGTGTGTTTGACCTAATAACACCGTGTAATCCTACTCTCACAGGATTCTTGTAGGGGCCTGTTTTTTTTTTCCTTTTTGTCTGTTTAGATTTCCGATAGATTAAAGGAAGCATGTTCAGGCAGCTTTGCTCTAACTCTGAGGCTGTTTTAATTTCTTAACAGAGAAATAATACACAGTGAACTAGAGATAAATGTTTCAGAAAGGTAAACACTTGAAAGGTCATCTAAATAATTCATTTAAATGGTCAGATCACCTGCAGAGTTAAAAACAGCTGTTTGAGAGTCGGTGCCCAGAGTCAGCAATGTAGAAAGAAAAAGAGGAAGTCCGTTGCACTTTAACTTCTGAAGTTACTGAAGGGTTGGTTGGGTCAGGGGTAGGTTAGCTTGTTAATTTACATTAGCTTGTTTGTTTACATTAGCCTGTCAGTTTAGGTTAACTTATTTTGATTGCATTAGCTTGTGTTATTTTCCTTAGCTTGTTTTGTTTATGTTTATGTTAGCTTGTTTGAGTTGTTTGGAGCTAACCAGGTTAACCTTATAGAAATGAGTTTACACCTCTTATTTTGACATTGCACACTGTCACGCTTTAAAGGAACAGTCATGTAATCTTTACTGAACCCTTCGTGGATGTGTCAGCTCTCACATCTCCCGTTGTCCCTTCAGACTGTCACAGCTCCTGCTCGGTGTGCAGTGGACCGTCTCAGCTGGACTGTGTGTCGTGTTCTGACCCTGCTGCCCTGCTTAAAGATGGACGGTGTGTTCCTGACTGTGGGGATGGATTCTACAGCCAGGAGGGCGTCTGCTCTGGTGAGATAATATTACACACATTACACTATTAAATCATGATATTTATACTTCAACCATCACACACACACACTGTAAAGTAACAAGTGTGGTTAGCAGTTGGGAAGATGTAGTCTTTCTGCTGATGCTGTTAGTGTCCTGCTCTCTGTCTGTACAGAGACAAAGAAGCTGCTTGACTTCATCTTTAGTCCTTTCACACAGTAACAATAAATCACACACTGAGACAGGGTCTGTCTCTCTGAGTCCGTGTGAAGGACAGATAGTTTCTGACTCGCAATATGAACAGGACTTTTGTTTCTCACTCCTGTTTTTTATGAGCTAATCCAAAAACAGACATCTGAAACACGTCTCTGCAGCGAGGAGAGACTTCAGAATACTGCCGAAAGTTTACAGTCAACACAAACTTTATCTGAGAGCAGATCAGGTTTACAGGTGAGGGAGATGGGTGTGTGTGAGTGTGTTTGTGTGTGTGTGTGAGAGAGAAAGAGAGATCATGCAGACTCAGCAGACAAACAATAAAAGATGCGAGAGGATCATTAGCGTCTGTAATGAGGATTCAGAGTCTGTGTTCCAAACATCCTGCATGAATATGAATCATCTTCTATTTTAGAGTTTATTAGAATAAAATTACAATAATTCAGACCCTCAGGGTGAGACTGAACCACACGCACACACACACACACAAAGCTTGCCTGTGTCTGTAAACCTCCCTCAGAGGTTCATGAAGGGGTTCATCCTCCTTGTCTGTATTTAGGTTCGTTTGGGAGGGAGGATCCTCTCTCAGGATGAAGATCACATCCTGCAGAGGTCTTAACTCTCAGGTTAAGTCTGTGAACAGGTCTGAACTCTCAGGTTTGGTCTGTTATCAGGTCTTATCTCTGAGGTTTGAAGCTTTTAAACTCTGATTTTCTCTCAGGGCTTTGTGCTCCCACTCAGCTCAGTTTTTCGTCCCGCCAGGCTGCCGTAGATACTTGAACTGATGTTATCCTCCTCGCAGACTTCAGACAGACCTGCTCCAACACGCCTGCATGTTACACTTAACTTTCCAACAGCTAAAACAAACAGTGTTAGAGGTTAATCTGTGTGTTTGTCTCACTTTGTAAGAGTGTGTTTAGTGCGTGTGTGTGTGTGTTTTATGTTAACATGAACACACACTCTTTCACAGTGTGTGATGCCTCCTGCGCCTCCTGTTTCCCTGACAACCCAAACTGCCTGAGTTGTCCACCGGGCTTAGCACTGCATCATGGGAAATGTATTTCGGGGTGTCCTGATCGGCATTACCTGGACAACAGCAGGTGCAGAGGTAGGCTCCATAAATCCAAACACACACCTGTGTTTTTTATGTCTCTGTTCTTATAGACCACGGTGAACATGATGAGCGTGATACCCAGATCACAGAGTTTGATTAAAAGAGCCTGCTTAGTCCTGGTTCAGTTCTCTCTCTCTCTGTCTATCTGTCTTTCTCTCTCTCTCTTAGCCTGTCACAAGTCCTGCTCGTCCTGTTGGGGTCCCTCTGTGTCTCAGTGTTCCACCTGCCCAGGTGAACTCCTCCTCTACCTGGGTCAGTGTGTGGAGGTGTGTGGGGCGGGGCTCTTCGCTCAGGACTCTACCTGTCACAGTAAGACTATTGAACACCTGTTTATGACAAAGTTTGACTGGTATCAGTCTGACCTCTGACCCCTCCTCTCACCTGTCCTCAGACTGTCACCCCACCTGTCGCACCTGTGTGGGTCCCCTGTCCTCAGACTGTCTCACCTGTGTCAAACCTGAAGAGGTCCTCCTGCCTCAGGTCGGTCTGATCCAGGGTGTTTGCTCACCAGCCTGTCCGCCTCACATGTTTATGGACCACACACACACCTGCACAGGTGAGGGGGAGGGGTTTATTTTAATTTATATTAATAAGGGAGTGGGGGGTCACACCTGAACAAGGGAGGATGAGGGGCTTTGTTTCATGCATTATAATCGGGGGGGGGGGGGGGGGGGGGGTCAGGCCTGCTGGTGTGTGCTCCAGTCTTTGGTCTCTCTGCAGCTCTGAGGACAGCTGTCAGGTGATTTCTACCTGTAAGTCTCTGCGGTATGACTCAGGACAGGAAGAAAGTCAAACACACAGATGAATGTTTACCATCTAACAACCATTAAATCTGTGTGTGTGTGTGTGTGTGTGTGCTGCAGTCAGTCAGCAGGTGTTTCAAGTGTGATTACAGTCATCAGGACTTTTAGCTGTTAGCTTCCTGCATTCCTGAAGGTCACACACACACATCATTATTTGCACTGACGTGATTAAATGTCCCATACACACTCACACACACGCAAACACACCCAGGGTGACTGTCAGGACCAGCTTGAATATGATTTATCTTTAATTAGTCTGAGGTCCAAATATGGACAGATGGAGCTGAGAGAGACAGAGTGTGTTTCAGTTAGAGTGAGACAGAGTGTGTTTCAGTCAGAGTGAGACAGAATGTGTTTTGTTAAGAGTGAGACAGAGTGTGTTTTGGTAAGAGTGAAACTGTTTCAGTAAGAGAGAGACAGTGTGTTTCAGACAGTGTGTTTTGGTCAGAGTGAGACAGAGTGCGTTTCAGACAGTGTGTTTTGGTCAGAGTGAGACAGAGTGCGTTTCAGTCAGAGTGAGGCAGAGTGTGTTTCAGTCAGAGTGAGACAGAGTGTGTTTCATTAAGAGTGAGACAGAGTGTGTTTTGGTAAGAGTGGAACTGTGTTTCAGTCAGAGAGAGACAGAGTGGGTTTCAGTCAGAGTCGAGACAGAGTGTGTTTTGTTAAGAGTGAGACAGAGTGTGTTTTGGTAAGAGTGAAACTGTTTCAGTAAGAGAGAGACAGTGTGTTTCAGACAGTGTGTTTTGGTCAGAGTGAGACAGAGTGCGTTTCAGACAGTGTGTTTTGGTCAGAGTGAGACAGAGTGCGTTTCAGTCAGAGTGAGGCAGAGTGTGTTTCAGTCAGAGTGAGACAGAGTGTGTTTCATTAAGAGTGAGACAGAGTGTGTTTTGGTAAGAGTGGAACTGTGTTTCAGTCAGAGAGAGACAGAGTGGGTTTCAGTCAGAGTCGAGACAGAGTGTTTTTCATTAAGAGTGAGACAGAGTGTGTTTCAGTCAGAGTGAGACAGAGTGTGTTTCAGTCAGAGTCGAGACAGAGTGTGTTTTGTTAAGAGTGAGACAGAGTGTGTTTTGGTAAGAGTGAAACTATGTTTCAGTCAGAGAGAGACAGGGTGTGTTTCAGTTAGAGTGAGACAGAGTGTGTTTTGTTAAGAGTGAGACAGAGTGTGTTTTGGTAAGAGTGAAACTGTTTCAGTAAGAGAGAGACAGAGTGTGTTTCAGACAGTGTGTTTTGGTCAGAGTGAGACAGAGTGTGTTTCAGACAGTGTGTTTTGGTCAGAGTGAGACAGAGTGCGTTTCAGACAGTGTGTTTTGGTCGGAGTGAGACAGAGTGCGTTTCAGTCAGAGTGAGACAGAGTGCGTTTCAGTCAGAGTGAGACAGAGTGTGTTTCATTCAGAGTCGAGACAGAGTGTGTTTCATTAAGAGTGAGACAGAGTGTGTTTTGGTAAGAGTGAAACTGTGTTTCGGTCAGAGAGAGACAAAGTGTGTTTCGTAAAGAGTGAGACAGAGTGTATTTCAGACAGAGTGTGTTTCAGACAGTGTGTTGATGGTTTGTGTAGGAGTGAGCAGAGCCACTGAGGTCTAATTTGATTGTGTTCCTGCTGCGTCTCTGAGCCCTGCTGCATAGTTAAAGTCACAGGACAGACTGAGAGAATCCACAAGATGAGACTCAACCTGCTTTCTCTTTGTAAAAACTGTGTGAGTGTGTGTGTGTGTGTGTGTGTGTGTCTTTGTGTGCGTGTGTGTAGGAGGTAATCTCGGTCCCACAGGATGATAATCTGTCCGCTTAGATAAACTCTGAGATCCTTTACAGGATGAGCGGAGGAGGACTGTGGGAAGGTGGGAGATGATGAGATGTCAGGATGATAGTTTCAGCTGCACTGACACCACACACACACGTGTACACACACACACTCACGCATAGTCACATAAACACACAAACACATAAATGCACACACTCCTGGTCTGTTGCTGACAGCTCCTTTTGTCCATCATTTGTCCAACAGCTGCTGCTTGAGGGTGGTTTGGTTCACCTTCTTTGTTTACCTGCTGCACTCTCAGAGTGTGTACTCTGAGAGTTTCTATTCCTGTCGGTCAGAGAAACAGTTTAAAGCTGTCAGTTAATGATCAGATTGCTGCTGTAGTTTAACACGAGTAACCTGTCAATATGTGTTTGTGTGTGTGTGTTTGTGTGTGTGTACAGTGAGGATGTGCTGGCTGTGATCTTCTTGGAGCTGGCTCTGTGTCCTGGCTCTTGGCGAAGTTTGTGCTCGTGAGCTGTCTGTGCGATTATGTGTTTGAGTGTGTGCGTGTATGTGTGTGTGTGTGTGTGTGTGTGTGTGTGTGTGTGTATGTGTGTGTCATTGCTTTAGACTGGCAGAGCAGTAAACAGCGTTAACATGCAGACTGTGAAGATGCCAACAGAACAGCCGAGCAGAAAATAAATGAGGCTCAGAGGAGCTGCAGCTTCAAACACACTCGGTTTCTGTTTGTTTACATTCTCTGTTTGTTTATTTTTTCTTTCTTTTTTTGTTTACATTCTGTTTATTTGTGTTTTTATATTTTTGTTAGTTTTTTGTTTACAAGTTTAGTCTGCTTTTCTTTAAGCATATTTTCATGAATAACGGTGTGAAGGTGTGTTTGAGCTGACCTGGTTTTAATCTCTGAATCATTAGAGTGCGTTTGTGTCTCTGTGAGTTCATATTCATCCTTCTCTCACAGATTCAGGTGTTTTAAGGTGTTATTTTTTGCAGCTTTAACAGAGCTTCTCTCCCTCCAGCAGATCTTTATTATTTTAATTTTAAGTATTTAAACCTCTCCTGTATTTGTGTGTGTGTGTCCTCTCAGAGTGTCACTCCTCGTGCGGACTTTGTTCGGGACCGTCTGCAGAAAACTGCACTTCCTGTCCCGGCCTATCCAACCTGCTCGAGGGACACTGTGTCCACACCTGTCCACAGGGCTTCTTCAGCCAGGACAATCAGTGTCAAGGTGAGAACACAAACACACACACGCACACGCATTTCCTTGTGTCAGTTTTTGAAAGCTGAACTGCAGCTCTGTGTCTGTAACTTCAGAAATGATGGCTCCTGTAGAGATCCTGTAAACACTGTGAAGTAGTTTTCTTCTCATCCTGAGGATAGACCTGATGAAGCCTGACTGGGCTGTAAACAAAGTAGCGCACAGGAACAGGAAGTCTGAGCAGGAGGTTGATGCCCTGGTGTTGGTGGAGCATTCACCGTCAGCAGTCTGAGTTTCACTGTTAATCTTGTTTAAAGTGACTGATCTGTGTTTGTGTGTGAGTGTGAGGCTGCAGCACAGAGGTAGAGCAGCTCAGTGAAGATTAATGATATCTTCAGAGATGTCTCCCTGTGGGACATTAGATGGATGTCCTGTTTGTCCTAGTGTCTCGTGTTGATGGTCTCATTAGAGCTGCAGCAGACTGCCTGCAGGAGAAACACCGTATTTCTGTCTGAGACTCGGACTCATCAGAAACTTTATCAGCTCAGAGGTTTTATTCTCTGCTTTAACACACGGCTGCACTTAGAGCAGGATCAATACGCTTTATTATAGCAGTGAATCGCATGACTCTTAGAGTGTGTGTGCGTGTGTGTGAGTGAGTGTGTGTGTCTGCATGCAAGTAAGTGCGTGAGATGGCACAGAGAGTCATCATTTGTGCAGCCCTGAGCGGATGCTTTAATTTAACCATGAATGTTTTACAGTGCCAGCCAGAGCCGGCCCAACCCAGTGTGGCGCCTTGGGCGAGCTCTTTATGTGGCACCCCCCTCCATGGGAGATTTACATACACTTACAAAAGAAATAGCATAGTTTTTACTGTTGGCTTTAATTCAAAAGGCATAATGTTACTCAGTTTACATAAGTGCTGCATGATTTGGCAAAATCGTGCGGCTGTTGTTATCATTATTTTTGACAATACTGTGATTTGCAGTTATATTGAATAATGATATCAGTCCATATGCTTTGTTCTAAAGGAACATAATTAGATTATTGTTAGTTCTGAAAATTCACTACTCAATTAATAACAAACAAGTATTTATTTTCTACATTTTGAATTTTAAAGTACAACTAAAAAAAATGTCAGCCCCGTGATTGACTGGCGACCAGTCCAGGGTGAAGCCCGCCTCTCACCCTAAGACAGATGGGTTAGGCTCCAGCCACCCACGACCCTGAACAGGATAAGCAGTATAGAAGATGGATGGATGGATAAATTAATGAATCAAAACTAAAGAAAGCTTGTACCGAAGTATTTTTGGTTAATTTCAGTTTTAAATGCTTTTGTAGTTTGCAATTCTTTGTTTTAATCTGGTTTGATTTGTATTTTTTTTCATTAAAACTGTTAATCCTATATTTTTAATACATAAAAAATAGGAAAATAAATTTTATTTATTAGATTGTGGGCCTATGCCCTCCTGCATAAGTCAGTGCCCTGATAGGGGCACCTTAGTCTAAAAAGTCTGGACCCACCCCTGCTTGTCAGTGCATACCTTGTCGCAGGTATGTTATGTTTCTTTGTTCTTCAACAGTTGAATTTCTGCTGAAAGGAGGGTTCAGTTGGTGGAATAGATGAAGTTGCAGTGAAATACCTTTGTCTTTTTGACTCCTTCTCATCTTCTTCTTTTGCCTCTGGGCTCCAGAAGGCTTCGCTTTATTTTTGAGATGATAACGGTTGTTTATCATATGGTACTGTCGGTCAGTTTCACTTACGTCTGATAAACTGCCTGTCCAACTCGCCCACAATGAGCAGGTAATGAGGAGGAGCAGTGTTATTGATGTTGTGATGTGCCCCATCAGGGTCAAGCTGAGTGCAGGAAAATAGGGCCTATTTTTATATAAATTACAGTCATGTTTTGTTGGATTGCTTTGTAACATTACTGAATAATAACAGGAAAATTATATAATATATAAAGATTATATTAAGTAATTAAACATATTTCCTTCTTTTTCTTCTTATAATCCACTTATTCCCCCTATGAGTTCCAGCGCCCCTCTCATTTGCCCATACAGCCTATGCCACTGGCGGGCGCTGATGCTAGCTGATTATTAGCATGATGCTAACAAAACATCACACCTAACCCCTGATTCACACATACAGCGTTGGCGCCGCGGTCCGTCAGCGCCGCGGTCCGTCAGCGCCGCGGTCCGTCAGCGCCGCGGTC
The DNA here is from genome assembly GCA_030710495.1 of Labroides dimidiatus. NCBI lineage: Eukaryota > Metazoa > Chordata > Actinopteri > Labriformes > Labridae > Labroides > Labroides dimidiatus. The sequence goes on from CM061153.1 coordinate 27,386,556, forward strand.
CGTCAGCGCCGCGGTCCGTCAGCGCCGCGGTCCGTCAGCGCCGCGGTCCGTCAGCGCCGCGGTCCGTCAGCGCCGCGGTCCGTCAGCGCCGCGGTCCGTCAGCGCCGCGCACTGTGCTGTATTTCGCTGCCATTCAAGCCAATCAGTGCATTCACACAGCCCGCACCACGGTCCGTCTCCGGCGCGTGCTACCAACGGCTGCTCGTGGCTGTTTCGCTGGGAGTCTAGTCTTGCCAGAGTGCGCTGCAGAGATGCGTCAATCTCCGCAGAGCAGAGCAGATCGTTCCAAACAGGAAATCAGACATGAAAAACGATCAGAGTTCCGGTCTTTTCAAAATAAAGCACCATGTTCAGACTGTCGATCGTAAAATTATCCTCGTATATTAAAACTACGACACTGGCACAGGGCCAGCAGTCATCAGCAGGTCAGACCCAGAGGTTATCTGACGCCACGGACAAGGAAAAGTTTATTTTGGAGGTGGAAAACCTTATAATTATATACGATACAACACATCCTCAACAGAAACTAATGAAGTTCTGGGAGGGCAGGTGAGTTTTACATACTAAATATCATGAAAGCAGTGGTCATGGGTGTGATTCCTGTGGGAACATGTGGTTCTCCTGTGATCTTGTGATCTCTTGTATCCAGCTGCTATGAGTACGCTGAGCTGCGCTCCGCTCCTGATGCAGTGTGAATTGGCTCGCGCTGACTGATCGTGGCACTCACGGACCGCGGCGCTGTATGTGTGAATCAGGGGTAAGGGCCTCACCTCACCTCTGTTTTTTTCTGAGACTAAACTATTGCCCCTCTCTCCCCCCTCTGTGTTTTCTCTGTCTCTCCCCCTGTCTCCCCTCAGAGTGTCACCCGTCCTGTCAGTCCTGCTCTGGCCCCTCCCAGGCGGACTGCTCCTCCTGTCCCTACCTCACCTCCTTAGAGAGCGGATACTGCAGGACGAGCTGTAAGGATGGAGAGTTCCTGAACCCAGAGACCGGACACTGCCTCAGTAAGTTTTTTTTGTGTGTGTGTGTGTTATCCATACAAGTGAAGTGTGTTGTAGTGACTAAGTTCAATCTTGGACTAAAAGAAGTGTATCAGTCAAACAACAGAAGAATTATCAGCAGGTGGCCTAATCGTACTCGCTCCTCGCTGTCGTGTTTCTGTAATCCAGCGGGGTTTTTTTTGTTTACCTCATGAGTGTGCATTTGATTCAGTCTCAAGAATCCTCACAGATTCACAAACAGATGAACGGGGACTTTCAGTTCTCATTCAGATCCCTGTCAGTAAAATGATTAAAGTGAGCAGAGAATCACTGATGGAAAAGTTAATTGCATGAAAATAGAGCATGATTTAACCTCCTGAGTGAATGAATAACTGAAGCAGATGATAACTTGTGCTGTTAGCTCAACACAACAATCTCTGAAATAAAGAAACTGGTTAGAAAAGGAACCAGTAGCTCTGCGTAGACTGATAACTGCAATTTTCTCTACATACACCCAGTTTGAGGTAACTCGGCTCCTCTCAGGGTCTCTGATGTTTGTGTTCAGTAGAACAACCCTAACTTCTTAGTCTGAGCTCTGATCTGACTCACTGCAGTTTGTTCTCTATGTGTTGGAAAGTTTTCAGATTCAAAAGTTTATGTACGTCAGAGATTAACAGCATCTGGAGCTAAAAATAAACCTCACACCAAATAACACATGTTACCATGGAAACAGCACAAGCTGGGAGAATCTGAAACAAAACTGTACATGAAGAAAAAGAGCCACAAAACAGCCCTGAGATGGTTATTTACACCTGATCTACCGATCAATGATCAATCAGTTTTTATTCCAAATTATTAGAATTATCTTACACTCCCCCTGGTTTCCAGAGCAGAGAGCTGACACCAGCTGCAGGTTTGCCTGAGTACCTGAGCACACCTTCAATTTTTAATGCAGAGATGAAATCATCAGAACTGGAAAGACAAAGAAAGGCGGCTTTAATGTCTCCAAATGTTTCCTCTGTCTGCGTCAACGTGTATCTACAGACAGAGACAGAGACCACACATCAGCTCTGCAGAGACTGTCCAATCACATTTGCACTGCAAAGACTCTGTCCAATCACAGCAGGTCTACAGAGACTCTGTCCAATCACAGCAGGTCTGCAGAGACTCTGTCCAGTCACAGCAGGTCTTTACACTATGTGGTTTTTGTGGATTGATGTCCTGACGTTCACTTGCTCTTGTCCCTCTTGCAAATTAAAGGGTCAAAATCAGCCTGGATGAACTGTATGATGATGTCACTTCCTGTGTGTTACCTGCAGGGTGTAGCTCAGACTGTGGCCGGTGCTCTGCTGACCTGCAGACGGGTGTGGGCAGTGTGTGCGTTTGGTGTAAGGAGGTGAAGAAGTGGCTGCTGGGAGATCACTGCGTCTCCGAGTGTCCCAGAGGAACCTACGGACACCACGGAGCCTGCAGCAGTAAGCTCACCTGTACACACCTGTCCTCATATTTACCTGTGTTGTATAATTACTTTCATTCTGTATGTTGTTACATATATCTAACTTTTTCCCAGGATGCCATGTGTCATGTGACTCCTGCAGAGGGGAGGGGCCTCTCTCCTGCACTTCCTGTCCAGTTGGCCGCGTCCTGCTGCCCTCAGGTCTCTGTGCTGCTAAATGTCCCTTCGGTTACTATGACGATAGACACGGCATCTGTCAAGGTGAGTGAGGAAACACCTGAACATCACATTTCCTCCCCCTTCTGTGACATCACCTGAACCCTCCGCCCATCTCTCCGCAGCCTGTGACAGTCAGTGTCTTACCTGTGAGGTGGGTGGAGCCTGCACGTCCTGCAGAGACCCCACCAAGGTGCTTCTGTTTGGAGAGTGTCAATACGACACTTGCGCTCACCAGTACTACCTGAACACCAGCTCCAGAGCCTGCAGAGGTACACACACACACACACACACACACACGCACACACACACACACACACACACACACACATACACACACACACACACACACACACACTCCACAGCTGGTCTGCAGATTAATTTACAGTAAAACATAAATGAAACAACATAACTATTGAAGAAATATTTTATTGATTTAATAATTAAATATTAATAAAATCTTCCTCTGGTTTAAAACTCTGCAGATTTATTTATCACCACTGTAAACCTGCATCATGCAAAACACACACTCACACTGACTCAAAGTTTGTCATTTAAAGTTGAATTTTGATTTATGAAAACGATAAATGCTTTTAAAATTAAATAATTAATTGAAACTGTCTGAACGTGGACTAACAGACAGGTGACAACAGAGACTGATATAAATCACAGTTTCGGATAATCTGATCTTTTTCTCTGTTCTGATCCCACCTTCTGTTCCCTCACTGCTAATCCCACACACACTCACACACACACAGAATGTGACTGGAGCTGTAACGCCTGCAGAGGTCCTCTGAGGACGGACTGTGTCCAGTGTATGGATGGCTACGTCCTCCAGGATGGAGTCTGCACTCAGAGCTGCTCACCTGGATTCTTCCAGGACGGGGACAGGTGTGTCGGTGAGTTTAACAGGAAGCACACATCAGCTGATTCATGTCACAGAAACACTCACAGATGAGCCGTGTGTTTGATCTCCGACTGTTTCTGTAAGTCAGACAGGAAGTCTCAGTCCGTCAGCTGTCACTTCTTACTGCAGGAATAATTCACCTGGTCACATGATCACATGGTCACATGATCATAGATATCAACACCTGTCTGATTCTGGACTCTACCTTTAATAACTGATCTGAGGATGAGCTTTCAACCTTAACCTGACAAACATCAAAGAGACACTGACACACACCTGAGTCTGTAAATCACCTGTAACTGTAGGTCACCTGGTTTTCTGCTTTATCATGGTTTTTAATGGTTTGTTTTTATGTGTGTATGTGTCAGGTTGTGATGCTCACTGTGTGGAGTGTGAGGGGCCCGGTCAGTGTGAGCGTTGTTCTCCACCGTTCTCCTCCCTGCAGGGTGTCTGTGTGTCTGACTGTGGGAGAAACTTCTTCAAGGATGCCTCCACGCACACCTGCAAACGTAAACACACTCACCTTGAATACGTTACATTATGAAAATTTGCTTCAGGTCAGCCTGTTTAAAGACACTCTACCCCCACCCTCTCTCTCTTTCTCAGCGTGCTCCTCAGACTGCGTTCTCTGTGATGGAGTAAGTCAGTGCACAGCCTGCGCAGAACACACTTACCTGTTGGAGGGTTACTGCACACCTGACTGTGGGCGAGGCTTCTACGCTGATCTGAAGACAAGGAGTTGCTATGGTAACAACATCACTGACTTCTGACAACTTGCCTAACAGGTCAAATCATCTAACATGTTAACTTGTTTAACATGTTAACTTGTTAACGCGTGAGATCCGCACAAGAGAACGCGTGTGGCTTTTATGCTCTTCCACACTCCATGCAGCGTCCATTCCCAAACTGCGGGGGGCGGTGTATCACAAAAACACGTCTACCACACAAGAGTAGAAGAAGTTGTTGACACTGCTAACAACATTTTTTTTTTCACAAATTCCTGTTTTTCTGCCAAGTTTGGCCACAATTTCACGATGTGGAACTTTTCCATGTGGAAAGGGCCACATTAGGTTGACTCATCTTTCTGGTTAGGTGTGTGACCCCGTTGACTCATCTTTAACTAATGTTTTCTGATATAAACGGTTTAACCATCAGTTTGATCTCTCTGCCTGTCTGCAGCTGATCAGATATTCCTCTGTGTGTAAATGAGCTGAGGAGGGTCAACAATCATAAAAATCACATCAAGACAACATCATCAAAACACAGCCTGATGGTTGCTAGGCAACAGGCTGGCTTACCGGTGGTGAAGCTAACGCGCTGAGAGCGTCGACTCAGGTTTCTGAACTTAATGTGTAACCACAGCTAAAACACACTGAAACATGAGCACACACACACATGCACACACACTCTGTGTGTGTTTCAGGGCTGAACTAGCCTGCACAGAACAAAGCTCAGGATGAAACATGAGCACACACGCACACACAAACACAAAGTACAGGAGGCGTGTGTGTCTCACCTGAGCTCTTTGAAGTCTTCAGTGAGTCTAAAAGAAAGTACCGAGCTTCATGTTCTGATTAGAGATCTGAAGTCTAAGCGTTGGATGTTAATCCTAAACCTGGGCAGAGTCAGACTGAGAGGTAAAGGTGTGCTGAAGTCTGATCCCCTCATTTCTTAAAGAGATAGTACCTCAAATTAGATCAGTAGAGATTTTCTGAGCTGTGAATCATGTACAGCTGCCTCAGAGATATCAGAGGGAGAGTAGAAAGACTGAACATCAACACAAAACACACGTTGGAATACACACTATGAAATCCACGCTCTGTAAACACTCTTACACACACTCTTATAGTGCCATGAATGTGTGTGATATGAACCTGTATAAACTCAGACTGTCTCAGGTTAATAATAATGAGATGCTGTAATGCAGCTCTGTATTGCTGCTCTGATGTTAATTTCTAATGTTGTCCATATTAGTTCGTGTTTTTATTTTGATGTGTGTGTATGGAGAGAATGTGTGAGAGTGTGAGTGTAGTCTGCTTCCTGGTGTGTTCAGCCTGTCTCTGAGGCAGACTGTCCCTGTTTGTTTAAAGACCTCAGACTGTGTTCTCTGTGAACCTAGATACAGACTAACAGGATCTAACGGCTGAGATTATCATCCTTGGTTTATCCTGATGAATTCATATCCATCATATTCTCGGGGAAAAAAAAACGGATTTGAATATTCAGACGAATCCAGACTCTGTCTGCTCTTTCTTGTAGGTTTTATTTTAGAGCACGGAGAGAAAGCCAAAGAGAGGGAGAGAGAGTCTGCAGGCACAGAGCTGATTTATTCTGTGTGACTGAAGATTATTTTAATAGAGGATTAAATTATCACTCAGCTCTCTGATAGTTCAGTTTGATTTCGGAGCAAAATGAACATTTCCAGCCTCCAGGCTCCAAAAACACCCCACATCATCTCAGTTTAACGCCCCAACTTTTCATTTCTGCAGACAAAGAGAAAGAGTTTTTAATGATTGGGTGACTGCGTGTGTGTGTGTGTTTGAGAGAGAGAGAAAGAGTCTGCGGTAGCTTCATTATAGAGAAATAATGAGAACACAACAAACACTGTGAAAGAGCTGATCTTTGAAAAGTTCAGCAACAGCACTGCTCCAGTTACACACACACACGGAGTTAATGTGCAGCTTTAAAATGTTTTAGTGAGACTCTTTTTATAGTTAGTTAGTTAATTGGTTAGTAAGTTAGTTATGAAGTTAGCTGGTTTACAGTCCCTGCTTCTCTGACCCTCATTTTCTCTCTCTCTCTCTCTCTTTCTCCTCAGTCAACACTCGACCCCCGTCTCTGCAGGTGAATGGGTCTCTGCAGGTTCCCGTAGGGGGTGTGACCTTGCTGCCCCCCTCCCTCCTACAGGTGAAGGACCCTGACAGTCCACCTGAGCGTCTGGTCCTCCATCTGATCCAGAGCCCCAGTAACGGCCAGCTAATCCTGATCGGAGGAGAGGGGAAGGATGAGGAGGGTGGACAGGAGCTGAGCCAGGACGACACCTTTACATGGGCGGAGCTAAGAGCAGGGCGGGTCCGGTTCAGACATCACAGAGACGGGCCCAGGTGAGCCTCATAGAGTCCGTGGTGTTGGTCTGACCTGATTTCTCTGAGTCTGATTCAGAAACATCTCAGTGAATCAGTTCATGTCAGTTATCAGAGTCTGAGCACACAGAGGATTCATCTGTCTGCAGACGGAGACACTTCTACGCCCACAGAGACATTTCTGATGCAGCTTCAGGGGTGAAGCTGTGACTCTGAAACCTTAAAATTACTTAGTATTAACATTTCCTTCAGAGTGTCTCCCTTCATTGGGAACGGTCAGGGCTCCAGTCTAATGAATCCATGATAAAATTTCATGCTATACGTGCGTTTAAACACTGATCGCATTCACTCGGTCTCATCACTCCTCAGAGAGCTCAGACGACCTCTTAAGAAAGTCAAATGAAACTCAATCTGTCCGTGATGTTTGTGATTCAGCTTATTATCATTTACACCTGAACTGTTGGGCCTCCTTATCCTCACTGTATGTTATCCTGTTTGAAGCCAACCCTCAAGATAAAGAATCTGATATGTAGAGAGAGTCCTGGTTGTTATGGTCCTTTCCCATCAGAATAAGGGATATTAGTGGTATCACTGCAGGCTGGTGAAACTTTTGAACTGTTCCTGGTGTTTGAAGTTTTTGCTGCTCTTGTATGAGCTGTCACTCTGATTTATGCAGCTCCTAATAAGAGTTCATTCCCATTAACCTTGGCGGGATCGGAGATGTATTTATACTGCTCAGATAATGTGGGCCAAATGTTCCCGTGCATTAGTTCTGCTGTTTGAGTGTTTGATGGTGATATCAGGGATCAAACAGAGGAGTAATGTGTTCAGAGGAGAACAAACAGCCTGTTCAGAGCTCTGTTTTCATCGCTCCAGCTGTGTCTCCGTCCATTTCACAGCCTTCAGTCTGAACCTGAGCCAAACGTCCGCTCAGCCAATCAGAGCAGACACATTCAGCTCATCGGACCGTCCTGACTCAGCTGCTTTTTACACTCAGATGGATCCATGCCAGAGATTTAACCGACCGCTGTCCTCTGCACGCTCTGAGCCATTAGATTAATGGATGCAATAAAAGTCCAATCCTTACACAGGATCGAAGCTGCAGATTACAGACATATTTCTCAAATTATTTTGAGTGGAGGGATAATGGTTTAGAACACAGCCACAAACACAGAGCCACAGACACAGGGTCTCAAACACAGAGCCACAGACACAGTCTCAAACACAGAGCCACAAACACAGTCTCAAACACAGAGCCAATAACACAGAGCCACAGACACAGAGCCAAAAATGTAGAATTCGGAACATAGAAACAGAAACACAAAGCCACAAACACATAGTGACAAACACAGAGCCACAAACATAGAGTTACAAACAGAGAATCATAAACAAAGAATCACAAACACAGAGCCACAAACATAGAGTTACAAACATAGAATCACAATCACAGAGCCACAAACACAGAGCCACAAACATAGAGTTACAAACATAGAAACATAAACATAGAAATACAAACACAGAGCCACAAACACAGAGCCACAAACACAGAGCCACAAACAAAGAGCCACAAACAAAGAGCCACGAACACAGTCACAAACATAGAGTCACAAACATAGTCGCAAACATAGAGTCGCAAACATAGAGTCGCAAACATGGAGTCGCAAACATGGAGTCGCAAACATAGAGTGGCAAACATAGAGTCACAAACATAGAGTGACAAACAAAGTCACAAACGAAGTCACAAACATTAAGTCACAAGCACAGAGCCACAAACACAGAGCCACAAACACAGAGCCACAAATGTAGAACCACGGACACAGAGCCAGGATATTTGAGCCACAAGCACAGAGTCATGTACCTTACCCTAACCCCAGAGGGTCTGACAGAGAAAAACAGAGTGACGGGAGAGTGAAGGATGAAACATGGAGGGCTAAAAGAAAGTCTTTTCACTTGTTAAAGGAAGGAGGTTTTGATGGTTTCTGCCTCCTCGGGCAGAAAGTCTCAGACTCAACTTTTAAGTCCTCAGATCAGATGATGTTCACAAACGTCATCTTTAATCAAACCAAGAGGTTCACCTGACATGTTTATCACCTGCACATTAAAGAGGTTCAGTTACTACGGCCTCATTTTCTCCTGGAAGAACCTGCTCACCATGTTACAGTCTGACTGTACCTGTACAAACACACACACACACACACACACACACACACACACACACACACAGCTGGACACACACCTCACCTTAGTGGAGGAAGATGCTGTTGTTTCTCAGTCTGTGTTTGCTGAATATAATGTTTCAGGAAAATCTGCTCCAGGAGGAGAAAATTTAATCCTGTAGGAAAGTCTGGAGCTAGATTATTCAGGATTAAGATCAGACTGAGAGAGAGAGAGAGAGAGAGAGAGAGAGAGAGAGCGAGAGAGAGAGAGAGAGAGAGCGAGAGAGAGAGAGAGAGAGCATCAGATCAAGAGAACATACGTGACATGAACATGAAAACATAAACATGAACGGTCCCACTGAACTGTTTCCCGTCTAAACTCACACCTGCTCCATGGTTTGATCTTCAGCTGCTGTTTCTCTGTCTCAGGGGATTGTGGGTAATAAGGCGGCACTCTGAGAGGAGATACAGATGGTGATGTGTGTGAGAGAGAGAGGTTCCCTCCCACTCTCTATGAAGTGATTAGTTCTAATGACTACACTTCAACTTAGTCACTAAGGACTCATTTTCCCAGAATCCCCCTGGGTGGATCGAGGGTTTTGTTTTTTTTTTGGTCAAAAAAAAAGAGGGAGAAGAGAGAAAAAGAAAGTGTGAAGACTTTGACCTGTCTTGACTCTAATCTGTTGACAGTTAATCTTTATTTATTTTTTGTCTCATTTTCTCTTTTATTAACTTCTATTTCTCTTTCGTGTCTGCAGGTCTGGACAGTTTGCTCTTCGAGTATCTGACCCTCAGCTGTTTTCTCAACCTCAGACGGTCCAGGTCCATGCTGTGTCCCTGCAGGTAAATCCCTCTGAGTGTCAGCTGACCTTTACACCTGAGCACGATGTCAGAGGACGTGCTGATGTGTGAATAATGATGTGATCAGGTTATTTTATATCAAAGCTTGTTATCCTGCAGGAGTGTGAGAGTCGAGACTTTCTCCAGACTGATCTGGCGGTGTTTTTCTCTGAGGGATTCGGGTGAATCCGGATCACTACCTGAGTGAACCTGGTGAAGCTGCTGGATGTAATTTAAAAATATCTCTTCGAGCTGACCTCAGAGTCAGACTGACATTTAACACCTCAGAAATCAGTCTGTGAGATTGTTCTCATTTTTGTCCTCCTCTCTCATTAGCACCTTAGGTCCAGATCTAAACCGGTTCAGTTTAAACCAGTTCTGTCCAGACTGAAGTGGTCCTGTCCAGATTGATGTGGTTCACAGTGTGTTAGTTGGTGCGTGGTGCACAGCAGCAGGACTCGGTGTGGCGCTCCCTCTAAATATAGTGTTTAATTATAATGATGAATAATGAGCCGAGCAGAGCCGGAGGCTGACTCTAAAACTTCTCCTCTGGCTGCTGAGAGCTGAAACCTCACACAGGCAAGAGGAAAAAAACAGCAACAAAAACATCAGAAAAAGCATCGCAACAACAACACAACAGCACAACATACAGTGGATCCAGAAAGTAATCAAAGCGCTTCACTTTTTCCACATTTTGTTGTGTTGCAGCCTGATTCAAAAAATGGAATTTTTCATTTTTTTCCTCAAAATTTTACACTTAACACTCCATAATGACGTAAATGTTTTTTTTTTCTTGCAAATTTATTGAAAATAAAAACTCAGAAATCACATGTATATAAGTATTCACAGCCTTTGCCACGAAGCTCTAAATGAAGCTCAGGTTTATCCTGTTTCCACTGATCATCCTTGAAATGTTTCCACCACTTCATTGGAGTCCACCTGTGGTAAATTCAGTTGATTGGACATGATTTGGAAAGGCACACACCTGTGTATGTAAGATCCAACAGGTGACAGTGCATGTCAGAGCATTATGGGGTATTGTGTGTAAAATCGTTAGGGGGGACAAAACAATTAATCCCATTTTGTAATGAGACTGTAACATAAAATGTGGGAAGAGTGAGGCGCGGTGAATACTTTCTAGATGCACTGTAACAACAACAGCGTGAGGGTCTCAGTCTGTGAGCGTGTTGGTCTGTGAGTGTTTCAGTCGCGATCTCAGAGGTTTTATCAGCACAGGTATGACATCATCCTTTAAAAATACCCCAACAGTGAGTCATCAGACGTCTCTGTCTTGGGTCAAAGGTCACATCAATACTGGTGTTCATATTCAGAGAGATTCCCTTAGACACAAATCCTCCTCCAGACTGAGACAGGGCTCTGCTTCACACACACACACACACACACACACACACACACACACACACACACACACACAGAGAGTCAGGTGTATATTTTTAGTAGTGTAGGTGAGGAGCAGCAGAGTGTGGCAATGTGTGTGTGCTGACTGTTTGTTTCTCAGTTAGCTGGTAGCATAGCTAGAATTAGCATGCATAGCATTGGTGTGGCTGTCATTAACATGGTCAGGATAAGTGTGATTATTATTAGCATAGTTTTCAGGAGCCGGGTTAGCATTAGTGTGCTTATCATGGTAGTGATTTTCATTTGCGTGGTTAACATCATCATGGTTTTCATTAGCCTGGTTAGCATTAGCATGGTTGGCATTAGCATGGTGAGATCAGATTTGTTTAATATGTAAGATTATTTAGATGAGCTGAGAAACAGTTTGAGTGTAACTTTCTTATTTTGCTGAATTATCCTTTTTGTGTGTGTGTGTGTGTGTGTGTGTGTGTGTGTGTGTGTGTGTGTGTGTGTGTGTGTGTGTGTGTGTGTGTGTGTGTGTGTCTCTGAATGACTGCTCAGAGTCACACTGACCTCTGATTTTGCACCAACATGGACAATAATGAGGAGCCAGCGAGGTCTGCGCGTGTGTGTGTGACCGTGTCCTGATATTTCTGCCGTCATCCTGCAGAGATGACTTAATTCAGACCATTTCAGAGACAAAAATCAACTCAGTTTTCTGTCTTCTCACTCCGACTCAGACACACACTCTGAGCCAGTGTCAGGTGCTTCCTGCTTGACATCAAACAGCATCACTAACTGTTGTTCACACACTCGCTGTTTGTTCTGTCACAGTCTGACGTACGCTCACTGCACTGTCTCCAAACAGCCAGACAGACAGTTTAACAGAGAGCAGGAAGGAGACCAGGCGGGAGACAACCAGAGAGAAAACTGAGCCTGAAACTGTCTTTGAGTACACACAGAGAAAGAGACCACACACACAGACTCACAGACCACACACACACACACACACACAGACCACACACACTCCTACCTTACATCACCTCATACACATTACATGCACACATTTTATACCATCTCTGCTGATAGATTGAACGATTATCTCTCTGATGTGGTGTATCATCATCTTTATAAGCTGTCAGTCAAGTTTAGCTCACACAGTTACACTAACACACACACACACATATATAGACTAAATTCCTGGAGTGTGTCTCAGTATAACTCGTAGATTTCTGTATATAAACCGTCTGAGAATCAAAGACAGAAGAGCCGGTGCGATGAAACTTTCTCTCTCTCTCTCTCTCTCTCTCTCTCTCTCTCTCTGTCTGCCTGCTCTGTTAAGGGGGCGGGATCTCAGCTGTTTTCTATCTGTGAGTGTTTTAATGCAGACAGCAGGTAATGGTGTGTCAGGCTGTAGATGATCGATGGCTCTCTGTGATTGGTCGACTGTACCTGTGCTGTCTAATGATGGTGAAACGCTGCTGAAGATGTTAAAAATATGAACTCAGTCCTCGTGTCATTCAGGATCAACCTCATCAGACTCCTCTCAGCAGGCTGACAGGTTTCACACACTTTTGAACAGGTGTGTGCGTCACTCTACATGACACCGAGCCTCAGGGCTTCACCTTCAGCTTTAATATCAGGTCTAGACACTCTGAAAGCAAGGGAGAAGGCATACATCCCACCATCATTACACACACACACATACACACACACACACACACACACACACACACACACACACACACACACACATGCTGAGGGCAGCAGTAGTTCATTGTGCGATGGGCTAACACACAGACAGAAAACACACACATTCAGAGTCTGAAAGGCAAATAGGAGTGTGAAATCAAGGTTTGAAACACTTTCTCTGCTGTTCGGCTTCTGAACACACACACACACATACACACACTCATACACCAAGCAGGGACTTCACAGAATAAAGAGCGAAAAGGAAATGCAGGAAGCTGCACTAAAACATTTTTCCATCCCCCCAGGCCCCCGACTGATGACAGCTACACCTCACCTCCTCTCTCTTGCTCTCTCTCACTCTCTCTCTCTTTTTCTCCTGTGAGGGGTAGGCATGGGGGGGAGGGGTCCAGATCCGGATGTAGGTGAATCTCCCACCTGGATATTTCTGTTTTTCATCGTGTTTCTGCCTGGAGGCGAAAAGTTTTCTGCTCTGAGTGAGACGACGAGTCCTGACATGTTCAACACACACACACGCACAAACACACACACACACACACACACACACACACAGGGCCACCCTTAGCTTCACAATCACATCCGCAGCCTTTTGTTTCCCTCCTGGATCTCCCTTCTAACGCAGAGGATTAAAGAGGCCCCTGGGGGGCCATCCTTCGTCTCCCAGAGATAATTCCTCCACGTCTGACAATTTGTAAGAAGACGTCTGAAACAGAGACAAAGAGGGACAAGTTGGACTGTTTCAGAGGTCACTGTGGTTACACACACACACACACACACACATTATTAGTGTGTGCGCAAGTGTGTTTGTGTCTTTGTGTGTGTTTTTCATTCCTCTGTGGCGCCGGCCCCCCTCTATCAGAGCTGTAATGTCAGAGAGCTGGATCTCCTCCAGCCTGCTGAACAGTTTGGAGCCTTTTCAGCCTCAAACTGATTTAAAGATGGATGATGTGTCAGCTCAACAAAGATGAAGCCAGAACAGACAGAGCTCCTCCTGCTGACTGACTGCAGTATTGAGTCGGTGCAGATGTATGTACACCCAAACAACCCATTGATTTTATGACCTCACTCGCTGAGAAAATTACATTATCTGACATTTAATAGGCTGTTTGAGACAAAATATAAACATCCTGTTCGTTATTAGGTATCTTTACTTCAGATATCCTGTAATCGGGTATCTTATCCACAGGGATGGGTAGTGATAAGATTTTATTGATACTTTGTCCTTATTGATTCCACTTATCAATCATTCTTTCTTGATTCCCTGATCAATTCCTCCTGTGAATTTTCTGTGCACATAAAGTAGGCTTTCTAGGTTTTATGTGTGAACAACATTTTCTTAAGTTTATCAGTAAATAAATATAAAATTGGTCAATAGATGTGGATATCTTTGGATATAAATCAATAAAAATGAGAAAAAATCGCACAGAAGTGGAGAAAACGCATGTGGCTTTTATACTTTTTCACACTCTGCGCAGCATCCGTTCCCAAACTGCAGGGGGCGGTGTACCACAAACACGTATACCACAGTACTAAACTAGAGAAGAAGAGGTTGTTTACACAGTTTACTTTTTTTTTTTTTTAACAAATTCCTCTTCTCTGCCAAGTTTGGACACAATTTCAAGTCAGAAATTGTTACTCACACAGTTATCACTGTGAACACTGTGATATTAATCATATATAAGCCAGTATCTTTTGTACGCAGGAGTTAGAAATTTTCGGTGGTGCTTGAAGCAGAATTTTTCGCGTGAAAAAACACAGTTCAAGGGGGTGAGGCTGTTAAAATGATGTCTGCACGAAGCTGCATGGACCTTGCAGACGCGTCAAGCATAAATCAGGCTTTAGTCCTGTCTTCACATTTTTTGTCCTCAGGTAACTTGTCCTGAGAGCTCTCTGGAGGACCTTGAAAGCTCTTTGCATTTCTCAGAAGAAGAAAAACACAGAACATTTCAAATTTTATTGTGAAAACCATTGAGGCTATTTGTGTGTGTGTTGTCTATAGGTACCCTTTATCTGCCTTTGATTTGTTCCTGTTTTTTACTAACTCTGATTTTTTTTTCTTCTTCTTCTCTGGTTTTATTTCCAGCCTCCCAGAGTCCTCACTCTCTCTCCTCTACCTGTTGATGGTCGAGGTGCGGTGGCCACCATCACTAAGTCGGTTCTGCAGATCGACGACCCTGACAACCCGGCCGATGTCCTTGTCATGGTCCTGGAGCCCCCTCGCCATGGCCGGCTGACTCGTATCCATGGAGACCGGGAGCTCAGCAGGTTCAAGCTTGAGGATCTGACCCGGGAACAGATCCGGTATGAACACGACGGATCAGAGGGGGCACAGGATGGGGCAGTGCTGCAGGTCAATGATGGACACACCTACAGGAACATCCTGCTGCAGATCAGCATCCATCAGAAGGTATGTCTGTATTTGCACACAAACACACACACACACACACACACACAATGTATATATATAACCCCCCTCCCCGTGCAGCAGAGACTCAGGGTTTGAAGGTCAACTCTGTTTGTCTGTTTGTCTGCCTGAAGCTCAGCTTTTCTGCTCCCTGTCTTCAAATCAATAACATCCCACACACACAAACACACACACACTCACATTTTGTGTAAAATAGTCTGATGCTGCATTCTGCTTTGCATAAGGGAGGAGGGATGGAGTAAAGTGTCACAGAACCATACACACTCTCGGCAGGAATCAGGTCTGTGTTAGACCAGATCCATCAGCTCTAATCTGAGTCACCTTCTGGATGGATCCTCTGTCTGAGTCCAAGCTGCCATTAATACAAAACAGAACACTCCACTTTCAGAGTCTGTGGGAGACCTCTTTGAGTCTCAGAGGGAGAACCAAAGTAGGAACAATAAAAAACAGATAGACAGACAGAGTATCAATCAGAGAAACGTGGAAAGGAACCATCTGATGAACAGAAAAAGGAACAGTCAGAGGAACAGTCAGTGGAACCCTGACGGAAGTTGTGAGGGACCTTTGTGCTCGTTTGTCCTCAGTAGAATGAGGAGGAAATCCGTCTTATATTTCTGGGATTCAGCTGCTCCTGTAGGTCATCTTAGTGATACAGCAGCGGTTTGCACCTAATCTCATCTGAAGCCTCTTTACAAACAGAGCAGGTCCCAACCACGGTTCAGCCTCTGTCGGCTACAAAGCCCAAAAGAAACTATGTTTTAAATCTTTTCAATTCCATCCTCCATTCCTCTATCTTTCTTTTTCCCACTCTCCCCTGACTGTTTCTGTTAAAGCTGCTTCAGATTTTGCTGCATCCTTCTGTCTCTCTCTCTTTTCTCTCTCCCTCTCTCCCACTCGTTCTCCCTCTCTCTCTCTC
Source organism: Labroides dimidiatus (assembly GCA_030710495.1). NCBI lineage: Eukaryota > Metazoa > Chordata > Actinopteri > Labriformes > Labridae > Labroides > Labroides dimidiatus. The sequence goes on from CM061153.1 coordinate 27,402,604, forward strand.
TCTCTGTCTTTCTCTTCCTCCTTCTCCCTCTCTCTCAGCAGGGCACTGCGTCTCCTCTCGATAAAATGAGAAATATGTTCGGATAAGGATCCAATTTCTGTGCTTTCTCCTCCCGTTCCCTGCTCCTCGTTGTTTAGGCCCCGCCCCCTCAGAGGAGAGTAGACAGTGTTATTGTCAGACTGACCATCAGCAGGCAGCAAGCTGATGTTTTATGGACGACCACGAGTCAGTGTCTGCAGAGTCATTTATTCCAGTGTGAGGACTGAAACAAGAATCTGTGTGTGTGTGTGTGCGTGTCTGCCATCACATATATTTACAATCCATCAGACACACACACACACACACTGCTGAGGTTTACTAATCGGGCACTTTCAAGAAGTTCTGCTGCAGATAAAGAACAGAGTTATAATGTTTTCTGTCTCAGTCTTTGTTTCTCTCAAGATCAAACGTGTTTGTGTATAAAATATAAAGTCATTATGGATATTTGATGGTTTAGTAACACCAGACTGAGAACGGGTAAAAGTAAAAACTGTGGGAGCAAATCACGATGAAACCTCTGTCAGACTGTACATAAAACAGCTATAAACTGCCACCAGAGACTCACCTGAGTGTCTGAAGATTTTTATCTAAACCCCGGTTTGATGTTAATATATCTGTGTCCCAAGGTGTCAGACTCTCCTCACGTCTCCTCTGTGCCCATCACCTGGGTCAGAGAAGGAGGGATGGTACGTCTGGATAGAAAATACCTGCAGACTGACCTCAAAGGAGTCAGCGCTGAGGACATCGTCTACAGAATCCAGGGCTCAGAGAACAGAAACAGACAAGGTACCAACAGCTCACCTGACTCTCCATAAGTTTATATTAGTTAACTTGAATTCACACCAGTTTAGATTAGTTTACGTTAGTTAACCTGACTTCACACCAGTTCAGATAAGTTGACATTAGTTAAGCTGAATTCACACCAGTTTACATAAGTTTACGAATCTTAACCTGAATTAACACCACTTTAGATTAGTTTTTTGAATCTAAACCTGAATTAACATCACTTTAGATTAGTTTATAATAGTTAAACTGAATTCACACCAGTTTAGATTTGTTTATAATAGTTAAACTGAATTCACACCAGTTTAGATTTGTTTACATTAGTTAACCTGAATTCACACCAGTTTAGATTAGTTTACATTAGTTAACCTGAATTCACACCAGTTTAGATTAGTTTACATTAGTTAACCTGAATTCACACCAGTTTAGATTAGTTTACATTAGTTAACCTGAATTCACACCAGTTTAGATTAGTTTACATTAGTTAACCTGAATTCACACCAGTTTAGATTAGTTTACATTAGTTAACCTGAATTCACACCAATTTAGATTAGTTTACATTAGTTAACCTGAATTCACACCAGTTTAGATTAGTTTACATTAGTTAACCTGAATTCACTCCAATTTAGATTAGTTTACATTAGTTAACCTGATTTCACACCAGTTTAGATTAGTTTACATTAGTTAAGCTGAATTCACACCAGTTAACATAAATTTACGAATCTTAACCTGATTTCACACCAGTTTAGATTAGTTTACATTAGTTAACCTGAATTCACACCAGTTTAGATTAGTTTACATTAGTTAACCTGAATTCACACCAATTTAGATTAGTTTACATTAGTTAACCTGAATTCACACCAGTTTAGATTAGTTTACATTAGTTAACCTGAATTCACACCAGTTTAGATTAGTTTACATTAGTTAACCTGAATTCACACCAATTTAGATTAGTTTACATTAGTTAACCTGAATTCACACCAGTTTAGATTAGTTTACATTAGTTAAACTGAATTCACACCAATTTAGATTAGTTTACATTAGTTAACCTGAATTCACACCAGTTTAGATTAGTTTACATTAGTTAACCTGAATTCACACCAGTTTACATTTGTTTACATTAGTTAAGCTTAATTCACACCATTTTACATCAGTTTACCTACTTACATTAGTTTACATCAGTTTACATGTTTACATCACTTTACATTACTTTACCTGAGCTTACATCAGTTGACATTAGTTGACCTGAGTTTACAATCGTTAACATCAGTTTAACTGAGTTTACATAAGTTTACCCAAGTTTACATCGGTTTACCTGAATTTGCATCTATTTACATCATCTTACCTGAGGTGACATCAGTTTACCTGAGCAATTACAGTCAAGGTACCAGCTTTCTGTGGCAGCTGTTTTTCTGAAGTAGTAAAGGTTTAGCTGTGAGCTTCTATGCTTGTCCTAGTCTAGTCAGAGAGGTTAGTCACAGGTGTTCTGGTATCACCTGTGATGCTAGTGCTAGCTTGCAATACACAAACTTAGTTTGAACAACTTTCTTAAAAACATGAACAGCTGAGGGTTAGAATGTTTCCTGAGGTTGTGGTTCTTCTGGTTGAAATGACCTCTTCAGACCCCTGTAAAGTCACTTCTTGATACCAGTGTGTGTGTGTGTGAGATGTGCGACACCTGACGGAGACTCCGCCCCCTCCTCTAGGTGAGGTGGTGTTGGCATCCATGCCGGCTGACAGTCCTGCAGATGGATGGCGTCCCTCTCTGACGGATGAACAAGGTTTCACTCCGACCAGCTCCTTTACCCAGCAGGACGTGAACGATGGCTCCGTGTGGTACCGACACTTCGGACGAGGGACTGACACCGACTCCTTCCTGTTCCAGGTGAGTCACCTACTCTAAGTGGGCCCAGGAGTCCAGGATCCAGAAGTTTGAAGGGATTAGGTCACAGGTTTTATTCTTACATAACAGAGCTCAGAGATAATAATACCTGTTTTAAAACCTGACTCTGTGTCGCCCCCAACAGTTTCCCCTGATGGAGGGATTGTGTTGGTCAAACCGCAGTTAATTTATCTGAGTTAGGGTTTAAAAAGTAAAACCTACTGATGACAGAAAACCTGAAAAGATTGAGTAAATGAAGCAGAGCTGTTCTTCTGACTCTCTGCAGGACAAATGTCCTCACTCTGCTGATAAATGAAAGAAAGTATAAAAATAAAATTTAAATGAAAGCGGCTGAGTTCTATGAGACGATGAGAGGGTCTATGGAATGAAGAAGAGATGTGAGAATGAGATGCTCTTCATCTTCTGCAGTCTCCTCTGTAGTTCATCTTCATCCTCTCCTCCTAAATATCTGCCTCGACCTTCATTTCTTCTCCTCTCTTTCTGTTTTTTATTTGATCCGTCTCTTGTATTTGTCTTACGGTTAATCCTGGTGTCTCTTTAGGAGCGTCAAATCAAACCATCAGGTGTGTTACCTGATGTTTTCCAGTCTTTAACTCTTGGTCCAAAATAAATAATTTATACTAAAAGAATCATAAAAATCCCTAATTCAGGAGAGCCTGTCTCAGTAATGCTCACTCTGATTGGTCAGCTCTGATTGGTCAGCTCTGATTGGTCAGCTCTGATTGGAGATTTCACGTTCGTTAATTTATCGTCACATCTGACTGATACATTAAGCATGCTCAGACATGTTAGTCCTCCATCAAGAAATTACAGAAATGGACTGAAATTTGTGTTTGTGTGTGAACAGGTGTCCACAGACTCCGCCCCCCTCCTTCAAAGCGATGCTCAGGTCTTCACGGTCGGCGTCCTCCCTCAGCTCCCAGGATTTCCTCAGCTTGCCCCCGACTGTGACCTGCAGATAACTGTGAGACCAAACACACACTCCTACACTCCAATCAACAGTTAACCTATGTGTGTGTTAGTGCAGCTCCAACTCGTGTGTGTGTGTGTGTGTGTGTGTGTGTGTGTGTGTGTGTGTGTGTGTGTGTGTGTGTGTGTGCTCAGGCTCTGGAGGACCGAGTCACTGAGATCACTCCTGCTGCTCTCTCCTTCATCGACTCTGAGACGCCAAGCGAGAAACTCATCTACAACATCACCAAAGCTTTGCCTCCGGGACAAGGTCAGACACATACACACACACACACACACACACACACATGCATACGCACACACACACTGAGCATGTCTTTCATCATGATTAAAGATTCAGATGTCAGAGCAGCAGAGGTTGCTGAGATCTCATCATCGTCTTTATTGATCAAAGAGCAGGCTGATCTGTGACTCACCTGTCTGAGGGTCACCTGTCAGTGCATCCCCTGTCTATGACTCACCTGTCCTTGTGGGCAAACTGAGTTTATTGTCACCTCCTGTTTCTGTCCTCAGGTGCGATTGAGCACCGTGACCGAGCCAACGTTCCGGTCAAACATTTCACTCAGGCCGACGTGAACAACGGGAAGATCATCTACAGACCCCCTGCTGCTCCCTCACACCTGCAAGAGCTCTACCAGTACTCCTTTACAGGTAACACACACAAAAAACACACACACACATTTCCTTCTTTCACTGTTAAATCTTCAGTGTTAAAGTTTCTTTTTTTTTTCCTCAGGTCTGCCAGAGTCCCTGAGCGTCTACTTCACAGGTACAGCTTCATCACTTTAAAGCCTTTTATACTCTCCTCTTCCTCCTCCTCCTCTTCCTCCACCTCCTCTTCCTCCTCCTCTTCCTCATCCTCCTGTCCTTGAAGTTTCTAAAACATTTGTCTCGTCTGTCCTTAAATCTTCTCTCTGTGCCTTCCTCTTTTTCCTCACGTTTCCTCGTCTCCTTTGTCACCTTCACTCTGATCCTGTCTCCTCACTCCTTCTTGACCTCTGTCTGTCCTGCTCCCTTCACCCCTCTCTTGAATAATCCTGTGTGTGTGTGTGTGTGTGTCTCAGTGTCTGACGGTGAACACACCACTCCTGAGCTGGACTTTGCCGTCCTCCTTCTGTCCAATCATCAGCAGCCGCCCGTCTTTCAGGTCCTTGACCCCCATTTGCAGGTCCGCCTGGGGGGGCAGGCCAGCATCGGTGAGAAAAGGCTGCACAAACACAGAGTACACACAGAGTATAAACATACAATACACACACAGAGTACACACACAGAGAACACATCATATGAAGTGATCCACAGCAGTAAAGGTTGTTTCAAAGTGTCCTGTTAATCCACGCTGAAGAACTACCCTGATGATCGAAGAGTTTGTGTGTTTGTGTGTTTGTGTGTGTGTGTGTGTGTGTTTGTGTGTGTAGGTGGTCAGCAGCTGTTAGTAAGCGACGCTGACACTGCTCCTGATGAGCTGGAGTTTGAGCTAGTGGAAGCTCCGATCCATGGAGAGCTATTAAAAACTGACGGCAGTGAACACACCACCATGAACAATGGTGAGTTTACACACACATTCACACTCGCACAACACACACATGCACATACCTCCTCTTACCTCCTCTCTCTTTCAGGTGACACCTTCACCTTCAGTGATGTCACCCGTAACGTCCTCCTGTACCGACACGCCGGCCTCTCTGCTCAGGATGATGCCATTACCTTCTCCGTTAGCGATGGTATCTCCATGGCAACCACTGTGTTACAGGTGGAGGTGCTGGGCGCTAGCGGAAACGGACCACAGCGTGACCCGAGGGCGTCTCTGAGTCTTGAAGTCAGCCAGAAGAGCAGCACTGTCATCAGACCAACACACCTGGCCTACACTGTAAGAGTGCTAACTTGATGCTAAGTGTTAGCATGCTAACACCTGGTTACCACTGAGGGAACACTAACATGATGCTAACTGTTAGCATGCAAACACCTGGCCTATACTGTGAGAAAACAAATATTTTGCCAACTGTTAGCATGTTAACTCCTGGCTTACACTGTGAGAACACTAACATGATGCTAACTGTCATCATGCTAACACCTGTGAGACCACTAACATGATGCCAACTGTCAGAAAAGTCATCATCATTGTCTCTCTCGCTGTTCTGTTCGTTTCTCAGGACGACTCGTCTCCTGACAATCGGATCCAGATCCAGCTGGTGTCAGTTCCGATGTACGGCATCCTGACCCTGAGTCAGACCCAGCTGGAGCACGAGGAGCTAGGGGAGTACTCTTCGTTCACCATGGAGGACATCAGCATGAACCGGGTCAGGTGAGAAGGAGCTGACAGAGAGGTCAAAGCTTACCTGAAGAGCTGATGAGAGGTCACCTGAAGGAGGCGATTCCTGTTCAGGAGTTTCCACGGGGCCAGATAAATTTGTCCTTTCCTGACTCTTCCTCTCTCCTCCTGATTGGAGGAGGCTTTCAGCATCTTTCTTCTTCTCTTGTTGGTCAAAAAGCCAAGCTCAGACTTCAGTCCGCTGTGATTTCAACTATTTTTCTTTTCAAAGACAGAGACGGTTTTTAAAAGCTAAGATAAAAAAAAGCAATAAGAAGTTCTTTGGGCTCAGTTCAGTGAGTTTCCCTCGGCGGTTTAATGCCACTTCAGAGGAAAATTAAACTGAAGATCTGCTCAAACCTGAAGACATAAACCAGAAATGACTTTGAAAAACCCTCAGTGATTTCAGGATACGCTGTTGTCTCAGCAGTAAAAAGTTCACGAGGATCCATGAGAGAGAATGAGCACCTTTTTTAGATCTTCAATAAAACACTGAGGGCTGAAACAGCTCCCCGATGAACCAAAACCAGAAAGGATGAGAGGAGGAAGGAGGGGAACAGAGGAGAGCAGAAGAGAGGAAAAGAGGAGAAGAGAGGAGAGTGGTGCTTTTAAAAACTCAGTGTGTTTACAGGAGAAATGATGACTCTCTCTCTTAGTTCCCTGCTGAAGTGCACATTAAATGTTGCTAACATGCTAACTGTGCTAACAGCTTCTTCCTGGTCCTGAAGCACAGAGAGGCTCCCTGACTTGTCTCTCTCTCTCTCTATCTGTCTTAGTGTCCTCTCAGACTAACAGCAGCTGGATTATTCTCTGAATGAAACAGGATTATGGGGAGATTACACGTGTATCTATGTGTTTATGTTTTATCAGCGCTCTGCAGAGATTAGCAGCTGTATCTCTGAGGAGCTTAATGCAAAGCTTTTTATAGTCTGCAGAGCTCTGCTCATTAACACAGAGGCATGTTTTCATCAGAGCAAGAACACTGACTAAAGATTTTCACAGGGAGTTTGTTTAAAAACCTCTCTGCAGACGATGGGGTCTCTGTGGGATGGACGGTCTGAGCCACGGAGCTCTTTAAACATTTACATAGTTTAAAGCTTCACCTGTTCTCCATCCTTACCTGGATGATTATAATTTTAAGTCAGGTTCTTCATGACAGATCCTCCAGTATTTTATTTTACTCATTAATATTATTTCTAACTTTTCAGACATGAGCACTCAGAGCTGCTTTTCTTAATGAAGACAAATAAAGGTCATAATTATAAGGTTTATATTTTATTTAATGAAACCTCAGTGCTGACTGGATCCTCCCACTGTGACCTGGAGTGTTAAGAAGTGAGGATATAATCTGTAATTTAATGATAACCCTGGTCTCCACTCTCTCTCTCCGCTCAGGTACGTCACCTCTGTGGAGACAGGCAGTCAGCCAATCACAGACATCTTCCACTTTGTCGTGTATGACGGGGACAACAATCGTCTTGACAACCAGATGTGCACCATCACCATCACCTCATCACCACGACAACCACCTGAGGTCATCGTCGGCAGCAGCGTCAAGGTACGGACACCTGCTGAGACAGGTGTACCTCTGCAATGAGCTCACTAAGAAGAGGAAATGACACAAATACACAAACTGATGAGTTGGCGAGGATTAAATGTCCTCTGGATCAGATTTTAATGCACGGCTTCAGGTTTGAGCTCACCTGGTGCAGGAGGAGGGGAGCTGTCGGATGTGATGAAGGTGAAACTCTGAGGCAGGATTGTGTGTCAGAGCTGCAGAGATGCTCCTCCTTCAGACAGGACGTGAGGAGAGAGAGAGAGAGAGAGAGAGAGAGAGAGAAAGAGAAAAGGAAGGGGAACATTTTGATATTTAGAGTCAGAGACCGGTCTCCTTTGGTCAGGTCTGATCAGTGTCTGATTGGATTTTTCTGAAACCTTAAAGAGCATTTAAAGGTGAAACCTTTTCGAACATCGTCTGGTTTCAGATAAAGTTTAAACTCATGAGCTCTGTGATTTCTCATAGAGGAAAAAGATCAGAAAGAGAAGTCTAAGATTTCTCCTAAATTCATTCAGTCTCAGTCCGATCCTCCTCTGACAGTTTTATTAAAGTTCTCCATCAGCTGCAGCCTCACAGGACTTAGATTCATGTTTTAAACATGAACGTGTGTTTACTGATAAGCTGACACACTTATTGGATGCTGTGTTTCTGCTCGTGTCCAGGTTATTGATTTATAATCACAGAGACCGCACGTGTTTGAAAGTTACTTACTTAAAACTCTTAATCTTAATATTTTTATAAATAGCTTGTTATGATATCTCCTCCCCCATTCAGTGCGTGCTGATGGAGAAATTAATCATGTTTTGAGCAAAGCTGTGTTTATTTCTACTGTAAAGATCAGCTTTTTGAATGGGTGTGTAAGTGGTTTCTGCAGAGAGCCTCTAGTGGACGCTCCAGGAACTGCAGTTTGTCACACTTCAGCATCAGATTCATGTGTTTAAAGGTTGTGTCTTTAATTTTTAGCCCATCATCTCTAACATGATGCATGTTTTAACTCCCTCTGTTCAGGTGCAGGAAGGAGGCCGAGTGCAGCTCTCCACCAATCACATCACTGTTTCCGACCAGGACACGCCCAGGAAGGACCTGCTGGTGTGGCTGGTCAGTCCTCCAAAGTACGGCTTCATTGAGAACACCAGGAGGAGAGGTGAGGAGGGAGAGGTGTGTGTGTGTGTGTATGAAGCTGAAGGTGAAGTGGGTTAAACAGAGCATGTCTTTGTGTCCTCCCGTCCAGCAGGGGGCTCTGTGGGCGGCTCACGAGTCGTCACCCCTGACGTCCCGTTCTCCCTGGAGGATCTGACCTCTGACCTCATCTTCTACGTCCAGGACGGGAAAGCTCGGGCCAAACAGGACGTCTTCAGCTTCTATGTCAGCGACGGACACAGCCAGACCGAGTCCTTCAACGTGGAGGTGGACATCCAGGTAATGATGTCTCACAGGAGATGATGTCACACAGTTGATGATGTCACTGACACCTCTTTTTCTTCCTCAGCAGAGCGAGGAGGAGCGGGAGCCTGTGGTGTCTGTCAGCAGCATCCAAGTGGAGGAAAACTCCGGAGTGGTCATCACAAACTCGTCTCTGAGCGTCCAAGACAGAGACACACCTGAGAACGAGATTGTGTTCACTATCATCAGGAAGCCGTCTTACGGTAAGCGCTCTGAGAAAACGGTAACATCCAGAGGTCGACCTCCGTCAGTCAGTCTGACCTGAAACAACCGCAGATTAAAACTACAGCTGAAGATTAAAGCTAGCAGAGACGGTCTGTGTATCAGCGAATACACACACTGTGATAAACAACACACACAACAAAATATTACTTTAATATACCTCTTACACACACACATGCACACGCACACACACACACCCACTCGTAAACACATTACTCTCACTTTAGACAGTCAAACAGTTTCAAAGAAGACAAACACACCGAGCGTCCTCTGCAGGGCTGCACTGACTGCAGTCATCCTTCACACACTACAACCACACACACACACACACACACACACACACACACACACACGCACACACACACACACACACACACACACTTTCCTGGAGGCTGAAATAAAAAATCTGAGTTTGAATTTTTTCCCTAAACTGTATCTTGGTTCCTGTTTAAGCTCATGTGTTTGATGACCTGAGGCTGGTTTAAAAGTCACTGTTAGCATGTTAGCTTTTGGCATGTTAGCATGATGCTAAAGAGGCTAATTTACAGAGTGCTGCATATGAGGAGAATCTGTGTTTATTCATGGGCACACTGACATCTTTAAACCTCATTTTGGCTCATCTGCTGTTTTTTTTTTTCTTTGGTTATGATGAGAAGGAAATAAAAACCTCTGATCTGAACATTTTTGAGATTAATCCACCTAATAGGGAAACCACCAAAGAGTTGTTTTTAACCTCAGAGCTTCTGATCTGGATTATTCAGATTCTCACAACAAAAACATGATCTTATACCTGCTGGGTGATAGTTTCTACTGTTTTACCTGCAAGTCACATTCATCAAGACGTTGCTCCTCACACACACACACACACACACACACACACACACACACACACACACACACACACACACACACACACACACACACGCACACACAAAGTAACAGCCTCATAAAACAGCTGGGGAAAGCAAGTGTACAGAGGCTATAAAATCGGCAGAGTGTGAGGGTGATGGGACTGAGAGCAGGAGTGATTTCACACTCACACACACACACACAAACACACACACACACAGATTTATCAGATAGTGAAGCAGAGTGTGTCTCTAATACAGACGTCGGGATGCTGCAGCTCTTTCTCAGACCTGAGCTGAACTCCGAGGTAAAACTTTTTGGGAGTTTGGAGCCAACAAATAAATCAGAGCTGGAGGATTGAGATCCAGAGTCCAGAGTCTGATCCATTATTTATGAAGACTTACAGACACACACTGCTGCTCAGCCCACAGTAAATAAAACACACACATCTACATCCAATACAAGAGAAGTCACCAAAGGACACGTCAGCACTTTCATCATCAGCTGATCCATCACACAGAGAGAGGATCTCAGAGAGTAAACACTCAGAATCCAGCAGTTCCCTGAGGGTCCACTAGAGTCTGTCCTCAGCAGTGAGACTATAGAGCTCCATCCAGGTTAATCCTCACACACCTGTCCTGACTGTTCTTTCAGGTAAACTGCGGCGGCGGCAGTTTTACTCAGAGCCTCTGGAGAATGGGCGTGTCCTGTCTCAGGGATCCACCTTCACCTATCAGGACGTCCTGGATCACCTGCTGGTCTACACACCTGAGACAGTGAGCGGGGGGATGGATGAGATGGGGTTCACCCTGACTGATGGGATCTACACACACACGGGTCGGCTGGAGTTCACCATGGATGTGAGGAAGAGCGAGGGGCCGAGGATGACCGTGAACAGAGGCCTGCAGCTGCCCGCAGGTGAGGGGCAGGGGTCAGAATGGCTCACACCTCAGAGCTCAAAGAAGAGTCAAAGAATAATTTCATACTAAAGATTTCAGGGATGGGAAACATGGGACGGGTTTTCAAGAGTTTAAAGGTCAGAGGTCGTGTTTGTTGCCCCCTGCAGCCGGCTGCTGCGTCTTTGAATCATTTCTGAATCAAACATACCGTCTTCTGGTTTCAGGCTCGTCCTCTAAGATCAGCGAGCAGAACCTTAAAGGGACTGACGTGGACTCAGACAGTCTGAAGCTCAGGTACGTCCTCACCAAAGACCTGCAGGCAGGTAAACTCCAGCTTAGCCACGGCGGACGACTGGACAAGATTTCAGTGAAAGGACCGGTTCAGAGCTTCACACAGGACGACGTCAACAAAGGTTCACACTCACCTTTCATGTGACCTGAGCACTGAATTATAGAGCAGATTTTACTCCACAGGTGAGTCAGACACCTGAAGAGGTAACTCTGTGTGTGTGTCTGCAGGTCTGCTGCAGTTCAGCCATGAGAAAGGAGAGAGAGGAGGCAGCCTGTCCTTCAAATTCAACCTGCTGGACCCTGAGGGCAATAAGCTGATCGACCAGGTCTTCTTCATCAGCGTGCTCGGTACGACAGCGCCTCCTCCTTTCCTCCCCCACCTTCTTATATCCCTGAGTGTTTCCTAACATGTCTCCTTGTCTCCTCAGAGGACCGTCTTCCCCCCTCAGTGGAGGTGAACAAAGGTCTGGTCCTGGATGAGAACTCGATGAAGAAGCTGACCACGATGCAGCTGTCGGCGAGCGATCAGGACAGTGAGCCCGGGGAACTCGTCTACAAGATCACCAAACAGACCAGCCTGGGTCACCTGGAGCACGCCGCTAACCCAGGTACACCTCGCCCTCATCTGTATAAGGTTTCTGACAGACTGAGGCAGGGTCGGGGGGTAAAGGATGTCAGTGGACAGCTGATGTTTTCAGGTTAAATCATAAATCAAAGATCACGCCATGATGCTGCTCTCCTGTTTCTGACATTCTGTAGGCCAGAACCATGAGGGCGGATTTATTGAAGTCAAAGATAAACACTTTTCATAACTCGCTGCGTAAGCTTCACACAATCTGACTCATCATATCTCCGAACATATGGTGGCATCCGGTACACTCACTCACACTCTCTCTCTCACACACACACATACACACACACTCACACAGAGGTGTGTTTCCATGTCACTGAACATTCCTCCTCAGCTGAATGGACTCTTCACATCACTGAGCGCGCTCTCTGCATGCTAATTAGCTGCAGGCTAACACCCTGAGTTCATCTCAGTCATTACAGCTCATGCTAACAAGTTAAGCTAACTGAGCGCTAACAATGAAGAGACACGCTTCTTCTGTTTACTCGTCTGAAGAGCTCAGGTGTTTCCTGCAGGTGAGAGCAGGGATAACTGGGGACCCTGCAGGAGACCAGCTGTTACTGCCACTCTTCAGATGCAATATCATAACACATGCCCCCCCCCCATACACACACACACTTCCATACTTTAACCCACATCCGTAATGTAACGTGTTAGTGAAACAGATCTGAACTCTGAGGCTGGTTTCTGGTCCTCCTCATGTTCTGATCTTCCTGTTTGTCAGACTGAGATCTCCAAGTTGAAAGCTGCCCCCCTCCCTCAGGAGGATCCGATCCCTGCAGCTGGTTAAAAATGGACCGGGGGTGTGAATGTCAGAGACTACAGATATTTAAAACAGGATTATAAATACCTGTAACCCCTCACAGGCTCAGAGTTTCTTCTCATCCTACGATCAGCAGCTGTTTGACCTCCATCAGACTCAGGATGTTTCCAATTCAATTCAAAACAAAACTTTATTGGCACGGCAAGCATACGTTTACATTTTGATCTGTTTTCTTTAGTCTGATCTGTTTCCTAATTTCCTGCAAAGTGATGTTCAGCAGATAAAATCAGACTGATAATGTTTCACTCTGAGTTTTACTGTGAGCTTAAAGGGGAGTTGTGGCCTCGTTAAACAGATTTAACTGTGTATCTGCTCATTAAAAAGATCCAAACAGGAGCAGAGTGAACTCTGAGACCGAAACAAACTGAGAGACCAGAAGAAACACCACAACACTTGAAGCTACGTCCACAAGACGCTCACAGGAAGTCAGCAAAACACCTGAAAATAGACCACCATCTGTTTCTGTTTCATCCTCTTCCTCCTCCTCTTCCTCTTCCTCCTGCAGGTACCAGGATTAGCTCGTTTACGCAGGCCGATCTGGCGTCTCGCAGCATCCAGTATGTCCACACCAGCGAAGACGAGAAGCACGCCGACCAGTTCTCCTTCATCGTGTCAGACGGGACAAATGAGGTGTGAGAGAGATGAATCTGATGTGTAGGGTGATGTATAGTGAGTGGGTGGAGGTAACGTGCTCATGTTTAGTCATTGGCCAGACCTGATTTAAACACCTTTTCCCCCCCTGCCTCAGCTCTCCTCAGTCTTTTTTGATAATGGATGAAAACAGGATGGTGTCCTTCACATTAAAAGTTCCTCACTTTGCATCCTCTTTTTGAAAAACAACTTTCCCAAAGAAATCAGAGAGAGTTTTTGACCCTGAGAGCAGTCATTAACTTTAATAAACAGCTCATAAAGTTTATAATGAATCAAACCTGATGAACTCTGAGCTCTCGTAGCGTAGATAAGGAGGCCCTCAGCCCCCCTTAAACCCCCTCAGACCTGCTCATGCATACACAGGCTCTTTAATCCGGTCTAATGAGGACCGAGAGGACTAAAGTAAACATGTGGAGGAGCTGGTTTGGCCTTCACGGCCAGCTGGCTGCTCTGTGTGCTCACACTGAGCTGCTTTGTGTTAGTGAAGAGGTCTGAAGCTTTTATTTTGGTAACCTCTTCCTCTCTGCAGCTCTGCCTGCATGCTGATTATCCTCAGACTCCAGTATGATTCAAGCGCCTTCAAGGACGCATCGGCACAAACTCTGTTTATCGGCAGGTTTGTGTTCGACAGAAGTTTTTTCTGCGTCAGATATTCACACTGAAATATTTATTCTGAGGACTAAAGTGTGACGAGGAGCTGCAGGCCGTGTTTCTTTAAACTACAATAAATTAAAAGTGTTCACACACAGTTCAGGAGGCTGAACCTGACCTGAGGACACAAGAAACACAACATGAACACCCTGAACGCTGGCAAACACACACTAACTCTGTGTTGTGTGTGTGTGTATGTGTGTGTGTGCAGGTGGCTCAGACGTTCTACATCACCATCCGGCCTGTGGACGACTCTCTGCCCCTGCTGCAGGTTCCTGGGATGAGGGTCCAGGAGGGCGTGAGGAAGACCATCACTGAGTTTGAGCTGAAGGCCTCAGATGCAGACACAGAGGTGAGAAACACGCCTGAGGGTCTGCACAGAGGTAATTTATCACTTTATCAGAGCTGAAACTGTTTATAACCACAACTACGCCTGTCTGTATGTCAGTCTGCCACCTGCTGGACACTGAAGGACACTGCAGGAGCATGTGGTTAATGTGTTTTAATCACTTCAATCAGAAAAAATAGATCAAAGAAGCTTTTAATGTCAGACTGACACTGATCCAAACCTCCTCTGTGAGCGCTGACAAACATTCAGAGTCTTTCCACGCCCTTCTCTCCTCAGGCTGAGTCCATCATCTTCACCGTGGTGCAGCCTCCTCGCCACGGCAGCATCGAGCGGACGAGTAACGGTCAGCATTACCGTCAGACGAGCAGCTTCAGCATGGACGACGTTTACCAGAACAGGATCAGCTACAACCACGACGGGTCCAACTCTCTGAAAGACCGCTTCAGCTTCACCGTGAGCGACGGGACCAACCTGCTGTTCATGGTGGAGGAGGGCGGAAAGGAGGTAACAGACCTGAATCTGTGTGAGTGTGTGTGTGAGGGTGTGAAAGATAAAGCCATAGAAACAAAAGGAGCAAGAAGACAGACTCTAGTGGACACTCAGGGAACTGCAGTTTATTTTAACCTGAGGCTCTGGGGACTAACTCGTGGGCAATTTATTCAGCTTTTATTTTTATCAGCCCTGGAGGTTACTCAGTGTGTGTGTTTTTTTGTGTGAAATTGTTTGTGTGTGTGTATTTTTGTGTATTAGGCAGCTACGTGACATTTTTATTACAGTTGATGTTTGAATTAGCTGAGACGGGCATGCATGGGTGCACCTTGTGAGTGTGTGTGTGTGCGACCTTTTTATGATGGAGGAATGAATCAGCACTTTGTGTGTGTGTGTATGTGTGTGTGTGCGTTCCTGTTCTTCCGAGGACCCTCACACTGACAGATTTTATAATTGAGGTCATTCTATTGAAGTTTGGCTCGTTCCGAAGGACAGACGGGAGAGTTTAACATCCTGTTAGAGAGATGAAGATTGGACGGTGTCTGAAAAAGGACAAACCGTTCAGGTGATTCTGAGATGGAGTCTGTCAGACAGTTGTACCTGTCCTGACTGAGGACGGACCAATCACAGACCTCTGACTCTGAGCGGGTCATTATCACACGGGCTGGAGGAAGAGAAGCACTTTCATTTATAACAGTAGAGTGAGGACTCTCAAGGTGCGTTCAGGAGAATGAGGGTCCAACCAAGTGTGAAAATACACAAGTTTGTGTGTGTGTGTGCGTGTGTGTGTGTGGACTTGTCTGTCAGCTTATCTGTCGCTCTCAGCGTTCTCGAGTTCTCCACCTGTCACTGCCAACAGTCTCTGTGATTAAACTGAGGACAACAGACAGGTGTTCACACGTGCACACACACACACACACACACACACACACATCCTGAGGCTTGTGTTTATTATCCTCCATCACACAGACACATTTGTCTGGATGGTCATATGACCTGGAGATGGTTTGTGTGTGTGTGTGTGTGTGTGTGTGTGTGTGTGTGTGTGTGTGCTGCGGCTCTCCTGACCTTTACAAAGGTCTTGGTGAAGTTTCAGAGCGTTTCACAGGAAGCTGACTGACAGCTGATCAGGTCAGTTGATCGTCCTGAGAGCAGGACCTCTGAGTCTGCAGACACACCATGATAATCCAGAGTCATTCTTTAGGCTGGGATATAATCTGAAACTCTTTAAATCATCCTCTCAGCTCCTCCTGCGACAGACTTTAAACGAGTTTAAATCTTTTTGTTTCAGATCGTCACGGCTGCCCCTCAGAAATTTAAGATCGACATCCTGCCTGTAGATGACGGAACGCCGCGCATCGTCACCAACCTGGGCCTGCAGTGGCTGGAGTACATGGACAACAAGGTACACAGCTGAAAACAGCTGAACACACACACGCACGCACATACTTTAGTCTGTCTGTCTGTGTGTGATCCTCCTGCAGCTGTCAGGATGATGTCACACACACACAGTCTGTGGTAACTCTGCGAGTACGTGTGTCTCTGTGCCTGACCCACCTGCTCCCCCTGCTGGTGTGAACGCTTCATTACCAAGTTGATTTCTGTGGAGTTTGCATGTTCTTCTTGTGCATGCGTGGGTTCTCTCCAGCTTCCTCCCACAGTCCAATAAACATGCTCACAAGGTCAACTGGTGATTCTAAATTGCCTGTAGTTGTGTGTGTGTGCATGAAAGGTTGTCTGTCTCTGTGTGTCAGCCCTACGATTGACTGGAGACCAGTCCAGGGTGTATCCCGCCTCTGGCCCTTAGCCAGCTGGGATAGGCTCCAGCCACCTGTGACCCTGAATAGGATAAGGGGTATAGAAGATGAATGAATGATTGAATGAATATTAATAAAAATAATGATAAAAATTATAATAGTCAAATAAAATCAGGTTGGGTTATTCAGCTGCAGGCTGAAATAAATCTGCTCCTCGTGTTCCTCCTGTTGAGTTTTAAAACAGCAAATTTTTCCTGCCACTGTTATTAAGTATGTAACACTCGGGCAAACACACACACACACACACACACACACCTACACCTGTGTGTTTATTGAATGAGGGTTTCATCTTCAAACACGTGGAGATGTTTGAAGATCAAATCCTCAGAGCGTGTCAGTTACCGTCTTGTGTGTCCTCCTCCAGGCGACCAACCTGATCAGCAAGAAGGAGCTGCTGACCATGGATCCGGACACAGACGACGATCAGCTGATCTATGAGGTCACCACCGAGCCCAAACACGGCTATCTGGAGAGCAAACTGACACCTGGGAGCCCAGTCACCTCTTTCACACAAGGTACACGCCAGAGATACACACCCGTGGCACACAAACACACCTTTGGTTTTCACTGATTCAGTGTGATCTGATGCTCCCAGCTCAGTCTGTATTATGTAATATCAATGTGTATAGTTGTCTTTTGATCCGTCGTCAGTAAAAATGAAGCTCCTGTTCCATGTTTAATGAAACGCAATGTTTAATTTAGTTGGTCTTTATAAATGATCTCGCTCTGATTCTCTGGTTTCTGTTTCTGGAACCAAATCAAACATTTTGTTTTAACTCTTCTGGAATTATTTAATCTTCTGAGATTGTGATGTTTCAGAGGAGAGACAAACACTAAGACTCTTCTTTGAACCATTTAATGATCATTAATTAATGGCTTCAGATCTGGTCCAGGTTGGCCCTGGTCCTGGTTGGTCCCTGGTGTTGATCCTGCAGGCTGAGTCCCTCAGACTCTTTGATGTGTTTGGTTTCAGCCCGTAAAACATGTTTGATGCTGATTTATATTCGATCAGCTCTCAGAGGAGGATGAAGAGTCTCTGCTCTCTGTCAGTCAGCATCTTTTATCCTGCTGTTGATCCAAATGTGATCCTCATTTCATCATGTTTACAGCTCAGACTGTCTCCTCCTGTCTCCTCCTGTCTGTCAGACATGATTCCTCTGAAAGTGAACACACAGAGAGCTCCATGCTCAGGAGGAAGGATTCCTGACAGAGTGAGAGTTTGACTCAGAGATGATCTCTGAAGGTTGGAGCTGAGAGGATCAGTCACATTTACCTGCCCTGAGGTTAACCTGCACAGAGCCTGTGAGCTTTAAGCAGTTTGTGAAGACCTGAGGGTCCGAAATGCCTCAGAGAACTAATCTGTCTGAGTCTAGGTCTGGACCAGGCAGACGTTGGGCTATATGTTTAACTTGTCCATCATTTTGACGGACAGGGTCGTAAAAATTCCGTCGTAATGAATAATGATGCCTCAATTAAAAAAAATAAATAATGAGACCTCTTAATTATTTATGGGGCTGGGCAATATATCCATTAAATCGATTTAATCAAATTATTTTCAGCAGAAGATTTAAAAAATTAAAAATCTAGTTTTTTATTTCTTGCCTTAGTCCAGTTCTAAGTTGTTGCAATGTTTGAAAAAATGTTCAGTTTCCATGATGGTAGGACCTCTCAGGTTTTGTACAAAGACTTTTAAAGGCTTTTATAAGTTTTATAAATGAGATTAAATATCAATCAGAGAGTTTCATGTTAATATACTGTGAAAATACTCAGCCTTGAGTGTTTATGTCAAACCTGCCTACGTTTGAACTACATGTATTTTTTGTATCACTGGGAGTGTTTTTTTTTTGTTTGTTTTTTTTTTTGAGAGAGGAAAAAATCAATTAAAATCATAAATCAAGTGTTGTGGGAAAAATCAGGGATTTTATGTTTTGGCCATATCGCCCAGCCCTAATTATATATTTTAGCATGTCAATGCAAAAGGGACTCAAATAGAACTTGTAACATTAATTATGCAGGAGACTTTTATTGCTTACTGGGCAGAAAGAGTAGAAGACATATAGAAAATAAAAATGATAATACCGACCCTGCTGTCAATAGCTTTTTAAAGATAAAATTCGCTCTCAGACAGCCAGCTTCTCGCGGCTGTTTTGATTTTGTTCTGGAGGCTGAAGCCGCGTTCTTCTACGCTAGATAATGGAATGACGAGTGCTTCTCCAGCAAGTATTTTAAAGACTGCAAACATTTCACTCAGTGAAGAAATGAGCAGTTGGCACAACTCTTTGAAAGACAGGTTTCTGGATCCTTACAGAACCCTCTTCACCAGGAGGAAATCCTGGAGCATGCGGTCCTAATGTATGAGAGGTGGCCTCAGTCCCGTCTGAGTCATAGCAGCGCTGATCATTGCCAAAGTTTAAAGGGATAAGACAAGCCAGCAGGTCAGAGAACGTGAGATCATAAACAGGACAACACAACACCTCATTAATTATGCACGCTTGGCACCAACTTGACAGGGGCTCTACTGCAGGTGCTGTATGTGATTAATGAATGGCTGTATGACACTGAAAGTGGACTGGATCGCTGTCAGGGTTTCTAATCCAACCAGGTGTTTGATGAACAGATAGCAGACATGATGTGTGACAGAGTGAATAATCTTACATCCTCCTCCACTCCCTTCTTCTCAGCTGACATCAACCTGGGTCTGATCCGCTTCGTGCTGCACCAGGAGAACGTCCAGGAGACCATGGACCACTTCAAATTCCTGGTCAAAGACAGCAAACCCAACGTGGTCAGCGACAACGTCTTCCACATCCAGTGGTCGCTTATCAGCTTCCAGCACAAAAGGTTAGAATGAACTCACATGACCTCAAACACTTTAAACACCTGAAGAGGTGGTCTGTGAGGACTTTCAGTCAGATGATTTATCAGATTTTCTTCCCTCATTGATGTCTGATTGGTCCACAGCTTCAACGTGAGTGAGAAGGCGGGCACAGTGGCGGTGACGGTGAAGCGAACAGGAAATCTGAACCAGTACGCCATTGTACTGTGTCGCACTGAGCAGGGCAGCGCCACCTCCAGCAGCAGCGTAGGATCACGGCCAGGACAGCAGGACTACGTGGAGTACGCCGGACAGGTGACTGTGGTCCCTGTGACTTCATCTCTGACCTTTAGGAAAACCTTGGAGCCTGTCTCTCCTCTTCAGTCTTTCTCTAAGAAGCGTTCATGAGTCGAGATATTTCTCATAAACTCTGTTTTTTCACAGGTTCAAGTAGATATTTCTGGTCTCTTTCTTTTGCCCTGCTTGGATCGTAGATATAAAGTCTCACCGATAAATTAAACGACTCGTGTTGTCTTTCTGGTCCACAGGTGCAGTTCGATGAGCGAGAGGACACTAAGGTGTGCACCATCGTCATAAACGACGATAAAGTGTTTGAGGGGGTGGAGAGCTTCCAGGTGGAGCTGAGCATGCCCGTGTACGCACTGCTGGGTGTGAACACACGCGCCGTGGTCAACATCAACGACACGGAGGACGAGCCCACGCTGCAGTTTGACAAGAAGACGTACCACGTCAACGAAAGCACCGGATTCATCCACGCCCCAATCGAACGAAAAGGTAAACAGAAGGTTTAAAGGTAAACAGGAAGTTCAGGTTTGACGTCTTTAAAGGTAAAATACCAAATAAACTCTTCCCCTCTCTCTCATCTCGTCCTCCTCGTCTCTTCGTTTCCTCAGGTGACTCGTCCAGCGTGGTGTCTGCTCTCTGTTACACGGTGGCGAGGTCGGCTCAGGGCAGCAGCCTCACCTCTCTGGAGTCCGGCTCAGACTTTAAGAGTCGGGGAATGTCGCCTGATAACCGTGTGATCTTCGGCCCCGGGGTCAGCATGTCCACCTGTGACGTGAAGCTGATCGACGACAGCGAGTACGAGCTATCCGAGGAGTTCGAGCTGGTGCTGTCGGACGCCTCCGATAACGCTCGAATGGGAGACGTGACGACCGCCAAGGTGATCATCGATGGACCCAATGATGCCTCAACTGTTTCCCTGGGGAACGCCACCTTTACCTTCAGCGAGGATGCAGGTAAGATGCAAACAGCAGCAGACTGAATTTGAGGACTGACACCATCAGATACAGTCTGACCGGTGAGTCTGATCTGTGAGTGAAGCTGATTCCATCACCTGACCTCTCTACCTGTGTCAGCTCTCAGGTCTCCTTCTCTGTTTGTCTCTCAGGTACGATAGAGATACCGGTGCTGCGTCATGGCAGTGATCTGACCTCGTTGACCTCTGTGTGGTGCGCCACCCGACCCTCTGACCCCCCTTCAGCCAGCCCAGGAATTGACTACATCCCAAGCTCCAAGAAGGTGGAGTTCAAACCAGGGAAGACTCAGGAGGTAAGAACAGGTGGATCACACCTGAGGACTCCACAGACTCTCTTAGAGAGACGTTTTCACTCAGGTGTTTAAAGGATCAGCAGATAGGCAGAGACAAAGGTTACCTTTCACAATAATACACATCTCATTTTATTTTGAAAATCCATCATCAGTGCTCCACCATCTGCAGACAGAGAGAGAGACAGCTGTGTGTCTTAGACCTCTAATTTACCTTTTACCTGTTTAGGTAGACTGTGTTCTTTTATCATCACATAATAACAGGTCTACCTGAGGACCAGGTGTGCTCCTCATACCTGCAGTGTAACTCACCTGAATCTCTCCCTGCCCCTCAGAGCTGCAGTCTGACCATCATGGACGACATCCAGAGTCCATCCATTGAAGGGTCCGAGTCCTTCGTCGTCTTCCTCAGCTCGCCACAAGGCGCCGTCCTCCAGGAGCCGTACGAGGCCAGCGTGGTCATCACTGACACCTTCCAGGACAGTATGTCACCTGTTACCTGTCAGGAGTACTCTGGAGGAGTTGTAAACACTTTAAATGAAGTATTTATCACTCCCTCACTTCCTCTTCTTCTGTCAGTTCCCAGCATGCAGTTCGAAAAGAGCGTGTACACGGTGAAGGAGAAAGATGGCGTCCTCCACCTGCCCATCATCCGCTCAGGTGACCTGTCCTTCAAGTCGTCTGTCAGGTGTTTCACACGGACCATGTCAGCGATGGTGATGGACGACTTTGAGGAGAGGAGGAACGCTGATGAGTCCAGGATCACCTTCCTGAAAGGAGAGAAGGTGATCACCTGTCAGAGAGGTTTCTGTCTCTTTATTTCCTGTTTTCAGATTTTAAACATTTTTATTTTGTCTCCAGGTGAAAAACTGCAGCGTCTATGTCAACGACGACTCGGTGTTCGAGCCTGAGGAGGAGTTTCAGGTGCATCTTGGGACGCCGCTGGGTGACCACTGGAGCGGAGCAATGGTGGGAGTGAATGACATCGTAACTGTCACCATCACCAACGATGAAGACGGTGGGTTAGAGTTCAACACAGCTGATCGCTAACTGTTAAAACCTGTGAGGAGAAGTGAACCAGCTCAGTCTGAACTGGTTTACAGCATGAACCAGAGTCCGTCCTCTCTCTGAGCTGACTCACTCTGTTTTCAGTCTCTGTCTGCTGAGTGAATCTATACCTCTGCTTTGGGGTGAAGGTTTACCTTCTAACCTTGAGACTGTACCTGGAATAACAGGACCATCAGGGGGAAGCACTGTGACCTTTGACCCTGCCTCTCTCTCCTCCAGCCCCCACCATTGAGTTCGAGCAGGCGTCATTCCAGGTCAGAGAGCCTCCGGGTCCTGACGGCATCGAGGTCCTGAACATCAAGGTGATCCGCCGTGGAGATCTGGACAGGACCTCCAAGATCCGCTGCAGCACCCGGGATGGATCAGCTCAGTCCGGAGTGGACTACAACCCCAAGAGCCGAGTGCTCAAGTTCACCCCAGGTCAGAGGATCCAGAGACTTGCTGGATATCAGTGATTTATAATATACACAGTTTGCACGGGTCATAATTACCTGTTTATTTATTTACAATGAGTCCATGCTCACACTTTCTGAGCGTCTGCACTCAGTTTAAGTTCATTTTGTTTGTCTCATTTCTCAGTTTTCCTCTTTATCATTTATTTTTCAAAGTAAAGCCCAAAAAATAAATAACTCAGTGAACCAAATTTGTGATTTTGTCAGAGCTAAAGTGAGTATTTTATTTTGAAGGTCAGAGGAGTTTATGTTTGCTTCCTGTTCCTCTTACAGGTATGGACCACCTGCTGTTTAAGGTGGAGATTCTATCCAATGAGGACAGAGAATGGCACGAGTCCTTCTCATTGGTCCTCGGCCCTGACGACCCTGTGGAGGCGGTGCTAGGAGAGATCACCACGGCAACAGTGACCATCCTGGACCAGGAAGCTTCAGGGAGCCTCATCCTGCCGGCCACGCCCATCGTAAGACTTTGCTTCCTTAAGCTATATTTACTCCTCAGGTTTGATGATGACCGGAAACATTCAGATTGATAACGCTAAACACAAAGTGATCAGACCTGATGACCAGATCAAATACACAAACCAAATTAAAGGAAATAAAGTCTGATTATTCTCCTCCTCTCTCCTCTCTCCTCTCTCCTCAGGTGGTCTCTCTGGCTGACTATGACCAGGTTCAGGAAGTGACCCGTGAGGGCAGTAAGAGGGTGCCCTCTCCTGGTTACCCTCTGGTGTGTGTCTCCCCCTGCGACCCTCACTACCCGAAGTTCTCTGTGATGAAGGAGCGCTGTGAGGAGGCCGGCATCAACCAGACCCAGGTTCACTTCTCATGGGAGGTGGCAGCTCCAACTGACACCAACGGGGCTCGCTCGCCATTTGAGACCATCACGGACAGCACGCCGTACACCAGCGTCAACCACATGGTGAGAGAGTGCTTATCACTCAGAGTTTGATATAAACCAAGGCCTTGACTCACTAAGAGGAAGGTTCAGTCCACAGCGATCAGAGTCTGAACCCAGAACATCTCGTCCTGCCCCTAACATCATCTCCCAACCTCCCCCCGTCTCCTCCCTCATCAGGTCCTGGACAGTATTTATTTCAGCCGCCGTTTCCATGTACGCTGCGTGGCTCAGGCCCGGGATAAGTCGGGTCACCTGGGGACACCTCTGAGGAGCAACATCGCCACCATTGGCACCGACGGCTCCATCTGTCACACACCCGTCACCACAGGAACGGCTCGGGGCTTCCAGGCCCAGTCCTTCATTGCCACGCTGAAGTACCTGGATGTAAAGCACAAGGAGCACCCGAACCGGATCCACATCTCGGTGCAGATCCCCCACCAGGACGGCATGCTTCCCCTGGTGTCCACCATGCCGCTGCACAACCTGCACTTCCTGCTGTCGGAGTCCATCTACAGGCAGCAGCACGTCTGCTCTAACCTGGTGACCCTCAGGGACCTGCAAGGGGTGTCAGGTCAGTCTCACACACACACACACACACACACACATACTCAGCCCCTCCTGGTTCTCTGGTTTTGATCTGACTGACACGTCCCTCCTCAGAGTCTGGTTTCCTGGATGACATCTCCCTGGACTCTATCTCTCTGGGTCCTGGTTTTGATCGCCCATACCAGTTTAATCCAAACGTCCGTGAGGCCCGGACGCTGCAGCTCTACAAACACCTGAACCTGAAGAGCTGCATCTGGACCTTCGATGCTTACTACGACATGACCGAGCTCATCGACGTCTGCGGAGGATCTGTCACTGCTGACTTCCAGGTTAATTAGCTTAGCTTAGCGTAACTTAACTAATCTCACTTTATTTTATCTTCTTCTCGTGTCTCTCATGGTTCTGCTGACTCCAAGTGTTGAAGGTAAAATTAAGCTCTGACCTCTGACCCCCTGAGGGTCCCGGTCCACAGGTTTAGAACCTGTCACTCAGATGCGTTGTTGTGTTTCAGGTGCGTGACTCGGCTCAGTCGTTCCTGACTGTTCAGGTTCCTCTCTATGTGTCCTACATCTACGTGACGGCTCCACGGGGCTGGGCGTCTCTGGAGCATCACACCGAGATGGAGTTCTCCTTCTTCTATGACACTGTGCTATGGAGGACAGGTGAGACTACAGCTCCCAGCATGCAGACGATGCTCAGGTAGTCTCTGAAACAGGTTCATCAGTGTGAGGAGGATCTGATCTCTGAGTCAGACTCAACGTAAACATCAAACACTTTGAGCTCACACAGCACCTGTGCCCTGACCTGTGACCCCTCTGTGCCCTCTGTGCAGGTATCCAGACAGACAGCGTCCTCTCAGCCAGGCTGCAGATCATCAGGATCTACATCAGAGAGGACGGACGACTGGTCATCGAGTTCAAAACGCACGCCAAGTTCAGAGGTCAGCTGAGTCAGGATGAGTCTGACGTTTCTATCAGAGTCAGACTCTGAGATCCTCACAGGTGTGTGTTTGTCCTCCTGCAGGTCAGTTTGTCCCTGAGCACCACACTCTGCCGGGTCACAAGTCTCACCTGATGGCGCCGGATCACCTGGGAGGGATCGAGTTCGACATCCAGCTGCTGTGGAGCGCTCAGACCTTCGACTCTCCGTACCAGCTGTGGAGAGCCACCAGCTCGTACAGCAGGTTGGAGCAGAGACATACACACTCATACACACACACACCTCCACCTGTAGAGGTGTGTAACCTGAGTGTGTCTCCTCCTGAACAGGAAGGATTACTCCGGAGAGTACACCGTGTTCCTGATCCCCTGCACCGTGCAGCCCACTCAGCCGTGGATCGACCCCGGAGACAAACCTCTGTCCTGCACCGCCCACGCCCCAGAGAAGTAGGACCTTGAGTCTAACTCTGATCTAACAGGAGACAGGTGCATCATGGGAAAGCTCACCTGACCCCCTGTCCTGTTTCTGTCTCAGGTTCCTGGTCCCGATTGCCTTCCAGCAGACCAACAGACCGGTTCCTGTGGTTTACTCTCTGAACACTGAGTTTCAGCTCTGCAACAACGACAAGGTGTTCATGATGGACCCGGCCTCCACTGACGTCTCCATGGCTGAGATGGACTACAAGGGCGCTTTCTCCATGGGTACGATGGGAGAGCAAGGAGCTAGAGCAGGATGGGAGGGTCTCTGATGTGTCTGTAAAAACAGAGTCATTCAGTTTAGTACTGCTAAGTTTTGTTTCCATATTTGAGTTTCTTCATGCTTTCAACGGTTAATTTGTCGTTTCTGAATTTATTTTTACTTTTCGGATTCCTGCAAGATACATTTTTTCACCTCAAGATCATGGGTCTCTGTGCCCTATCCCCCCCTGCAGGTCAGACTCTGTACGGCAGAGTGCTGTGGAACCCGGAGCAGAACCTGAATGCAGCGTACAAGCTGCAGCTGGAGAAGGTTTACCTGTGCACAGGTAGAGACGGATACGTACCGTTCTTTGACCCCACAGGGACTCTGTACAACGAGGGGCCACAGTACGGCTGCATCCAGCCCAACAAACAGCTGAAACACCGCTTCCTGCTGCTGGTATACACACACACACACACACACACACACACACACACACACATGTACACACACCTTGCATGTTAACTTGTTGAACCAGTCTGATCTCCATCAGAGGGTTGGTACAGGAAGTGTGTGCGTCATGTTAAACATCATCTCTCTCTCTCTCTCTCTCTCTCTCTCTCTCTCTCTCTCTCTCTCTCTCTCTCTCTCTCGGTTAATCTCGTGCAGGATCGTAAACAGCCTGACGTCTGCGATAAGTTCTTCCACGACGTTCCCTTTGAGGCTCACCTGGCCTCAGACGTCCCCGAGCTTCAGGCGATGAGCGGCATGCCAGGCGTTGACGGATTCACCATGAAGGTGGACGCTCTCTATAAGGTTGGTGGGACCAGGACCTTGTGATGTCACTTTATACCAATCAGACTCCTATGAGGTGCATTGTGGGTAATTTCAGGCCAGCTCTGATGTTTGATGCTCTGTGAAATGATCGTCTGACAGCTTCTTCTCCCTGCTGATTGACAGGTGGAGGCGGGGCATCAGTGGTACCTACAGGTGATCTATGTGATTGGTCCTGAGTCACGGTCCAGCCCCAGGATCCAGCGCTCAGTGACCTATGAGCTTAGCCGGTCCAGACGAGACCTGGTGGACCGCAGCGGGCGCCTGACGCTGGACGAGTCTCTGATCTACGACAACGAGGGCGACCAGGTGAAGAACGGCACCAACATGAAGTCCCTGCGCCTGGAGGCGGGGCCGTCCGCCTCCTTTAACACCCACATGGGCAGCTCCGTGGGAGGAGGCGTGGCTGCCGTCACCCTGCTGGTCCTTGTCCTGCTGGCGTCCTGCTTCCTGTTCCTCCGCTGCAAGCGGGCAGCTTTAAAGAAGAGCAAGAAGGAGAAGGCGTACGAGGAGTATCCGCTCAAAACCAAGGTGGAGGTGTGCATGGACCGCTGCGTGGAGAAGAACTTCAGCTCCAAACACTGCACCATCAAGAACATCAACATCCTCAACCGCAACCAGGACACACGGCCCAAGGTCAAACAGGTCAACCTAGAGGTCAAAATTCACAACAACCTCAATGACGGCACAGAGGTCTGATGAGGATGAGGAGAATGGAGAAGGAGAGAAGAAGAGGAGGAGAGAGGGTGATGAATGAATTCAAAGAATTTGAGCTTCAGGATGTTTGTGATATTTTTTTTTTTTACCACTTTGAAAAAGGGAAAAGAGCGACGATCAAAGAGCTGAGCAGTGTTTTTCATTTAGCATCTTTAGCATTTTTAGCAGCTACCTCAGGAATCAAACACTAAGCTGCAACAAACTGTCCAATCAGAGCTCACTTCATCGTCCTGTGTAGGTAGATCACTGAGTCATAACACTGAGAGTCAGGCTGCGTTCAGGAGCCCCTGTTGAATCACTGTTTCTGAGTGTGAAGTGAGTGAAAGAAACCTTTTAAAGTGCGATTAATTTTACGTTCATCTCGTATTCTTGAGCAGGACTTTGTTTGTATTTAAGCCTTACTTCTGAACGTTTCCACCACGTTTAACAAACAGTTTATTATTTGTCTTGAACCTTATTTGCTGTCCGTTCTGCTCGTTAAAAGTGCCATGCAGTATTTCTCCTCCTGATTTTCAGCTCAAAGTGTTTGTAGCTCCATGTTTAAACTGACTGACTGAGTGTTTTTAGCCTTACTGCTGTAATCATGAGAATAATCTCTTTTTTAATCACTTTTTAAATCCTGTATTTTATAAGAATGGTGTGTCTGTTCTGCCTCTTTCTGCCCAAAGACACTGAATCTTTGTCCTGGTATTAATCTGACTCTCGTGTTTTATATCCTCTGCTGTTTCTGTTTGTTACCTTTCAGATGTTTCTGTATCAAAGAGTCTGACACTGGTTAGAGAGCACTGTGTGAACACTGTGGTGTGAACTCCTCCTGCTCTTTATTATCTGTGCCTATCCAACCACAGGAGCAGGAGATCATGGGAGAATATATTTTTGGTGCTATTATTTTATGAACAAATGTTACGATCAACACGATGCCTGTATCTGGTGCCTTTTTTAGTAATAAAAATATGGAAACATGAGAATCTGGTGCTTGTTTATCCTTCTTTCTTTGTTCAAATGAAGTGAGGAGGAGTCAGGGATGTGAAACGACACGACAGGAGACAATACACAACCGTAGGACTTGATTTGCGTCAGGTTATTGTTAGTGTAACAGTGGAGGCAGGCTTTCTAGAAACTGAAGTCGGAAATGTACGAGCCGTCCCTGAAAGCAGCAGGGTGTGGTTAGAATTCTCCACAGGTAGATTTCCACAGAGCGCAGGAGTGACGGAACAAGCTTCCTCTTCAGGCAGAAATCCAGGTGAGTGTCAGCGTTTCTCTGAAATGGTCCTCAGACAGAGAGATTTAGGATGTTTATTTCAGTGTGTGTGTGTGTGTGTTTGGGCTTTGATTCAGATTACAGATTATAGTTTGAAGCTGTAGATTAGAGAAAATAGAGAGAAGCAGAAGTTTCCACTCAGGTGATTCATTTATCATGAAGTCATCAGAGCTGAATTCAGCTGTTTGTCTCACCTGGTTTAAAGTCTGTCAGCGGTTCAGACTCACGACCTGCAGGTTGTTTTATTTAAATCCAGATTTCCTCCTGGTCCGTTTTTGGTTCTCTCAGATCAGATCAGCTGATCATGAGGATGGACGGATCGGGAAGAGGATGTTTAACGTCCGCTTCAAATATCTCTTTAGACATCATCTCAACACATCATGTGATCATGTTACCTTTTTGATGTCAAATCGATGAGCGAGAGGTCGTCTCAGGTCACAGACGAGAGTCAGGTAGTTTTTAGTAGTTTAAGGTTAGTTTATATTAAGTAATATTTCCCTTTTACGGAGTGTTATAAGTTTGTCATTTAGGATTTTTTGGTTCAAACAGACTCTGATTAACTAATAATCTGTTTAGTTAAAGGATTTGTCTGAAATATCAGAAACATTCAAAGATCTTTATTATTTATTTATTACAGAAACTTTTGGCTGTCATCATGTCATCTTTATGGGTGAGTCAGTTATTTGATTTATTCATCCATGAGGTTTAATTTCATGTTAGCTTGAACAAGTTTTCCCTGCAGCAGGACCTCGACGACCTCGTGAATAAACCGGATTCCTTCAGCATTAAAGTGAGTCGCCTCAAACTTCAAACTGAATCTAATCCCTCTGTAAAAACTTCAGGCACTTTGTATAAAAATTTAATTTTTAAGAACTTTAGTAAAACATTTAATTCAAATACTTTATCTGCACAAAAAAATGTTTTTTTTGTTTGGTTTTTTTTTCCCCCAGAAAGGAGAGAGAGGAACCATCAAACCTAAAGCTAACTTTGATGCTAAAGAGGATGCTGTAGCTCTGAGGAAGGCCATCGAAGGACTGGGTACACACACACACATACACACACACACACACACACACACCGACAAACACACACTTGTCAGTGACTTGTGCATTGACTGTCATCTCTCTGCACGTATCCAGGAACCACAGAGAAGACTCTGATCGACATCCTGACCCGCAGGAGCAGCTCTCAGAGACAGCTGATCTGTGAGGCTTATAAAGAGGCCACAGGAAGAGTAAGATACCCCCCCCCCCCCCCCCCCCCCGTTTATCCTGTAGCCAGCTTAGTCTTTTCTCAGTTTTTCCCTCCAGTCTAAATTCTCTCTTGTGTTGTAAGTTGCTGTGGACAAAAGAATATGACGTGTGTGTTTAAAACACATAAATTGTGTGTTTTAAAGAACATAAATTGTAAGAATTGTTAAACCCTAGCTCAAGGCAAGCAGTAAAGTCAGAATAGAAGGTTTGAAAGTTATTTATTACAAATGATATTTGCACAAAATGAGAAACACTGGTGATGCTGATCCTGGCTGCAGTGTGAGAGAGAGAGGGAGGAGTCGAGCACTGGCTTTTGTAGCCAGCTGACAGGTGCCAGGGAACAGGAGCTAAGCAGGTCCACGGGGGTCCAAGGTGACCTCAAGATCACAAAGGGAAACAAGAAATTAGGGTGGCATATAACAGAATGTTTCTGATGTTTCTGAAGAGTTTCTTTCTTCAGTCCAGTTTCAGTTCAGTTTCATCCTGAAAGAGTGAGGGTGTCCGTCTGTAGCAGACTGAGCATCTCTCTGTGTGTCTGTGTCTCTGTGCGGATCCTGAACAGCCTGTTTGTATTTGCATGGGTGTGGTGTGGTGGTGATTTTAATTAACTGTGTGTGTGTGTGTGTGTGTGTGTGTGTGTGTGTGTGTGTGTGTGTGTGTGTGTGTGTGTGTGTGTGTGTGTGTGTCACCCAGACCCTGCTTGAGGACCTGAAAGGAGACACTGGAGGAGACTTTGAGGACCTGTTGGTGGCTCTGGTGACTCCTCCTGCAGCGTTCGACTGTCATGAAGTGATGAGAGCCATGAAGGTCAGAGTTGAAATCCTCCTGCCTTACAGTGAGGCAGCTCAGTGCACGCTGCACCACCATGTCAGATCAGGTCGTAGATGATGTTTAGTCTCAGCATCAGCAGCAAATTCTCAAACTATCACTCCTATCAGAGAGTCTGTGGATGTTTGTCGGATTGCTGCATCCAAACACGATGAAACACATCGATGCGTCCAAAGAAGAAGATGTCTTTAAATGTCTGTTTGTCCACAGACAGCAGAACAGTTTATAACTCCTCCATTAACAGTTTTTATTCTTCTGTTTTAATGACCAAAGGATTTAGAGTGAATCACAGCTGGAGGTCTCTGTCTTCAGATTTAACTTGTTCGTAACCTCAACACTCTTGCCTCCATAGTAATGACACTGTGTGTGTGTGTGTTTTAGGGGGCGGGGACAGCAGACTCTGTCCTGATTGAGATTTTTGCTTCCAGATCAGCTGAACAGATCCGAGCTCTGAATAAGGTCTACCTGACAGGTGAGTCAGCAGGAACACAGGGATTTAGACCTCAGGCAGACCTCAGTGAAGAGTCGTTGGTCCTGACGTTTGAACGGACTGCTCCTTTAAATCAGGGATTCATTAACCATCATGCTGTTTGTTGTTTTCTCCACAGAGACAGAGAAGAAGGTGACCCTGGACCTGAAATCAGAGGTTTCTGGGGACTTTGCTGAGGCTCTGCTCATCCTGGCTGAGGTCAGTCCTCTTAATGAAACAGGGGACAGGTCTGCAGAGAGTTCACATAACAAAACGATGGGAAAAACCAGCTTCAGGGGTTAACATTGAGCAGAATGTCTGAGATGAATAAATATACAGGAGTAATGTAGTGTGTGATGTTTAAAGAAGGGTTAAAGTAGAGGAGACTATCTGCTGATTCAGAGCTGTGATCTGTGTTTCAGGGTAATCGAGACGAGAACACTGAGGTGGACAGAGACAGAGCTAAAGAGGATGCTAAGGTACAGCACGGTCTGTCTCTACACCCGTTCAACTCACCTGTCCTCATCACCTTTAAACTCTGACCTCTTCATGCTCTGGTTCTGTACGATGAGAACTTATAACTGTGTGACCCCTTCAGACTCTGTACGAGGCCGGGGAGAAGAAATGGGGCACTGATGAGTCCAAGTTCATTGACATCCTGTGTCACAGAAGCATTCCTCAGCTTAGACAGAGTGAGTCAGACAGACACGCTGACATCTGTGTGTGATGAAACCAGTCTGAACCCATCCTCTCTGTCTCTGTTCTGTGTGTTTGTAGCTCTGGTGGACTTTAGAGAGATCTCTGGAAAAACCCTGCAGGAGAGCATCGAGGGGGAACTGTCCGGAGATCTGCGGGAGCTGCTGGTGGCTGTCGGTGGGTCCAGACCTTAATGATGTTCTGATTAATGTGTTCATAAACGTGATATTAATGTGTTTATTAATGTGTTTTATTGTTTGTTCGTCCTGCAGTGAAGTGTGTGAAGAGTGTGCCAGTGTATCTGGCAGAGCGTCTGTATGGGAGCATGAACGTGAGTTAACTGAGTTCACAGATCCTGAAGATATCTGAGTGAGGGAGTCAGTTCCAGACCAGTTCATGGATCTATTCAGAGCCTTCTCTCTCTCTCTCTCTCTCTCTCTCTCTCTCTCTCTCTCTCTCTCTCTCTCTCTCTCTCTCTCTCTCTCTCTCTCTGTGTTCAGGGGGGAGGCACAAATGAGTGTACTCTAAACCGGATCATGGTGAGTCGGTCCGAGATCGACCTGCTTGACATCCGAGCCGAGTTTAAGAAGCTGTACGAGTACTCGCTGCACTCAGCCATCGAGGTGAAGAAGACTTTAAAATCTTTGACATTTTTAACATTTCATTCTTTAACATTTAAAAAGATGTCCATTTAGAATGGAGACCCTAAGGGCAGGTCTCCATCAGGTCCCCCTGAGACCTGATAGAGACCTGATGGAGACCTGTAGAGTGAAGGTTTACTTACTAACCTGTTCTAACCTTGAGCTGGAAAACCACAGTCTGAGTACACAACCGTGTGAAAGGTCTGTGCATTTGTGTGTGAGAGTGTGTGTGTGTGTGTGTGTGTGTGTGTGTGTGTGTGTGTGTGTGTGTGTGTGTGTGTGTGTGTTAAATTACAGATTTCAGACTGAAGTGTTCCAGTTATTACTGTTTAAACTGGTAAAACTAGTTAAACTGGTACGTTAGACTCAGACTGGGTGTGGGTTCTGGGTTCTCCTGGTTGTTGGGTTATGGTCAGCGTTTGGGTTCGGGTTGACCCTGACTCTGACCATTTGATGTGTTTTTCAGTCTGATCTGTCGGGAGATCATGGTGATGCTATGAAGGTGATCTGTGGAGGAGACGACTAACTAACACCTGGGCTCCACCTGATGCCACAAAGTAACCACAAAGTAACCACAAAATAACATCAAAGTAACCACAAAGTAACATTAAAAGTAACTCCGAAGTAACCAATGTAATCTCAAAGTAATCCCAAAGTAACCTCAAAGTAACCACAAAATAACTACAAAGTAACATTAAGTAACCACAAAGTAATCCCAAAGTACCCACAGAGTAACATCAGAAGTAACTCCAAAGTAACCATTGTAACCTCAAAGTTATCCCAAAGTAACCAAAGTAACCTCAAAGTAACCACAAAATAACTACAAAGTAACATCAAAGTAACCTCAAAGTAATCCCAAAGTAACCACAGAGTAACAACATATTAACCCCAAAGTAACCTCAAAGTTTCCCAAGGTAACCACAAAGTAACATTAAAGTAACGTTAAACTAACCTCAAAGTAACCACAGAACAACCTCAAAGTAACAACAGGGTAACTTTAAAGTAACCACAAATTAAATTCAAAAGTACCACATAGTAACCACAGAGCAGTCGCAAAGTAAGCACAAAATAACATCAAAGTAACTAGCTTCACCTTTTACTAACACTGTTTCACTTCATCATCAAACTAACCACAAACCAGTTACTAACCCATCAGAATGACTACTAACCACAGTAACTAAGCCATCAGAGTAACTCTTACGGACAATCTCTTTCTTTAATTTGTATTTATTTCAGTCTGTTGCAACAGTAAAAACATGAAATATTATGTGGAAAGAAAAATCATGAGGTCATGTAAACATGCACACATGAGCTAATGAGGTTATGTAAATATGAGATCATGAGATATGTAAACACGCAAAAATTATATCATTTAAACATGTTTTTATGAGATTTTGAAATAATGTAAATATATACGTATGAGATCATGGGATGATGTCAAAATACAAACAAGATAATATAAAAATGGAAATATGAGAACATGAGATAATTAGACAAACATGAGATGATGTAAAAATGGAAACATGAGATCATGAGATAATGTAAACAAAAATATGTACATGAGATAATGAAAGCTGTTTTGTGTTTCAGTCTGACTGTGGAGGGAAGTACAGAAAGACTCTGCTGAAGATCTGTGGAGGGGACGATGACGATGACTAACATCAACATGTTTCTATTTGATCTCATTTTATCAGTTTCCTCAGACTTAGTTCACCGCTCTGTGTCTGAAGTCAAATAGTTTACTCCAGTACAGATGAAACACTCAGGTCAGGGTAGCTGACACCTGATAAAACATCAAAACTGACTCTGCAGAAGAATATAAGGACAGGAGAGACAGTGTGGTCTCAATGCAGACAGACTGTTACATTAAAAATACAATACACTGCATTAAAACACATGCAACACATACTGAGACATATTGAATAGACATTAAACAGACATATTATTATTGATGAACCCTAGAGGAGAACTTTAACGTTCATATTTCTGTAGTCATTTTATCCTGATGTATGGCTCCTCTTACTTCAGTAAAGTGTTTAAAAACTCCATGCCACACAGCTAACTGTCAGATTATTGAGCCGGAACATGTTAACCTGAAAGGATCTGTTGTCCTGAAATACGACTCCAGACTTTTCTGTTTGTGCTGTTTCATCTTCTGTTTATTATTAATTACAAAACTAAATTGTGTGTATGAAATATTTAAAACAATGAATGTTAAGGAAACATCTCTCAGCCTGGGGTGCCCAGAGGCTCAAATGTGAAACTGTTCTCATAAAAAATTTACAAAAAAGAATAAAGGAATAAATAAAGGACAGCTAAGATTAGCTTCTGTACGCATTGAGGATCCTGTGTGTTAGTCTTTAACAGAGTAACTTCCTGTTTCTCACACAGTCATGTGGCTCAGGTTTACCTGTGCTCACCTGTTAGAAAATAAAGAAATATCAGATTAATTCTGCGTCTTGTGTTTGTTCAGTTTGTTATTGTCTCATCTGCACCTGTGTGACCATCACCCTGTCATGAATGACTCTCTGCTGTCTGCACATCCTCACTGTGAGGTAGTTCTTCAAAGGGACCAGCAGGGGGCAGCAGGGCTGCAGAGCAGCAGGTGTGTATACCTTCTGAGGACAAACTGGGGCTCAGGTAAGAGATCATGATGTCATTACAGGTAGGTGATGATGTCATAACACCTGAAGGGTATCTGTTTGTTTTGAGTTTTGTTTGTTTTTCTATACTCAAACCTCTGAATGCTTTTATTAGGATATTATCTCTCCTCTCTGGTCTGTGTGAACTGGTTTTATAGTTGAACACCTATTCAGTAAACTCTGATGTGCTCTGAGTTTAATCACCACCAGGTGGCGGTGTACACTTCTTTTGGAGTCAGAGAACAGTAAGTGTGTCAGAGAGGAGAAGGATGTGTGCAGACAGAGGGGTTTGTTCAGTCATGTGACTGCTCTCTGCTCCTCCTCTCTTATGTAATTCTCCTCTCTGCCATGTGCTCCTCTAACACTGACCTGGATATGAAACCTGAGAGCTGTTTTTTAAGGAGAAGTCTCTCCTTATTCTTTGATTTCTGACACTCGGGTGACAGAGGAGAACCTCCGAGATGCTTCTCTGCAGTTTCATTGTTCCAGAATCAAAGTGTTCAGATTTATGATCTGGATTCTCCGGCCTGATCACATGCCTTTGTTCACTGAGCAGCTGTCTCAGCACTTCCTCATTGGCTGTGTGTGATGATAAATCACACTGTTTGTTCCTCTGCAGACAGACTGAAACTGAGACCAGTTGCTGAGAGAGACAGACACTCTAAAAGGCTCACAGTCTGGAGGATGTTGAGGTTTTTATGAATAAGCAGGAGAATAAATGTGACGTTAGGTTAGCCCAGCCTGAGGTTTGTTTATCTCTTCATGCTCTGAATTCTTTCAGTCTGTTTGCCCCCCTTCTCTCCTCAGACTGTCACTCAGACTTCAGCCCTGTCTGTCTACGATATGGAGGCCCATTGCAGCCCCAAAAAACAAACAAATAAAAAAAACAAGGACAAACAAACAGAAAACATAGAAGTTTAGGACTTAGAATATTTAGTAAGATTTATCCAATGGAATGAGAGAAGATAGCTGCAGTTCCTTTATTGTCCACTAGAGTCTGTCTTCATCAGTTCAGGAGAGCCCTTTAACACCTGTTTAACTACTTTTGTTATTTACAGCAGAAATTAACATGTTCACAGCCTGGTGTTAAAAAAATTCGAAAAGGAAAAAACAAAACAAAAAAACAGTTGTAACCTAAATATAAAGTAACCTAAATATAAAGTAACTCATCTGTTTTTGAGAGATTAAGGTTATAAATTCTGCATTGTCAGGTATGATCACTAACTGGACTGAGAGCTAAACACCTTGTGGCAACACATTGAATCAGCTGAAATGCTCAAACCTTCCCAGCATACATATGAAACTGCTATTGATTACATTGATAAGTATGAAGCTGACTGCTGTCCTTTAATCCAGAGTTGAAAAATATTTTGTGTTACATTACTTTCACGTTATTTTCTGGTGGAATTATGTCCCAAGATAAAAAAAAAAAAAAATAATAACAATCTCTCGTTTGTTTGTAATTGATCATGTCCAGTGATTTATTTTATTATTTTCTCTATGGTTTTTACATGCTGTGTTTTTATTATTGCTTTATGTTGTCATTGCTTTTACTCTTTTTCAAATAAAATTGTTATAATATCATATATATATATATATATATATATATATATATATATATATATATATATATATATATATATATATATATATATATATATATATTACTTTATTTGACGGACAAATGCTCAAGCATTGCTTCTTAAAATATACAAAGTAGATGCTGTATATACAGGTGTGCTTCCATTATTGTTGTGTTGACTGACTGGTTTCAAACATTTAGGACCCACAGAACTAAAAAAAAAAATCAATCAAACATAAAATAAAATAAAAATAACTGTAGATTATATTTCTTTTAACCCTGAATCTTTTTTGTTCATGGAGTGGTCACTTCATTCATTATTTCCTGCTCTCTGATAGGCTCCCTCGGGTCTCCGTACCTTGTCCCCTCACACCAATGATAACACCGTGAGGGGGCGGGGCCTGTTTGGGTTCGGCTGTTACTCTCATTGGGTAAATAACAAACCTCCCTCCTCTGTAGCAGAGTCCTGTAACAGTCTGGTCCACGGCGCTGGTCTTTGGCAGCCGTCAGGGATCTCACGGGAAGTTTCGCTCCGTGAGAAAGACGCGGGGCTGGAGGAGAGGTCCCTGGAGAACTTCACTGGAGGGTTCCCGGACACTAACGGGCGCAGAGGTGTGAAGGGGCCGGGCTCGGAGCGTGTCAGCCCGGCTGGTGTCTGCTGAGGACCTGCTGTGTCTGCTAGCTTTAGCAGCTAACCTCAGCAGCTAGCGGGCTAACTAGCCGAGGGAAGGGATCTCATCGCGGCGTGTGATGCTAGCCTCCCCGGGGCTGCTCCTGGAGGGCTGCTGAGGTGGATTTACTTTCCTGAGAGACTCCGGAGGCGGTGTTAGTCCTCTGTGTTGTCTTTCCTCCATCCTGTCCCCCTATCTGCACACCGCGGGCTCCACGCAGGCTAATAGGGATGTATGTGATCAGCTAACGCAGCTAGCACAGTGTGTTTTGAGTCCGGACCAGCCCTCCTCTGTGAGTACTAACTGTAAATGTGGTATCAGCACACGGTGTCCAGACCCTGCACAGGAGCCAGAGGAGCATGCAGGAGGAGAGGAGGTTCCAGATAAGGAGATAGGAGACCATTCG
Source organism: Labroides dimidiatus (assembly GCA_030710495.1). Lineage (NCBI taxonomy): Eukaryota > Metazoa > Chordata > Actinopteri > Labriformes > Labridae > Labroides > Labroides dimidiatus. The sequence continues at coordinate 27,440,244 of CM061153.1, forward strand.
ACTTAAATCTGGACTGAGTGGGTCATTCACCACAGACAGGGACTGGTTTTGTTGTCAGAGGAGCTCCAGGATGAAGAAGTTCTCCAGAATGCCAAAGTCTGAGAGCGGAGGGCTCGGAGGGGCGTCCGGGTCCGGGTCTAGCTCCGGGGTCAGCAGCTACTTGGGGAAGGTGTTCGCAGTGGGCAGGTACCAGGTGACCGTGGAGGAGCTGGTGGCTGAAGGTGAGTCCAGGGAACAGGATGGAGTGAGATCGGATGAGATCCGGGACTGTAATTATTATTTACACTCAGGTCACTGCTCTCGTCTATTCCAGGGACACATGTTAAAGTTTACATCCAAACAAACAGAGATACTGTGAGGCTCATGTTTAATGTGTTGATAGAAACACAATCTGATGGTTTGTTAATCATTAAAAGCCACATTATTGACTCTTGATCACTACATTAAAAAACAGACATGACACTTGTACAGTGTGTTTGCCCTTAGTGTGTCTGTATTCACCCGTCCCTCCTGTTTTTTGGGACCCGTCCGTCCTGTCTGTTTGGACACTCAGCAGTGACTCTCAGCTCTGTTCATTTTATGAGCCGATAATTGGTCTGTTCTCTGCAGTAAAAGCGCCATTTCCCTCCTAAACATCTGCTCATGTCCCAAGAAATCCCTCACAGATCGAGTAAAGTAGGTCGCTCTGCTCTTCCAGGCTGTGGAGAGTTTGGTACCTAAACTGGGGCACTGGGGATGTGGTGTAGTCTGATAACTTAGCTCCATACAGCTGTGGTTTACATCCTGCCTTAGCTGTTCCTCAGGGGGTTAGCCCTCAGGATAACAACGGTCCAAACCTCCTGAGTCAACATCTAGTCTTAAACGCCTCTTTATTGGACGTGTTCATTCAGGTCCTCAGTTTGTCCCTGGATGTGTTCTCTCTACAGCCCTGTAGACAAAGAAAGACGAGCGTCTAACAGAGACAGGGCAGTCTGTGATAATTACTCTCATTTTATTAAATTACACAACATTTAAACAAGTAGCAGCAGAGCTGTGTGGGTCGACACTCGACACAGAGACAGATCAGCCCTCAGGATGTTAACAGGCTTCAGAGAAGTGTTTCCATGGTGGTTCAACAAAGACCTGTGTTTGGGGATGTTGAAATGAGGATCTCCTTCATCCTCAGGCCCAAAATGAGGAAGTGAAAAAAACAACAGCTGTTATTTCACAACCAGCAGCTCTAACAGCTCTGTTTCCATCATACACATACCGAGACTGGCCCCAGTTTAACCAGACTAACCAACACCAGGGTTTCTCTCTACCAGTCAGGGGTTAGTTCTAGTATGATGACTGATGTTACAGAATAATGTCTGGAGTTTATAAAGTCACCAACACAGAGCTGATAGAACAACGACTGACTGCAGAGTCAGACGGTTTAATATCCTGATGGATGGAGAACTCTTCTATGAATCACTCTTCTCTCTTTTTACTGTTGGAGGATTTTCTGGGTCAAGGTCGACTCAGAAAATAAACCTGGAAGCTTCCAGGTGAGTGAAAGAGAGAGAGCCCGGAACTGTTTTTACCTGACAGTGTTTACAGAATAAAACATACATACAGAAAACAAACCTCATCCTCTGACGTCATAAAATCTGTTTACAGACCTGACAGGGACAGAGTCTGAACTCTGGGTCTCAGAGGAGTACTGTTTCTGCTTGTAGTCTGAGTCGTGTCGACCTGTGGATATACAGCAGTTCCTCAAATGTTGTAACCAGGGAAAACAGAGCTGCCCAACTGACCAGTCACAGGGTTTGCAGTCCAACGTGTTGTTACATTTAACAGGAGGAGCACGTCAGGCTACGAGGACATACAGGGATAATTCAACAGAAGTATAAACCAGGCTCAACAGCAGGCTGTAAATAAGCCATTGAGTCAAAGTGTAACCTGTGTGTATGTGTGTGTGTCATCATATAATCATGTGGAGTGTCTGTGTTCGACCTTTGCTCATCATTCTGAGTCTTGAGCTGCTGTTTGTCAGACTCTGTCAGTCACTTTCTAATAAATCGGCTCATAAAACAGCACAGTGGCTGTCGGGGTTTTTTCAGGTGAAGAAAAAGGAACCTGAAGATTTTCATGGTCCACTCTTAAGCCTAGTTTCTGTTGCATTAACACTGTAGCCTGATGTGCTCCTCCTCCAAAATGTAACCACCTGTCAGGACGTGGACCACATGTCCTGTGATTGATTCTCGGGGCAGGATTGCATTTCTGTATTTAAACAGTTTCTGAATCTCAGCACATCGTCTGTACTTTTTCTACTTCTCCTTGTGACCTTTCAGTCCTTCCTTTACCTAATCGGCTGCCAGCCGTTTAAGAGCATTTTGACTGATCTTTCAAGACCCACAGAATATTGTTTTGTACAACTACGTAAACACAGAAACCACCAAAAGAAGGAATGATCTCCTTTCATTACGAAATGAAAAGTTTATTTTAACCTATTTTTGTTCTGGTTTCAATAAAAAAACTTGTTTTTGATCAAAAAAATTCCAAAACAAACCAAAAAACAAAGAAAGAAAGAAACGGAGAAAACTAGTTTAAGAGCACTGCTGCCACCTATAGGGGTCAGCTCGTAAGTACACGAGTTTACAAGCTTGATATTGGTAGACAAACTCCGCCAGCCCGTCCCCCAGCCAGCCCTGCTGAAAAACATAATAGACGTCATTAGTAGTCAATGGTTGACGTCTTTTGACTTTAACGTCAGCCAATGAGTAAATAGTCTGTTTGATAAATGTCAACATGTTTTAGCTTCAATAAAACGTAATATGGTCAGAGTCACTGTGAAGAAGAAGAAAACATGATCTGACAATGATACAGACCACACTGTCCTCTGGTGTTCAGCAGGAGTACTGCAGAAAACGGTTAACGTCGACAGACGCAGGTAGAGCTCAGACTGGGTGGGTAACTACAGCGTAGAGCTAAAGCAGACGTATAAAGCACTGATTATATTTACTTTATTTTAGCCTGTGTTTACAGAGGGCAGATTCAGTTTGTTGAGTTTCAGAGCTTCTTACCAGAAACATTATTAACACAGAGCTATAAAACCATAATAATCAGAGTTGAGACAACACATCAGGGCTTAGCTGTGGACGGCCTGGATATTCAGTTACAAAGAGGCATTATGGAATATAATCTGAACACATAAACAGAGCTTTGATGGATCTGAACTTTAATTTCTCTTGGATTAAAGAGAGCAAGTGGTTTAAATTTCAGAAACATTTGAAACATTCATTTCATGATGTCTTAAAACAGACAGAAGATTTTATTTTCTGTTTCTTTAAGGCTTTTTAACTGAATCAACTCAAACTAACAGTGACAGACTTAATAATATAAACATTTTCTAAAAAATAATACTTCTTGAAATCAGATTATTTTCAATATAAACTGGGATTTTCTCAATCGTTAAATATTGTGTCAAATAAAAACATAAAAATATAGTGATAAAGTAATATAGTCGTAAACTGAGGTGAGTGAAAATGTCTGTGAAACAGTCTCATCCTGGTTGTTTTCAGTCTGAAACCGTCTCACCCTGATGCTCCTCAGTCTGAAACTGTCTCATCCTGATGATCCTCAGTCTGAAACAGTCTCATCCTGATGATCCTCAGTCCGAAACAGTCTCATCCTGATGATCCTCAGTCTGAAACGGTTTCATTCCAATGGTTTTGAGTCTCATCCCGATGCTCCTCAGTTTGAAACAGTCTCATCCTGATGCTCCTCAGTCTAAAACAGTCTCATTCTGATGATCATCACTCTGAAACAGTTTCATCCTGATGATCCTCAGTCTGAAACAGTCTCATCCTGATGCTCCTCAGTCTGAAACAGTCTTATCTGGATGATCCTCAGTCTGAAACAGTCTCATCCTGAGTCTCATTCTGATGATCTTCAGTTTGAAACAGTCTCATCCTGATGCTCCTCAGTCTAAAACAGTCTCATTCTGATGATCTTCAGTTTGAAACAGTCTCATCCTGATGATCCTCAGTTTGAAACATTCATTTCATGATGTCTTAAAACAGACAGAAGATTTTATTTTCTGTTTCTTTAAGGCTTTTTAACTGAATCAACTCAAACTAACAGTGACAGACTTAATAATATAAACATTTTCTAAAAAATAATACTTCTTGAAATCAGATTATTTTCAATATAAACTGGGATTTTCTCAATCGTTAAATATTGTGTCAAATAAAAACATAAAAATATAGTGATAAAGTAATATAGTCGTAAACTGAGGTGAGTGAAAATGTCTGTGAAACAGTCTCATCCTGGTTGTTTTCAGTCTGAAACCGTCTCACCCTGATGCTCCTCAGTCTGAAACTGTCTCATCCTGATGATCCTCAGTCTGAAACAGTCTCATTCCAATGGTTTTGAGTCTCATCCCGATGCTCCTCAGTTTGAAACAGTCTCATCCTGATGCTCCTCAGTCTAAAACAGTCTCATTCTGATGATCATCACTCTGAAACAGTCTCATCCTGATGATCCTCAGTCTGAAACAGTCTCATCCTGATGATCCTCAGTCCGAAACAGTCTCATCCTGATGATCCTCAGTCTGAAACGGTTTCATTCCAATGGTTTTGAGTCTCATCCTGATGCTCCTCAGTTTGAAACAGTCTCATCCTGATGCTCCTCAGTCTAAAACAGTCTCATTCTGATGATCATCACTCTGAAACAGTTTCATCCTGATGATCCTCAGTCTGAAACAGTCTCATCCTGATGCTCCTCAGTCTGAAACAGTCTTATCTGGATGATCCTCAGTCTGAAACAGTCTCATCCTGAGTCTCATTCTGATGATCTTCAGTTTGAAACAGTCTCATCCTGATGCTCCTCAGTCTAAAACAGTCTCATTCTGATGATCTTCAGTTTGAAACAGTCTCATCCTGATGATCCTCAGTTTGAAACATTCATTTCATGAGGGTCTTTTGTCTCATTCTGAGGGTCTTAAGTCTGATCTTCAGTCTCCAGGTTCTTCTGGCAGCCTGTGGGTGGACATCTTTTTGTTGTTTTTGAGCCTGGCTCTTCCTTCTCTGAGTCATTTCCTCATGTCCCCTGCAGCTCGTGTGGTTTCTGTCTGAAAGAGGAACTCAGACGTGACATGTATGAACAGGATGCATCTGTGAGCATGTCACCATCTTCACTCTTATCAGTCCGGTTCCTCTTAGAGGAGAGAAAAACATGGAATTGAAACTATGACTGTTTTTGGAGAAAGTTCCCTAACCTGAACCAGTCTGATGACTTAAAGCTGCAGAAACACAGAGGAGGATATTATTTATCTTATGACTGGAGTTAAGAAAATGTACAGGTGTGAAATTTAGTAGATGTAGTGACTGACATTCTTCTCTTTATCAGATAAACTGACTTTTGAATCCTGCAGCTCACAGATAAATCATCTCTGTATGAAGACCAGAGGAGGGTAAATGATGATCAGAAGACCACTAACCACTAAAATGAAGCTGACAAGTCAGTCCACAAAATACTTCTTTGTTTTTCATGCTGTGAGCAGACACACCATTGTTTTACTGAGGCGTGAGACATCTTGTATCTTTACTATCTTTGCACATGCAAATCAGCCTCCAGGAAGCTTCAGGTGAACAAACAACCCTGTTGAGTCCTCCAGCTCCTGAAGTCCAGAAACAACACTGCAAAGAAAGGTTAACACAGGCTGACCTGACGGCAGCACGGCGGCGATGTGTTCTTTAAGTGGTCAGAGTCTCACTCTCTCGCCTGAAACCTTTACTTTACATCTCTTCATCTTTGTCTCCTCCACATCTCTGAGTCATCCTCCTCTCTGAAACCAATTCAGACCAAACAGCAAAAACATGTCTGAGCACAGGTGTGTGATGACATGTTGGAGCCTTAACAGAGCGGTGTGTGTGTGTGTTAGACAGGTGAAGCTGTGAAATGAAACCGAGACATGGAGCTGTCGTTTCTTACCCAGCATGTTTGTTCAGACTGCACTAAACTGTCTGTTCACTCTGTCACAGCAGGTGCATCTAAGGACTACAACGTCCACAGAAAGGGTGTTTTCCTGTAAAGTAAGGATTAGGGCCACAGCTAACGATTATTTTCATTGATGTTCGTTGATGTTTAATTTAGTTATCGATTAATAATCGATTATTCAATTAATTGCTGGAGCTCTAGTAAGGATCATTCATCTTGAATTCTCCTATAATCAGTGTGTAATGCCCTTTCATCACCCTATAGATTAGCAGAGACAGCACAGTAGTTAAACATCAAGAGGAGAGTCCAGGATCAGTTATTACACTCAGATAAAAGTGTTAACAGATTTAATTTACCTGGTAAGACCTGAATATCAAAGTACAAAGCAAATGAGAAAGGTGCTTTAAAAATAAAGTGTATTATTATGACAACCCCTGTTCCAATGAAGTTGGAACATTGTATAAAATGTAAATTAAGAACGAAAGAAATGATTTTCAAATATTTTTTAACATGTATTCGGTTGAATCCACCACAAAGACAAGATATTTATTGTTCAAACTGATAAACTTTGTTTTCTTTGCAAATATTCACTCGTTTGAATTTGATGCCTGCAGCACGTTCCTAAAAAGCTGGGACAGGGTCATGTTTCCCGCTGTGTTCCATCACCTTTCCTTTTAACAACATTCAGTAAGCGTTTAAGAACTGAGGACACTAATTGTTGAAGCTTTAGAGGTGGAATTCTTTACCATTCTTCATTGATGTTCAACTTCAGTTGATCAACAGTCCGGGGTTGTTGTATTTTGTGCATCATAATGCTCCACACATTTTCAACTGGAGATTAGTCTGGACTGCAGGCAGGCCAGTCTAGTACCCGCACTCTTTTACTACAAAGCCACGCTGTTGTAACAGGTGCAGAATGTGTCTTGTCATTGTCTTGCTGAAATAAGCAGGGACATCCCTGAAAAAGACGTGGCTTGGATGGCAGCATATGTTGCTCCAAAACCTGTATGTACCTTTCAGCATTAATGGAGCCTTCACAGATTGTCAGGTTAGCCATGCCAGGGGCACTAACACACCCCCATACCATCACAGATGCTGGCTTTTCAACTTTGGCCCGGAGGACACGACGTCTATGATTTTCAAAAACAATTTGAAATGTGGACTCGACAGACCACAGCACACTTTTCCACTTTGTGTCAGTCTATTTCAGATGAGTGCGGGCCCAGAGGAGCTGTCGGTGTTTCTAGGTGTTGTTGAGATAAGTCTTTGGCTTTACACAATGATGTTGGTTTTAAATGCAGTGCTGCCCGAGGTGTCAAAGGTCACAGACATTCAATGTTGGTTTTCAGCCTTGTTGCTTACATTCTCTGAATCTTTTGATGATATTATGGACTGTAGATGATGAAATCCATAATTTCTTTGCAGTTGTATGTTGAGAAACATTGTTCTGAAACTGTTGGACTATTCGCTCACACAGTTGTTCACAAAGTGTTAAACCTCACCCCATCCTTGCTTGTGAACGACTGAGCCTTTCAGGGATGCTCATTTTAAACCCAATCATGACACTCGCCTGTTTCCAATGAACCTGTTCACCTGTGGAATGTTCCAAACAGGTGTTTTTTGAGTATTCCTCTACTTTCCCACTTCTGTTGCCCTGGTCCCATTTTTTGTTACTGTTGCAGGCATCAAATTCAAAACGGTTTACAATTTTACGCTTTACATAACGTCCCAACTACATTGGATTTAGGATTGTATTATTAAATAAAAATAAAAAAAAGGTTAAAAAAGACTGAAATGTTACTAAAACTGGACTAAATCTATAAAAGCTGTTCAGAGGAACATGGCTCTGGAGGAGGAAATATGTGACAGTGCGTCCTGTCAGACTCTTTATTACTAACTATAGGACGACAATCCACTGCGTTCACTTCTGGTCTTTACGGTTTCATGTTAACTCAGATGTTAAAATCTGTCTGTTTGGGTTCAGATCTGCAGCTCTGAGGCTCACAGCATCTCTCTGAGGTCTTCATCCTTCTCTTTCTCACCCTTTAAAAAGCCTTTTACAGGTAGAAACCTCTCAGCTAGACAGACACACGTTTGTCACCAAACAAACACCCTGACCAGCCAAACAGCCTGTTTCCCTCTGTCAGCAGAAACACCCAGGGTGACGACTTTGTGTATGTGTATCTCTCTCCCTCTCTCTCTCTCTCTCGCTCTCTCTCTCTCTCTCTCTCTCTCTCTCAGATCATGTAAACAGCAGAGACTTTCTCAGTGTTTCCATGCAGACAGTATCAGTTCACCTGATTTCTCCCCGTTCTCTTTGCCTGGTGTGTGATGTCTGGATAAAATGATTTAATGTCAGCAGCTGGTTAAAGATGCTCTGAATGTTTCTACGATGTGGGCTCTGTGTGTTTGTGTCTCAGCTGTGACGTAACACTCTGAAGCCTCTGTGACGGTTTAGAGGGTTTCCTCAGATGCTGGATTTACAGGTACACCTCTACAGATCAGATCAGACCAGCTCTGCTTTTTATTGTTTGAATCTCAGGGTCCGTCTATTCTGAGGAGGAGATGTCTGCGGTAAATATGTAGGATGGTTTATAAGCAGCTTCAGTCTTTAATCGGTCCTCATCAGGACGCTGCTGCAGCTCTGAGTGCTGTGACTCAGCAGAATCAAGCCGACCTTTGACCTCCTCTTTTGAGGTTTTCCTCTCTCTAACTCTGAGGACAGTTTATCGCCTCTGATGCTGGACTGTTAAAGTAAAATATGCGACTGTGACTGTTTCAGCAGCTTCAAAGATGTTAGAGACATGAGAGCGACGGTGACGTCCTCACAGCAGCAGGGTGACCTCACACAGGTGACCCTGAGCGTCCTGTTGTCTGCTGTTGAAGCTGCAGCTCAGAGCGTCCTCTGGGTAAACTGTCTCCTGATGCTTGCTCTGTTAGCCTCCACAGCTAAGCTATTAGCATACTGTACGGCTGATGAATGGGCACATTGTGAGTCTTTGTCATCGTGTTGCAGCAGACAGAATGCTGGTACGACACAGCACTCGGTCATGTGACCTGCAGAGCTGTCTTTGTGCACGCTCATTCAGCCCTCTGTTCCTGCATCTCTCTCTCTCTCTCTCTCTCTCTCTCCTCCTCTGTCAAACTGTTTCTACCAACTCATCATCACGCCATCTGATGAGGACGCCACACAGATGTGGGCGTGGCCTCAGCATGGCCTCACATCAGGACAGAAACACCAAATATTTCTGAACAGAATCAAAGATCAGAGTTTAAAGCCTTCTGAGGTTCAGACATGAATGATCAGATTTATGGTTTAATCACATCTCGTGCTGATATTTTATCCTCGTGTGTGTTCAGGACAGAAAGGATCCAGCTGTAGGAGGATCTCTGTGAAGTTTCGACTCCAGAGTTGGTTTTCCTCCTCTGTGTTTGTGAGTGTTGTTCTCAAGTGAGGGGTCTTCTGATCTGACCTGAGGTGAGCCCTCTCAGAGTCTCTCAGATGTATGAGGGTGAGCGTGGAGAGCGAGAGGTGGCGACAGACGGACAGAGGAGGAGTGTTTGCTGTGAAAGGTTTAATTAATGTTTAGTATCCTTCATGAGGAGAGGATCCTGATGAGTCTGTAAACTCTGAAATAATGAATTATTACACATATTATATAACGCTCTGCAAAATTTATTGTTTCCTCTCTGAGACTAAAGAGAATCTTTTAATCTGAATGATGGTGGATATAAAGTCTCTTCAGAGGAACAGTGAGGATGAATTATGGTGTGGTTACGGTTTTTTCTCATGTTCACACAGATTTGACTGAATCATTGCTCAAACAATTGATATATTGATCCAGATTGCTGAACTGTTACGCCCCTTCTCCGTACCCTAGCTCTTTGGATCGTTCTGGGTTTACAGAGAGCCTCAGAGCAGATTGGTTCCCGCATTCATCTTGAAAACCTGAATCCTCTGCGTCTGCATGGAGAGAAAACATTTTGATGTTGGGAAATTTTTATAAAGAAGGGAGTTATATTTTGAACTTGAACTGCTCTGTATTAAAGGGTCTGTGAGGACTGTCTGTTTGAAGTGGATTGCAGCGACCCCTTTTGACTGGAATCGCACACACACTGTCATGATGGCATGGCTCTTGACAAAGTGTGTGTTTGTTTTGGAAATGAATGGAGATGGGATCTTCTTTTTGACACTACTTTTCTTTTTTCAAGACAACTATTTACAACTATTTATAATGTGACGACGAGTAAACTTTTTCAGTTTGTACTGTAGTTTAGTAGCCGGCTATTTAGGCACCTCTCACAGCCCGGTGGTCTGAGACGTATCTGTAGGCTATAACGTTAGCGAAGCCTCATGTTCTGCTTATCTACCAAGCACAGCTAACGTAACCTCACTCTTCATTTTACTGATGACTCTTAAGTTTGATCAGATCACTGCAGAATATCTGCTGCATGTGGGCTGGAATGAACATTATTACAAACAGATTCGCTTGTGTTTTAGCCTTCAGCTCATAGTTTAGCCTTCAGCTTGTGCTCTATTGCTTTCCCGTTTAGCTTTCTTTTTCTCTTCTGTCCTTTTTCTGTCCGACAGTTCAGCTCCAGTGTCCACCATCACTACTAAATTAATCACAGAAATAGTTTTCAGCAGAGAAAAACACAGATCTCTCTTCTCACTGCTAAACTTCATCAACCGGTGTAGTGTTGTCATCGAAACTTCAATGTGCCGTAAATCAATCTGGTCCTGTCCGACCTGATTAGAATGCTAAGAAATTGCATTAAGAAATAACCTCTTGGTATAAATCTAGAAGTGAGACTTTTTCAAACTCCTCACAGTCCCTTTAGATTAATCAAGTGATTGACGCTTTAATTTGATCTGTTTTTAAAAGTTTAGTCTCTGTGTGAAAGTGAAGCAGGTCTGTGAGGTCTGAAGACTCTGCACGTCTGTAGGTGGTGGTTTGTGTTTGAGGGCCTCTAGGAGGAAACGGCTCACTCAGCTGCAGATATTGTTGAAGAAGAGACACTCTCTCTCTCTCTCTCTCTCTCTCTCTCTCTCTCTCTCTCTCTCTCTCTCTCAGAGCAGATATACAGCTGCAGAGGACTCTATGAGTTTGTTTCTGTTAGATGAGCTCAGAGGTCTGAATCCTGACCTCAGAGAGAGAGGGGGGGGGTGTTATCACAGATGACTTCATACTTCAGAGGAAGAACATGTGTGAGCAGCAGAACCCCTAACCCTATCATCTCTGCTCACTCAGTCTGCTCTCTCTCTCCTCTCCTCTGTAAACACAGAGCATGCTGGGTAACCGTTGAGGCTGTTTGTAGAGGGCCCTCCACAGGCTGTTATGTTAGTGACTGTCAGTTAAAGGATCTGAAGCCTTGATGTTGATACCAGGACTGTCAGGGCTCCAGGCCCCCTGTAGAGGTATCAGGATCAAGGACTGTCTGGTCTTTCCTGGATCCTCCAGGTGTGTCTGAGCTGCAGGTGGAGCATCGGGGCGGACGATGCAGAGAGCATGTAGGAGTAATGTAAATGCACAACCATGAGGCAGAAATGACATCCTGTTATTTAAATTAGATAAAAAACATGAAGCTAATTAATCTGTTAAATAAAATGAGGTATAAACCTGATCTATTCCTCTCTTCATTTCCTTCATCTCTCCATCATTTCTGGTGGGAGGGACTAAGATGCAAGTGGAGGAAGGGAGGATGAAACTTTGGAGCTTTGGGATTCACCCTCTCTGCTGTCTCACCACAGGAAGTCAGTTATACCCAGACATACAGTTAGCAGCCAATCAGAGAGCTCTGTGATGTTTGTGAATGAGGAGTTAGGCTGTTGAATGAGCCTCGCTGTCCTCACTGCCCCCCCTTCCTCCTCCTCCTGCTGGTTCCCAGTTCAGACCCATACTGGTCTCAGCTGACCCAAGGTGACTGGTCAGGAACACAAACAGGTCTTTGTTCATCCTCTCTGCTCGCACAGAGGCCTCAGAGATCAGCTGTGTGCTCTAATGAGAGAGAGGCTGTACGATCACAGGACCCACACACACACACACACAAACACACACAAACACAACTTTATAAACAAGTTTTTATATTCTTAAGAAGATAATGGCTTCGTTAGCTCTGGCTGATGCTAAGCTAAGCTAATTCAGCCCAGATGCTCACCTGTGCTTTTGTTTCTCTCAGGTGGCTTCTCCGTGGTGTTTCTGGCTCGTACCCACAGCGGCGTGCGCTGTGCTCTGAAGAGGATGTACGTGAACAATGTCCCCGACCTGAACGTCTACAAGAGAGAGATCACCATCATGGTGAGAGACTTCATCTCTTTGGTCCTCCTCCTCTTCCTCACCTGCTCTCACTTGTGTGGTTATTATTGTTGGGACACCACGCTGAGACTTCCTCCTGTTCAAACCCTAAACGATCAACAGCATGAGACACGTTTCAGGTCTCAGGGATCTTAGAGACTTTACCCTCATCCCTGACCTGAGGTTAACTTTTTATGTTTGTTCCACACACACACATAAACACAGACTATGAGTCAGGCAGATTTTAAGAGATCAGTGGATGTTACTCACAGGTGTATTTCCTCAGTCTGACTCCAGGCAGCAGCCTGAGGAGGAGCTTCTACAGGTGAGCTCACCTGATTCCTCAGCAGAGAGCTAAGACTGAGGTCTTTAGGATCCTCAGTGCTGATGCTGTTACTTTAAATCTGATCTGTTTGAGCAGGAGAGATGGAAACAGGCTGATCTGTGTGTTAACATTATCCTGCTCATGATAACAACAGCAGCAGCTCTTCAGGATGAGTTTGAAACAGGTGCTGGAGACAAAAGGTGACAGGTTTCCTCCTCCTCTTCATCTCTTTCTGATACAGAAGGAGCTGTCGGGTCATAAGAACATTGTGGGTTACCTGGACTCCACCATCAGCGCGGTGTCAGACAGCGTGTGGGAGGTCCTGATCCTCATGGAGTACTGTAAAGGTACGCAGACATTACACTCAGACTTCAGTCTGTGTGAAGAAGAAGATAATGAGAGAAATACACAATCCACCAGCTGGTAGTTACACTCATACGGCCCAGTGGAGCAGTGTTTATTGATCCTGAATAAAAACCTGACCCCCTCCTCCTCCGTCCTTCGTCCTCTTTCTTCTGTCCTCTGTCTTCCTTCCTGCAGCTGGTCAGGTGGTCAAACAGATGAACCAGCGTCTGAATGTGGGCTTCAGCGAAGCCGAGGTCCTCCACATCTTCTGCGACACGTGTGAGGCCGTCGCTCGTCTTCATCAGTGCAAGACGCCGATTATCCACAGAGACCTGAAGGTAACTTACATCATTGTTTCACTTTAAAACGGCATTAGCGATGAAAAAGGACTGTTTGTACCAATGATGGGGAAAAAAAGTGGATTAGTGGTGTGCATGAGTCAGTTTAAAGCTTCAACAGAGCATTAAATTTAATGGAGTTAGACCCCACCATTACAGGGGCGAATGGCAGCTTTACGGCACCTGTTCGGCAGTTTTAAAGATGGCGGACGTTGTGCTTATGCATTAAGAATCAAACAAATCCTCTGGAAAAGTATGACGATGTTGAGATATACAGCAAATTTAGATTTAGGAGACCCAATATTTAACATGAGATACCCTTAGCCTGCTGAATTTAAATTCCCCCACCTTTCCCCCAGTGCTGAATTTATTTTAGAAATTACCGCTTCTGAAATCATCAAACATGGGATGAGATCTTCACAGAGATGACCTTGGAGTGCTTTAAGAAGACAGATTTTTTTTCTGCATCCCATGTGATGGTTGTGACATTTTTCTGGACTCTCTGTCCTACACAAAGTGTACTTGTCTGTGTGTGTGTGTGTGCATGCGCGCACGTGCTCACTTGTTTGTGTCTGTGCATCAGGGCTGACCTGCCGTGCGCAATACAGAGAGTGGAGGAGTTGTAAACACTTAACCATCCCATCATATAAGTAAGATAAATAACATGAGGCTGTTTAGTCTATTAGATAAAGAACAGGGTATAGATCTGATCTGTAAAGAGGTATGACCCTCATTTGGTTTAGAGCTACGAGTCCTTTTTTTTGCACTCTGCTCTCCCTCTCCTGTGCTCTGTGCGTTTCCCTCTCCAAGCAGGTTCTCCAGAGTCATCTCAGCCTGGATATCACACGCTTTACAAACACTATCCCTGGGTTTTTCTCAGATATATTGAAATACGTCCGCCCTTATCCAGACAAGAGCGTGCCGCCCGTGGTTTTAGCTTGCGTCATCACAACATGCTGTTTCGGTGATAAAAGTCTTTCGGTTTTAAACCGAAAATTGCACTTTTGGGCCAATTTCGACTGAAAACTTTCGGTGGCCAAAATGTCAGAGCATCCCTAACAAAAATCAAACATTCTCGGTCTCAGCACTGGTGGAAAAGAAGTTTTGACCAAAAATGGGTATACTCTTTCATAGCACGTTAGTGGAAACGAGAGGGCCGACGAGCATACGGGTACATAGCGGGCTAAAGGTTAAAGTCTCAAACTGGTAAAGCTCGCTGCCGGCAGTTTTGCAAGTTTTCTTGACTCTTCGCTTTTATGCGTCTGGCTCCTTCCAAGATGTGTGTGTTGAAATGTTGGAGTTAATCATACAGCTGCTTGTGGAGTTATTCATGGAGTTACTGGGGCATTGCTGCGCTGCTTGTTCCTCAAAGCAGCTTACATATATATATATTTTTTTTAATTTTTAAGGTCTTCTACTCTGCGCTCAGAAACATCATCACATCACATCGTGTTCAAGATCTTTAGCCAAACGTTCCCTTTCTCTTTGTTTATCTTTGAGCTGATAACAGCAGTTTGTTCATTTTAAATTCTTCTAATAAAATGTTTTCTTGACCTTCTCTCAGTCGCACAGTTACTGCTCGCCATGTTTATTTCTGTTTATGCGAGGTACGCATGCATAATTTGAATTTGTTGAATAGGGCTTTTCCAGGAAGTTCCCCTGACATGCGACATACTGCACCTGCCTCGCTTTCATAGCGCAATTAGTTGAGTAGCCAATTATTTGCAGTCATGCATGCAGTCGTGTCAACGTTGGGGCCAAACAGGTTGTTCCATAATAGCCTGTTAAGATTAATGGTCCTGTTTGTTTAATGACTGAATGTACACACGGGCCCTGAAGGTTACTTACTTTATCATGGCTTATCTGGAGAGTTTTCTGCTCTGAACACTTAAGATGTCAACAGGATCAACACACACAGAGACCAGGTGATGAAACGTCTAAATGTGCTGAGTCAGCAGGAGAAACAAACTGGCTCCACCTCCTCCTGCTGTCAGATCTGTAGTCTGGCTCTCAGTCTCTGTGTCCCTGTTCCTCCTCCTTTGACTCTGACTTGGTTCTGGTCCTGGTCTGTTGCTGGATGGTGGCAGGGATCCAGATCAGTCCTGGTCCTGCTTGATGCTGGCTAGGCTGAGTCTCCCTCCCTGTTCCAGCCCTCCTCAGTCCTCCATCAGAGGGTCGCTGTCCTTCATCCAGCTGGACCGGCCTGTAAACAGAGACCTCCTTCAGCTGCACAGGCTGCTCCTCTGTTCTCTGAGAGTGTGTGTGTCAGAGTGTGTGTCAGAGTGTGTGTGTTACATAACATCTGACACAAAGAGCAGAGGGGCCCGTCCTGCTGAATGAGGGGAAGAGAAACTCTGAGTCTCTGTGATGCTCAGATCAGTTTGACCTCCTCTTCCTCTGTGTCTCCTCTCCTCACTCTGTCACAGCTCTCTCTCTCTCTCTCTCTCTCTCTCTCTCTCTCTCTCTCTCTCTCTCTCTCTCTCTCTCTCTCTCTCTCTCTCTCTCTCTCTGATTTAGTCTCTTTCATGGTTTTGTGCCTGTGGTTTCTCTTCATGAATTAATCCCTCCTCTCAGTCGTCTGTTCAGTTTTTATTCTCTGCTGAGGCCTGATGATAAAACTACAGAAACACTGAGACGTGAGGCTGGGCTCAGAGACGTCTCTTCAATCATTTCATTCCTTTGTCTTTTCCTCTCTGCTTCCTCCAGCTGTGTTTCTCTGTGTGAATTGGTGATATTATTCTCTCCTATCATCTCTGCCTGTTACGGTGTGATGATGGAGGAACCATGATCCTCAGCTCTGTGGTTTTCTGTCGGATTAGAGAGTTTTTTCACAGACATCGGGTGAAGTCTTTGACTCAGGATGTCTTTACAGACACTAGACTCCATCTCTGACACTCTCTCTGTCTCTCTCTGTTCAGGTGGAGAACATCCTCCTGAACGATCAGGGGAGTTACGTCCTGTGTGACTTTGGAAGTGCTACACATAAAGTTCTGCTGCCACATAAAGACGGAGTGACGGCCGTGGAGGACGAGATCAAAAAGTAAGTTTAATGACTCAGAGTCTGTCTCTGTCACTGTGTAATGATGAGCAGACTGTGAAGGTAACAGGAAGGACCTGTTTGAACCAGAGGAGCTCTTTCACTTTCAGTTCCTGCTCCTGAGACTGAGTTCAGGTCTTAAAGTCTCATCCTGTGGTCACATTTTAAATCTCAGGAGCCCTGATCTCTGCTCCTCGTTACAGCTGTAATAAAGGACTCACTCTGGCTCCTATCAGCTGTTTATCAGCCTGTGTGTGTGAAAACACACCTGCACAGACACACTTTATCCCCTCTGAGCTCAGTTTATTCACCTGGATCTTCATCATCATAATCATCATCAGTGTGTTCCTCTCTCAGATCAGATCAGACTGTAAACACAGAAACACACACTCAGAGGGGGTGGTCATAGAGAGCAGTTTTTAACACTGACCTGTAACAAACACTCTGTGGAACCTGCAGACTGTTCACAGGATGTGACACTCTAACTTTGACCTTTGACCTGTAGTGACCTCTTCCTGTCCTCTCTCAGGTACACCACTCTGTCATACCGCTCCCCTGAGATGATTAACCTGTACGCAGGTAAACCCATCACCACCAAGGCTGATATCTGGGTAAGAGACACTCTGACAGTGTGTGACCGGTGTATCTGTGTGTGTGTGTGTACAGTACAGTATGTATGTTATGCAGCCTGCTGGGCAAGTTTGTCATTCTGACTCGACAGGTTCCTCTCTCTCTCTCTCTCTCTCTCTCTCTCTCTCTCTCTCTCGCTCTCTCTCTCTCTCGCTCTTCCCTTGCTTGCCCCGGGGTTGTTTGCCTCCTTCAGCTCTCCAACAGTTTTTCCCTCATTAAATATTCACCAACATCATAACAGAGCCAGGACTACTCCTCCCTTTCCTCTTAGCAGTTAGCTCCATGCTAACACTTAGCTTCAGATCATTGTGTCTGTGCACATATCAGACTTCATGCAGGCTGTTTTTAACCCTTCAGCAGACTCCCTACCAGGTCAGGTATTTCAGGGTCATTATATCTCTGTGTGTCACATCAGGTCAGAAAGCTATGAAACTGATTATTGTAGGAATATTTAAATTAAACAAGAAACATGTCTGATATTACTCCTGTTCTAGGCCTGGGACAATAATCAATAAATCAATTTAGTTTAGTTTATTTCAGTCACTTTCAAAATAAAGGCTCATTTACACACATTGAAGTGAAAAATTTACAAATAAACAAATGTTGTGTTAACAACAAACAAGCAACACCAGAAATCGATGAAACAAATACCAAAATAGGACCAAAAGATAGGAAAAAAAAAGAGTCCATGTAAGACAAACTAGTATTTAGAGATGTCTATCTCAGACACATTATGTGTTCTCACCACATTTCTTACACACTTACCACATTTCCCCTCTTAGGAGGAGAGACGCAAGGCAACGTAGTATAATTTAGGAGGAAGAAAGACTATTGCAAAGCCAAATGCCACAGCCCTGGTGTGGAAATATTTTGGCTTTAAAGTGAAAACCTAAAACATAACCACCCAAACCCAGTTTTCCCAGAAACTGGGGTAGAACTGCAACTGCACCTCAAGACGCAGAGCCTTTATCCTGACAATTTAACACTCACTGAGGTGGTTGGTTAACAAAGTTAATACAATAGTGTGCTCTCACAGGAAGTGTACTCTGAACTGATGAAGCTGATGAAGCCTCTTGGATGAGAGGTGAAACATCTGCACAAACTCTTAAACAATCCAGTTGCCATGTTTTCAGAATAACTATGATTTAGATGAGTTGGACTTTAAATGGACACAGAAAGAAATGCTCTCCTTTAATACAGCTTTTTAAAATATGTGCAATTTTTTCTAACAGAGGACACACACTGGGTCCATTTTTATGTTTTAAATTTTTGTATTTATTTAGGATATTTAAAAATTCTTGACATTCCAGTTACAATAGTTAATAATACTCACGAGAAACAAAAAGTTTATTGTAATTGAAAGGTTGCCTTTGCATTATTATGATATATTATCATTACATTATAATTTGGTACCTCGTCATGTTGTATCCGGTAAAAGGTAAGAAAGAAAAGTAGTGTTAAAAAGAAGATCCGATCTCCATTCATTTTCAAAAACAAACACACGCCTTGTTAAGAGTCCTGTCATCACAACAGTGTGCGTGCAAATCCGACCGAAGTTGTCGCTTCAATCCACTTCAAAACAGACCTCACAGCCTTTCTGAAGCAGCTTGAAATGATTCTTCATCCTCAGTTTGAAAAACAGATGTTAAAAAAAATACTCTACAGAACAACCGGTGTGTGTGGCTCCAACACTTCCTTTGTTTACGGGTATTTTTAATCATTTGTGTGTGTGTGTGTGTGTGTCTCCTCCTCAGGCTCTGGGCTGCTTGTTGTACAAGCTGTGTTTCTTCACTCTTCCTTTTGGAGAGAGTCAGGTGGCCATATGTGACGGGACCTTTATTGTTCCCGATAACTCCAAGTTCTCCTCCAGGCTCCACTCTCTCATCAGTAAGTTACTCACACAGTTATTAAAGGTTAATCTTTTTTTCTTTTAGAGTTGATTTTAAAGTTCTTTCACTTGTTTTTAAAGCTCTACATGGCCTTGTTCCTCCATAAATTGCAGACCATATTTCATTGTACATTCCATCTCGTTCTTTAAGGTCCTTTAATGCTTCTCTTTTCAATGTTTAAATGTTAACCTAGCTTTTAATTTGGAATAACATTTTAGCTCCATACTGTATTATTACCTTTATCAGCACTATTATTTTTTTATCACAACTGTTGATATCATTTTTATTAATTTATTTTTATCCTATTTTGTTGATCTTGTTTTATTATTATTTATTTTATGTATTTTTACTGATTCTATACAATTCTATATTAATTACAAGTTATATTAATTTTATTGCACTTATTTTACTTCTCACATACCGATGATTATTCTGTGTTTTATTGTTCTGTAAAGCACTTTGGGCTGCATACTCAAATGTATGAAAGGTGCTGTATAAATAAAATTTAGTTTGAGATTATTTTAGATTAAATTCAACACAGAACTCTCTTATCAGTAAGTTGTAGTATATTTACAGGTCAGTGTGAGTGTTTAAAGTTTCACTCACAGATGGAGTGCACAGTAAGCTGATGAGTGGAGGCTCCAGTTTAATGTTAGAAAGCTGATATTCTCTCACATCCAGTTCAGTCTGTTTATAAAGACTCTGAAGTTTCATCAGAGCAGAACTATGTGAGCTCATTCAGACTGTAACATTCATCAGCGTGTGATAAACACACAACTTTAAATATAAAGTTAAGTCATGAAGAGACTCAGGGGGAAACCACTCAGCTGTTGTTCTGTGTTAGACTCAGAGGGTTAAAGGTCACCTGTCAGGTGTGACTGGACTAAACTTTATAAACCAGGTGAGCTGTTTCTGTCAGGGGGTTTTAATCCATCTGTGAGCTTCACTTCCTCTGTCTTCAAACAGGAAGCAGAGCTCTGTTGTTTTTACAGTTTAGATGTTAGGTGTTTGTGTTATTGTGTGTGTGAGTGTGTGACGTCACCTCCACCTGCTCAGACCGGCCCGTCAGCTCACGTTCTGAAGGTAAACGGTGACCGAGCAGCAGCAGCAGCAACGTCTCCTCTGACTCAGCCTGTTTGAACCGGTCTGACTCTCTGAGAGGAAACTTCCTCTGATGAAGAAGAGTCTCCTCCTCACATTATCAGACCAACAGCTCCCCCCTGTGGACAAACAGAGGAGGTGCAGATCTCTCTCTTTCTGTCAGTGAACTGTGTTTCTGTTGTTCAGGATACATGCTGGAGCCAGACCAGGAGAAGAGACCGGACATCTATCAGGTGTCTCACTTTGCCTTCAAGTTAGCGGGGAAGGACTGTCCAGTGCCAAACCTCTTTGTGAGTGAAGACGCCAGATTTATCACATTCATTAAAGTCATTATCTCTGCATCACGGCCCTCCTGCTGTCTCCACAGAACTCTCCCCTCCCCACAACGCTCCCTGAGCCTCTGACAGCCAGCGAGGTCGCTGCGAAGAAAAGCATGACGAAAGCACGGTAACATTTACACACAGAGACAAAGATTTAAGCTCCCTGAGTTTATTCCAGCTCTGAAATCTCTTTGATGAAGCTCCCTGACCTTTCCTCTGCTCTCTGCAGGATCACGGACTCTGTGGGTCCCACAGAAACCTCCATTGCTCCCAGGCAGAGACCCAAAGCAGCAAACAGCAGCGTCCTGCCGCTCGCCAACACCGTCACTCCTGTGAAGATGAGCGTGCCTTCAGCGCCCGTCAGCAATGGACAGAAAGGTGTGCAGCTCTTTAAAACACACCTGTAGGATCCGTGTTAGTCTACAGCCTGTGGTTAGCGAGATTATTGAGTTAAATAAAAGAGACAGACGGACTCTCATTCACACATCACGTGTCTCTGCGTCTCACCTGTCCTCTCCTCTCAGCTCCCACACCTGGCTCAGGGCAGCCCTCCATGCAGCAGCAGCAGCAGCAGCAGCAGCCTCCCAGCAGTCAGACGCACAGAGTCCTGCAGCAGCTGCAGCCTGGAGACCTTCGTCTGCAGCAACTACAGCAGCAACATCATCATCATCATCAACAGCAACAGCAACAAGCACTGCAGCAGCAACATGCAAATGCTCAGCAACTACAATACCTCCAGGTACAGACAGAATTAACCCTGAAGTGTTATATACAGACATTAGATGATTTAAGTCCTGTGCTGAAACCTGCAGCGATGATGCTGGAGAGGAGAGTTTCTGCACACAGAGAGATGATGGTGTGATGGAAGTTTGATTCAGAGCAGAGAAGCTGACATCCTGTCAGCCTGAAGGCTGAAACACATTTTACTTTGAGTTTTTAGAGTTGATGGAGTTTATGTCCCTGAGTTCAGCCTCCCACAGAGCCTCTTCAGTCCCACACACACCAGATGTTAAAGTCTTAAAGCCCAGAGAGCAGGCGTACACGTTTTAACCCTTCCCCTCCCTGATTAGTACCAACAGGCCGTGCAGCAGTCCCTGCAGCTCCAGCAGCAGCAGCAACAGGCTCTCCTCCAGCAGCAGCATCTGATGATGACCCCTGTGTACCAGCAGCAGGTGGCCCAGGCCCAGGCCCAGGCTCAGTACGCAGCCATGGTGAGTCCTGATGCAGAACTGATCCTGGAGCTTCTTTAGGCTGTGATATGAGTCTAATGTTTTGTTCAAAGGGACGTCCATCAACCTGAGTCTGTTCTCTTCTTACTCCAAAGCTAGAAACAGAATCTGAGAGCAGCAGATCTGATCCAAGTCTGCATAAATATCAGATTAAATGAGAGTGAAACACATGGAGGCGCAGCGTGAAAGCACAGATCTGAGTCCTTCATTTAATGTCAGAAGTGTCTCTCTGTTCCAAACACTGGCAGAAGACGCGCTCCTCGTCTGTGCCAAGCAGACGCTCAAACTTCCCACTGACTCGTCCAAACGCTCAGAAACTCGTATTTACGCCGCGACTCAATCAAACACACAAACACACAGGTCCTCCGCACGCGCTCCGTCAGGGCGGAGACATTTTTAGTCTGTTTCCCACCGAACGAGCACCATCTGTTTTATTTCAGAGTCAATCTGGTCCGAGCCGAGCCACGGGGGGATCGAACAGAGGGTGAAAGCGACGATTTCCTCTGTGATGCATCCTGACATATGAAACGGTTCACAGGCAGCACCTCGCACAGTCTCATCTTATTCCCAGGATACCTGCAGAGGCTTCTCTCTGATCCCAGACCTGCTCTCATTGTGCTGACAGGGCTCTCTCCACAGACTGAGGATGTGTTAGACGATTCAAGATGTCAGATACAAACCAGTTTAAGCTCTTAGAGAATAACTCTGACAGAGAATAATAATGGATCAGAGAATCTGTCTACCAGCCTCTGCAGACTCTGACAGACTAACACTCTGAGACTCGGTCAGTTCTCCTCTCAGAGCAGTGAGTCTGTCTGAGGGGATCCTTATTGTTCAGTTTGGTTTCCTTCGTTCTGTTTCACTGTCCCCCCTGACCCCTCCCCCTGTCCCCCCATCCTCCCTGTGTCCCCCTTATCTCCCCCGCCCCCCCTCACCACGGCCCTGGCTCTCCAAACCCAGAACTGATTCTAACAGCATTCATCATCTTATCTTATCTAATCATTGTGAACCATGAAATCAAAGCTCCGTCCCTCATTCCCTCCCCCTCTCTCCCTCTCTTCCTCCCCCCACAGCTGCACCAGTACCAACAGGCTTTTGTGCAACAGCAGCAACAACAACAGCAACATCAACATCAACAGCAACTACAGCAACAAATACATCAACACCATCAACATCATCCTCAGCTTCCTCAGCAGCAGCAGCATCCTCTTCCTCCCTCGGCACAGCAGACGCTCCCCTACATGTCCTCCCCCCTCGAGTTCCAGATCCCTCTGGGTTCATTCAGCGCCACCACGCCCTCTGCTGCTCCTGCACCTGTGCAGGTTGGAGGGCCGTCACCCGTGGATCCTTCATACCTGAACTCCAGGTAAGGTCAGGAAGAAATCTGAACTTACAGAGATGGAAGAGTTAGAGTAGATGGTGATATCCGTGTCTCTGAATGACGGTCACTCAGCAGTCTCACTCTGAGGTGCTTCTTGATTGGTCTGTCAGCCTGAGGTGGTAACCAAGTAACCAGTCAGAGTCTGAGATAAGACTCAGTTAAACATCCTGGTCCTCGAGTGTTCGCTCAGTCTGACACTCTACCTGGATCTCACCGTCTCTGTTGTCTCTCCGCAGCAGAAACCCCCTGCTGGCCTCAGACGGGATCACGCCACCCTCTCAGAGTAACCCCCCCGACATGTCGCGCTGGAACCCGTTTGGAGAGGACAACTTCTCCAAACTGACGGAGGAGGAGCTAATCGACCGCGAGTTCGACCTTCTCAGAGCAAGCAAGTCACTGCCCCTCATCATTTCATACCTTCGTCATGTCCTCATCTCATGAGCTCATCTCTGTCTTTAGATAATAAATAAACATGTTTTTAGTTTCAATCATGAGACGAGGAAACAATCCAGAACTGTCTCATTACTAACCCCCCCCTCCCCCTCTCTCTCTCTCTCTCTCTCTCTCTCTCTCTCTCTCTCTCTCTCACTCACAGAGAAACCTGTGGAGAGAGCAGCCAGCTTGGAAACGGACCGCCCCCAGCCGGCTAAGCCCCTCCCCCCTGAGGACCTGTTTGGCTCAGTCCCGTTTGTGGCCAGCGCAGGCAAGTCTTAGAGGAGTCTCTGCTGTGAGGACCAGCACTGTGGAGCCACCTGACCCCCCCCCTCTGACCCCCCTTTGACCTTCCTATGACCCTCTTTTGACCCCCCCTTTGACCCTGTCCTCTGTGAACTCTGAGTCAGGTGTGTTTCTGTCAGTCTGCAGGTCAGAGGGAGGAGCAGAGCACTTCATGTTAGAGTAAATCAGAGACATGAAGACAAACTTTATGACACATTAAAGTCAGAGCAAAGCACCCACTGTGTCAGGGTTTAGGGTTCGATTCCCTGCAGTGTCGTGCAGAGACGCTCAGTGTGAGACGCTCTGAGACGTTCAAACTCTTTTGAGGTCCAACAAGACAAACAGACACAGAGAGAGAGAGAAGAGAGAGCAGAGGAGGGCTGAGTGATGATGGACACACACGCACACACACGAGGTACTCTACAGGGACACTTCAGTAAGGCTCTCTAATTAAAACAACACGAGTTGAACCTTCACAGAGCGTTAAAGACTCATCAAGCTCGGCTTAATGAAGTCCGGTCACGCTCGTAATAGAAAACATCCACGGTGTCGAATAAACCAATCCAAACATCACTCAGCCCTGCTGCCTGTCCACAGCTCCAACACTTCCTGTTTCTCTTGTACACACACACATATCACTCTACTATCAGCTGATCCCTGAAACACACACACACCTGAGTCATGCAGTAACACTTCCTCCTGATGGCAGCAATAAGCGTGTGTGCTTCTGTATCTGCTCCCTGATCACCTGTCAGGTGAGTTCAGTCCCAAACACAAACACGCTGAGAGCAGACCGTAGTTCCACTCTCAGACCATGTGAAGCTTTGTGTAGAGTTTAACGTAACGATGCAATATAACCTTCGAGCACTTGAATGTAGGGGCGACGTATTTATCCGTCTAACTTTATTAAATCATATCTGACGTCTGATTGGATCAGAAACCAAACAGAGAGGCGACATCATCCCGCCGTCTTCGGGCTGGGTCTGATTCCTGCAGGCTGGCATGAAAAGATTAGTGTTAACTGATTTTTGATCAGCTGTTTATCTTCCTGTTTGTGCCATCACAGTGTTCTCCTCAGGTGATCTGAGGTCACACCTGAGAGGGAAGTCAGACACGCTGCTCAAACCTCACAGATCAGACTGTTTACAATCAGCTGAACAGCTGTTTGTCCGATCAGCTGTCTGATTTCACTCTTTGTGTCCCTCACAGAGAGTTAAGATGTTCGGTTTCTCTCAGCTCACCTGATCCTGACCTGGTTCAGACCTGATCCCTGAGGCTGAGCTTCCCTCCTCTGTGTGTATCAGACCCTGTGATGGCACATCTGTAGATGTTAGTGAGCGTGTGTGAGAGCGTGCTGATGGTTCCTGTTTCATACAATCCTAAAGGGCTGTATGTTTAACCCTCGCTGTGCTGCGAGCCTCCGCCTTAGAGCAGCACAGGAGATCATCTTTGTCATCCACACACACATCAGTCTCACACACACACATACACCTGAACTCTGATCTTGTGGTTTAGCTGCAGGTAAGTTTGCTTCTGTCTCATGCGTGTGCTCACATCACCAAAGCTTCATCTCAGCTGCGTCCTTCTTTCTGTTGGTTCATTAGAGAGACGGCCATGTCAGAAACATCGTGTTGGTGTGTACTGGTGGATGGGTTTTTATTAAGAAGTGAACATAACGCCAAAAATCAGAGAAAAGGGACGATCACAGCACTTTATTTACTCAAAGTGTTTCTCAAAGAGGAGGAGAACGAGCAGACTCTGATGTTTTTATGTTGAACGCTTTTCTTTGTTTGCTTCTCGTTTGTCCGACATGTTGCTCTCAGCGTTCAGAGGATCTCTGAGTGAAACACGTTGAGTCGGTTGATGGTACGGCTCGTGCAGAGATGTCTCAAAACATGTTCCTGTATCAACCTGTGAGTGTGAATGTATTTCTCTTTATAGAAATAAAAAACCTTTTAAACCAAAGTTCCACTTTGTTCCTTCTTTATGAAGCGTAAATCTCTCCACCAGCACACACACTGATGTTCCTCGAACAAACATGGCTGTCTCTGAGCAAACCGAACACCGAGACCCCGAGTAAGGCTCTTTTCCTTTAACACGGCTCCACCTCGTCTTTCCTCTCACTGCCTCAGACACTTTCTCTCTGACGCTCTGTTCAGGTGACGAGTCGAGGATCTTCAGATGCTCTTTGTTTCAAACTGTTACTGTGAGGAGAGAAACAGGTGGACTCTCGGGCTGATGATGTAAACTAAAGAAGAATAGAGTTTACTTGAAGGGTCAAAGGTCACAGAGATTAGACTGATCTGAGGAGAATAAGCAGCTGAAGTGTTAAAAACTGTAGTTCCTGGAGTGTCCACTTGAGGCTGTCTGCAGAAACAGCAGAAACCACATACACAATCATTCAAAAAGCTGAAATTTACAGCAGAAATAAACACATTTACAGCCTGGTTGAAAACAGGAATTTAGTCTGAAGAGACTGTGTCTCTATCAGCACACACCAGTTTTATCCATTTTAGGGCATGGCCGTTTGATTTAGCTGTTAGCTAAAGGAGGACACTAAAGCCCCGCCTCTTTATCTCATCCTAACTCAAATTTTGCTTCAGTTCAGTCTTCAAAACTCTGCTTCAGAAACAAACAGGTGACATCACAGAGATGACGTCCACGTTTAATTTTAAGCTGTAGACTCATAAAAACATGAAATCAGGCCGGAAACAAACTGACTCATCTGACTAAACTAAACTCAACATGCTGACAGAGAGGAAATGACATCATTGTCCTTCACTAAACTTTATTCAAAAAACAGAATTAGACAAAAAGCTTCGAGCTCACACAGGCTGAACATTGATCACCCGATCAAGGAAAACCTTCACTCAGACCTGAACACAGACAGTTTAGGTAATTTAATCCCAGACTCTGTTTAGCCCCTCCTCCCCCCCCCCCGCCCCCCCCACACACACACACACTCAAAGCTCCTCCAAAAGGACGCACCCACTCACATGCAAGAGTGCTTCTGATTCACAACTATATGCTCGTGACTGATTGAAAACCACAGACTCAAACCGGTCCACAGCACATCGTTTTGTTTGTAGCTTTTCTGTCATTCTCCAGCGTACTTGGATCACTCTTGGTTATGCACACTGAATCAGGGCTAGTGCACGCCGGTGAAATGTACGCGCAGGAGGCGGGCAGAACGGCAGAACGGGATTTGATTGGTTTAACAAATTGGATCCCAATCGCTAGGATTGGTTGGTGTTTTCCCAGGTTTACTCCGGCTGTACAGCAGATATTTTTCACTCTATTTTAAGAACACATCATGCATTGATTGTCATTGGGACATAAAGATCATTTTAACTAGAATAACACAAAGTGGATCTAAATCTGATTATCAACACTGCCTTTAAAGTGATTCAGAGCTCGGTGTCACAGCAGAGACACATTAACGTGTGTGTGTGTTTAAAAGATTAACAGTGTATGACTGTTTATGTTCTCAACCCGACTGATGACAGCGACACATGAGTTGTCCTGACTCAGGTACCGAACCGTTGTGTCGTATCTCTGGCCTAACGTGTTCCTTTAAAATCAGGTGGTCCTCAGTTTAATCTGTGATCAGATCAGATTATAATCCAGGATCAGGAGAGTCTTTTATTGCTTTGATTTACTTCCTGTTAGCCTGTGTTCACCGCAGGGGGTCGCCGCCTCAGAGATAAATGACCGCAGAGTTCTTCCTCCAGACATCAGAGAGAGTTTAATCTGCTCGGATTAAATCTCAGAAACTTTATGAATCTTAAATCTTCTCTGTGTGTTGTCAGCTTGTTTTAGCGTCAGTCCGAGCAGCTTTCAGACCATATGGACTCCTCAGATCCTCCTCAGATCCTCCTCCAGCCTCCTTCTGCTTCACTTTTCAACAAACTGTTGGGATTAGAGTCCAAATTTAATCCTCATCCAAAGCCTTGACATTATAGAGATGGAGAGCAGCTCGTCCTGCTGTCACTATTTTTAGTGGTAACGCCAAACTGAGATTATCAGGCAGTTCAGAGGTTGGAGGTCAGAGGTCATTTTAGAAAGTCTCAGGTTTTTTTTTTTTTGTTGTTGTTGTTCCTGCAGGTCCCGAAGTGACGACGAACAGTCCGCCGTCTGAGGAACTCGACCTTCCTGCACCAGTCCCCTCAGACTCTCTGCAGCTTCCTGTCGCATCTCTGCAGCTTCCTGTCACAGTCAAAGATCCAAAACCCACCAAGAAGAGCAGCCGAGCAGGCGATGAATCGGACAGCGACTTTGAGTCCGACCCTCCATCTCCGAAAAGCAGCGAGGACGAGGAGCAGGAGGAAGAGGAGGGTCTGAACAGCGAGCACGGTGAAGACACTGAGCCGGAGATCTCTGGACAGCGCCCCCTGCTGATGGACTCTGAAGAGGAGGATGACGAAGACAAGCACAGCTCAGACTCAGACTGCGAGCGCGGTCGGGTCAAAGGTCGCTCAAAGAAAGGGTCGGGAGGTAAAGCGGCCGTCAGGAGGAGTCCGCGGGTGGAGTCAGGACCAACCCTGATCACGCCTCCTCAGTCACCCAGCAGGGCTCGAGGTGCTCCGCCTCCGGACACTGTAGATGTGTTTGGTGCTGTTCCTTTCCTAGGCGGAGCTTCGCCTCCAGCTGGACCTCCAGGAAACGCCGACATCTTCGCTAAGGCACCTTTCAGGCAGGTGAGCCAGGAACCACGAGCTGCAGACGAGTTTGATGTTTTCACCAAAGCGCCGTTCACCAGGAATCTTTCGAGGTCTGGACGGAGCGGAGGAGATATCCCCATGGGTCAGACTCCACCCATTTCTCCTGAGAGCATCGACATCTTTGGCTTCTCCCCTTTCCAGCCCGGCCCGACAGACCCGCCTCCCACCACCTCCAGGAGCGCAGAGGACATCTTCCGGCCGTCCTTTGAAGACTCCCCGAGTCCTCAGCACCAGAGGTTGAAGCAGCGCAGCCTCCAGAAGCTCTCATCCCGTCAGCGGAAAACCAAGCAGGAGCCTGCAGCTGGCGGCAGCAATGGGAAACGCCATCATGGCACACCGACCGGAGGACGAAAGACCAACAAGCCAACGTACCGGACCCCAGAGAGAGTCCGCAGACACAAGAAGGTCGGCCGCAGAGACTCACAGAGCAGCAATGAGTTCCTGAGCACGTCGGACTCAAAAGAGAACATCAGTGTGGACGTCACCATGACCGAGGGGAGGGACAAAGGAGCCGCTCTGCCGGGTGACGAGGCTCTGCTTGATCCGTTTGGAGCAAAACCATTCCACCCTCAGGATGGAGGCCGGTACCCTGGACTCACCGAGAGCAGGAGCGACACCAATGGGAAGTCTTGGACCGGATCCCTTCACGCTACTCTTGGGGAAAGTGAAATGATGGATGACTTCGGGGCGGTGCCGTTCACAGAGATGGTTGTTCAGGACGGACCTCAGCAGGCTCCGCCCCCACAGCCAGTAGAGTTGGACCCCTTTGGAGCGGCTCCGTTTCCCTCGAAGCAGTGACTCTGATCCTCAGCTCTTTGGGACGTCTTCATCCAATCATGACACAAGCTAACAAGCTAACGCTTCTTTCTGAGCGCATCTCTGCGACGGACAGAACCCTGTGGACGGAATCACATATCTGTGAGCTGAAGCCTTTAATGCTGCATCCTAATGCTCCGAGGACATCTCCTGGACTCAGACTGTGACCCTTAGCTTAGCATTAGCGCTGCAGAAAGCTCTTACAGCTGCCTTCTTTTTATTTCAGCACCGTGAAGCCTTACCAGAGCGGGCCGCCTCGCTGCACCGTACCTCTGAGCCTCCACGTGACGGAGGAGTCGTTTGGGAGTTGACCTGACCACTGGGTTTGTTTTGGACCTTTTACACTATGCAGATTTCACAGTAGTCTTCATGCAGCCGTGTGTTTTTCACTTTGAATATTAGAAGGGATGAATCTTATGGGATCTGTGTCTGGGTCGGTTTAAATTTAGGCTCTTAACTGTTTCCTTTTTTTTTCTAGCCGTGAACTTTAAGAACTGTTAATGAACTTTTTTATGAAGTAATAACTCGACACTTCTGTTCAAATAAGAAATAAAACACACCGACACAAAGCAACCTGAAGTCTACATCTGTATGTTCAAAACCCATGTTTACAGACAACTCTGATCCCACTGGATCAGGTTTACGTTTGGACCATAGACCAGCTATCTGACCACCTTTAATCTCTGAGATCAAGAGCAGAACTCCAGCAGTAGCTCTCCATACAGTCCGAGGAGAATTGACCAATCAGATGTCATCAGGTAAAACAAGAGAAGTGTTCTGGCTCAATCTGTGAATAGAGATTAACATATTGATTCTACTATCCAAAGCGACGTAGAACACAAGCAAATATCATTACCATATCTCCCCCATGGTCAAAGGAAAGAATTTATTATCTCTCGTGATAAACTTCACGATCATGAACCTGTCATGAAGAAGAACAGGACCAGTCAGAACTGTACATGGTTACCTTTATTTAAAGTTCAGCATTTTGATTTATTACATATGAAAAGTCAGAATAGAAAATGTCTACAAAAAAGTCTGAGCTGAACCCATCATAGAGAGAGAGAGGAATAATTTAAACAGGGGAAAGCTACATAGAGAAACCTGAAAACCACAAAACATCATTTTAAAATCCGCAAACATTAAATATCAGACTCGATTTAAAAAGAGAAAACATAAATAGTCATGAACATGAATAAAAACATTTTACAGGAACAGGATTTTTTTTTTTTTTTTTTTAAAAGGAGCTCACTGTGAGGAGGACAAAATGTGAAAGCCTCTGTCACTTTAGTGCAGATATCTGTTGTTAGTTAGGAGAACCAGCTTCTCCTCAGTGAGCACAACAGAAGAAGTTTAATACAGATCAAATCATCTCATTCTATTGATGAAGGTGTTTTCGTCACAGATTGTATATAGGATGGGCAGCGTGGCTGTCTTTTACCATTGTACGGTTTTGAAGCCAAAAAACCCACAAAAACAAAACAAAACAACGGCAGAGACCGTTTCAGGTGGAGCAGAGCCATTTGACAAAATATATTGACAAAATATTTTTTTCTTTTGACGGTTTAATCTCTTCTTAACTCTCCTTCCCCGAAGAACGGCAGCTGTCAATCATCGTTAAACGTGACATAAAACCCAGTTTTTAACGTCTAATCACTCATGAAAACTTTCCAGAAAAAAAGAGGACTTGAACACAATGCAGCCTAATAATATCTTCATATCACCACAGAATAAAGATGTGAGAAACATTTCTATGAGGTATAATTATTTTTTAAAGTTTGACCACAGCCCATCTGGAATGAATTGGGAGCTAGAGTTTATGACCTATACTGCAGCCAACCACCAGGGGGAGCAGTTTTTGAGGCGACCTCAATTCGAGCCAAGTGAGATGACGTCCGTTTTTTTTTTTAGTCTATGGTTTTCATCTGGAGTGAAACCTTTAAAAAACCAAAAGTAAACGTAGTTGACCTCTGACCTTTGAAGGAGTCATGTGAAACACTGAGTGTGGTTTAGTCTGACGTCTGAGGAGCAGAGACGTTCCTGTGTTAAAGAAAAAGTTCAACACAAACGTTCATCTTATTTCAGTGCGTTAGTCTACAGACAGAAAGAAACTGTCCCAGTTATATTACAGCTTATACAAACACTGTCACAGGCCCACATGTAGGGGGCGCTCTTTAAACTGATGGTTTAATGCTACATCTTCTGAAATGAAGTAGGAGGAAACAGGAAGCAGTACAAATAATAATTATTGAACTGTTTGATATCTGATGGATTCTCAGTCTGTGGTTTTATTTGATCTGAAGTTTAACTTTGAATGTGAAGAGTGAAAGCTGTACAGTTTGACTTTCACACGTCGACATCAGGAGAACCTGAGAAATGATTTAATATCAGACAGATTTCAGTTTGAACACAGACGGAACAAACACGCTCCGAGAATCAGCAGACTGAAACACTGATGGAACTGAACTCTTCTTCTCTGGTTTTTGGATCCAAATGTTCACACAGGTGAAGACACAGGTGAGTTTGTTCCTTGATCATCAGAATAAACCTCACAGAGACTAACAGTTAAAGTGATTGGTGACAGTTAAAGGGTTAAAGTCTCATTTGTCTCTAATATAAAAGTGTTTAAGCCCACAGATGGAGGACTTTCCTCTGAATAATGATCTGATAAAGACAGTTCAAACATCTTTACATTAGTGTTCACAAATAAACAAACAGCAGCAGCAGTAAAAACCTCTCAAACATACAAACACGTCATAATAAAAACAGTTTTTAAAGAGCCAACATGAACATTTATCAAAGCGATTTGCTGTTTCAGACACTGAACTTTACATGATGATGTTTAAGCTACAGGACGAGTCTTTAAACAGGCACTTAGAGATGCTAACAGGTGCTAACAGAGGTCTGAAGCTTCTCGTTTCTGCAGCTCTGTGATGAAGCTGCTTTAGGATCAAACGCTACACCTGTTACCTCTCAGCACAGGTCTGAGCGCGCTCAGATGAGCTGAAGCTGCAAGTAAGACTTGAGTCACTCAGAGAGTTCATGGAGAATCCAGCCTTACAGCAGTGCATGCTGGGAAATACTGCAGCCTATTGCCTACAGAGAGAAACAAATGACTTTAACAGAGCTCAGCAACAACAACAATAAACAACAACAACAAACTGAGCTCGGAGTCCTCACAGCTTCAAACACACTCACAGAGAAACACGCCCCCACCCCCTTTGCTCCTCAGACGTGGGGGCCGTTCGGGCACGGCTGGTTGTGTCTGTACATCATGATGAAACACGAGGACTGGTGCCACCAGTAGAACATGAGGACCAGCAGCAGGTGCCACACCTGGTGACTGGAGCCCAGGTAGTTCAGCTGACCTGGAGACAGACAAATGAAACAGAGAGACCTTGAGAGGACAGGTAAACGTACATGAAAAAGCAGTCTGCATAAAACACATTCACATTGACTGTAATGTCTGAAAGCTTTAATCTGAAAGACTGATCCAGATGAACCATCAGGAGATAAACACCTGAGACAAGCAGAGGAGCTAACGTCAGACTCACCTGGGAAGTAACGCTCAGGAACCTTAGAGACGTAGAAAATCAGAGCCAAAACGGCGATGAAGTACATGCCGAGGATCCGAGGAACAAACGCCTGAGAGGAGCAGAGGAGAAATACATTACAACGTAAAAAATATATATATATAAAATACACAATATACAAAGCGTCCCATGAGGTTTGCCTGGTTCCCACGTTGTTCTTCACTCTCACCCTGTTTCTTACTCTCTATCCACTGTTTCCTTTCCTCTCCAATAAAAGGCATAAAAGCCCCCAAAATAACCAAATATATATATTTAAAAGATGTAAAAAAAAACATTTCATCACCAAAAAGTAAACATGAACAACATGAAGTCAATATGAAGAATGCAAAGTGGATAAATGCATATATTCAACATTTAAAGTACGTCAGGGAAACATAAAACTCACCTGGACCAGCTCGGAGCCGAAGCCTCCGGCCAGGCAGATCCAGTGCACGGTGGGCACGAGTCCGTACCCGGCCACGCAGCAGAAGATGAGCGAGCGGAGCTGCTTCCACTGTTTGCTGAGGTAGAGAGGGTGAATCTGAGCGAAGAACACGGCCAGGATCATCGCCAGCACCGTCACCAGGTACACCTGTCGCCAGTACTGCAGGGGAAGAAGGATAAAGGGGTCAGAGGTCAAACTAGAGCATGTAGAAACACACAGAGGTCACAGTGAACACACAGATGCACACACACCGTTAGAAGTTTCAGGTGTTTATAAGCTGCAGGTTCAGGGAGAAGAAAGATAAATCCACGCATCATTCGATCAACTGATATTCAATTATGAATTTAAAAACAAAACTTTTTGTTTTCCGTTTTTTTCCTGTTTGAGCCGGCTTCGTCTACGATCCCTTGACAGAGAGGTTACTCCGTCTACAACCTCCAGGTCATGATGATCAGACAAATGAAATAATAATGTCAAAATCAGCCTGTGGCCTGTTATTCAGCTTTTCCAAATTTTCATTTATTTGTCTTCATTTCAAAAAGGAAAAAATGGAAAATGAACCGTTTTTCAATGTTTTGTTTTTGGATTCATGATTGAATATCAATCGAACAAATGATAAACGGATTGAGATCTTAAAAGAAATCTGAATCTTTGTTTACAGAGAGCTGAGTCAGGACTAATGTGATCTCTACTCAAACAGAAGGTCCTCACGCTCCTCTTTTTTTCTACCTTAGAGAATCATAAAATAATATTTCTCTGCCTCACAGCGAGCGAGGACAACAAAGATCTGATATCAGGCTGAGGGAGGGTCGGTGTCAGTGTTCCATCTCCATCATTCAAACATCATGTCAGCCGATCATCCTCTCATAGTTCAAAAAACACACAGTCAGCTGTCACACCTCCTGTTTACACCCATAAGAATCATGGGAGCTGTAGTCCTGAGAGCAGTTATCCCTGAGTTTGAGTTAAATAAAGCGAACGTCTCTAAGAATCAGTCTTTGGTTTTTAAACTAATAATCCTGAAGATGCAGA
This sequence comes from Labroides dimidiatus, assembly GCA_030710495.1. Taxonomy (NCBI): domain Eukaryota; kingdom Metazoa; phylum Chordata; class Actinopteri; order Labriformes; family Labridae; genus Labroides; species Labroides dimidiatus. The sequence continues at coordinate 27,474,399 of CM061153.1, forward strand.
TTTTATTCAGCCTTGAAGGTGGTTTTTAAATTCATTCAGTCATTCATTCATTGTGTCTTTAAATGACAGTCATCATTTCTCTGACTGAACTAAAGGAAATAAAATAATCAGTCCAGTTTCAGAGACTGACCTCGTGGACGGGGTTTTGTTGAACTGGATCAAACTATGAACTAATCTCAGATCATCTCGGCTGGTGATGAAGGGGTTAGTTTACGGTTGAGTGTTCTTGTAATCTGACCAGAGGCCTGTAGTACGAAGCTTGATTTTCTCTTAGCGAGGTAACTTCTGGGTTAACCCTGGATTTCCAGTCCTACAAAGCTGGATTACTTCTTACCGGGATGAATCACCGTGGTAACATATGCTGAACGGCTAACCTGCTCCGGAGCTGGTTAAGATCTGGATAAGAGATCAACGAGTAGAAAAACAACACCTCCTGACCAATCAGCTTTCTTGAAAAAGACCCCGCCCATTTTTATAAGATCCCGTCGATTTTGATGCGCCGAGCGCTTAGGAGAGAGAGCTTTTTTTAAGAGAGATCCAATCCTTTTGATGTTCACGATGAGATCCTGTACAAGAGATTCAGATTTTTTTTTATTTATGGATCCATAAATAAATGAATTGTGTTGATTTCATCCAAACATCAGAGACGGAGTGAAGCAATAAAGCCTTGTCACTGACCGCTTTGAAGGAGGTTTTTGTTCCCAAGTCCGTTTAGCTCCACTGTTTGCATCTTAAATAATGATGTTAATAATAATGGTCACACATGGCAGAACTGCAGAAACAGGAATTTATGGAACGCGCAACTACTTTGTTGAGGAATTACCACATTTCATTTAATATTCCAACACAAAATGTGCTCAGAGGAGTTGCTGTGCCGCAAAAACTCGGCAATATTCTGCCATCATTCCTTCCTGGTTATCGCTGCAGTAACAGTGTCGCTTTTAGCCTGGATGACATGTTTGAATTCTTTGTATTCAGACACTGCAAACTCCACTCCTTTAATGTGAGCGTGCCCTGATCAAGACTAAAAAAAGCCTGGATTCACTAAGAGAGTTGATATCCAGCTTCATAGTAACGGTTATCAGGACTAACAATGTCTCGTTAAGTCAATCCAGGAAACAGAGAGAGATCCTGGGTGTTAATCCAGCTTCATAGTGCAGGCTTCTGTCTTTAAAAGTGTTTCACAGGTCAGATAAATAAAGATAAAGAAAACCCTCTCTGATTGGAGTTTAGTTTTCTTGTGATGGTTAATCTCAGGTCTTTAATGTTCTGTCTGCTCTTTCTTTAGGCCTTTAGGAAGAAGAGATGATACAAAGCAGCGCTCTGTGGTTTCTGATATCTGAACATCCGTCCTGTCAGGTGTGGATGTGTTTTTGAATCTTTATGTCTGTGTGTGTGTGTGAGTCCCCACCTGTTCCTAAATCTCTCTCCTGATGATGGATCAGATCTAAATGTGGAGCTGTCTGTGTTTTAAGCTGGTGGAAGTGTTCACAGTGTGGACAGCCTGCTCTCCGTCCCTTCTGTCCCTGTGTGTGGATGTAGGCCTCCGTCCAGTCACACGTCCTCCTCTAACCAGTCCTGCTGAATTTCACAGTGAATAAATTTGCACCCAGAACAAGGCCCCGCTCTGCTGCAGCCAATTTTTTAGAGCTCTTCTCCTCACAAACAGTGTGTTCTCTCCTCCAAATCTGCGTCTCTGCAGCCCTCTCAGAGACGGCGCTCTCAGGCTAAATATAAAAAGCAGTTTCCTTCGGGGACTTGGCGAGCCGCAGGAGTGGAGCCACCCAGCAGCAGAGCCCGAGACTTGGCAGGGACGGGGGCCCTTCGCTGAGACGGCTCCCAGACTCGCGAACGTCATATGGTGGGGAACAGGAGTGACGGACCGCTCCGTGAACGCAGCCATCTGGTTTGAGCTGGAGCAGATTTCAGCTGCGTTCTGGGGGCAAAATAAGCCGAGGCGTCCAACATGCGGGGGAAAGCGAAGAGGGTGAGCTCAGCCAAACTCTTCAGCAGGAAGAAACCAAAGAAGAAGAAGAAGAAGAAGAAACAGAGAGGAGGAGGAGGAGGAGGTGGGCGGCTGGAAGGAGAACTGAATCATCAGAGGAGGGTTTCCAAACGGCGAGCAGCAAAAGGTGTCGTGTTTCTGCTTCACCGAGAACAATGAGTCAAAGAGACGAGCCAAAGCGATGGTACTCACATTTATTCAATTACAGAGAGAGAGAGAGAGAGACAGAGAGGGAGAGAGAGAGAGAAAGACAGAGAGGGAGAGAGAGAGAGAGAAAGGATCAGAATGGAAGCTCTGCAGGTTTGGAGAAGGTGAAGAAGTCCTGGACCTTTAATATCCTGCAGGAGGATCACTGCAGCCCCTCACAGCTCGGGTCCAGCAGACCCCGTACTGCGGCCTGCTCATGAGGCCGTAACTTGAGGCACATTATGCTGCTAATGTTCAGTTTGCAGGAACATGAGATCTGATCTGTTACCAGTTTGATTCTTCTCAGTTTGATCCTTTTTTCAGGGAGGAACCGCTCTGTGTCTCAGCTCAGGAGAATCAACGATCAAAATACAAACAGGATTCAGCGAATGGTTCAGAGGTTGCTCTTCTGTCTCTCTACCTGACTCGGAGTCCTGAGCTGATGTCTGTACAAAAACTGTTGAACTGATTTTCATTGGTTCACCTGCACTGCAAAAACTGAACCCAATCAACCGTTTGTGTCTTATTTTAAACTAAAACTCATTAGACTTAATCTGAGCCGCATTCAGCCGACACGTCCAGAAAAAGTCCGATTTCAAGATATCAAAGATAACAATGAGTAAGAATCGTGTACTTTTTTAGTTTCTTGCATGAAGACGTTCTCATTTTTAGTTTCTTTTCAGTTTCAGTCGGCAGGAAACTCACGTTTTCGCAGTAGAAGGTGTAGAAGACTCCAGGGACGTAGCAGCCCAGGATGCCTATGGAGACGCCAGCGTAGTCCAACGCCATCCAGCGGCGGCAGGTCTTCTCTGAGCGGTGGCAGCAGAACAGGTGATAACCCACGGAGCAGAGCATGCAGAGCTGAGGAAGAGGAGAAGAGGAAGAGGAGGAAGGTTTCAAAACACAGGAGGTGCGAGAGGAACAGCAGACAGACAGAGGAAAATATTTATGATCCGGAGAGAGCTGAGCTCTGGATTCAGATGCTTTCAGGACTCTGTGATGAGCTCAGACCAGCCAACTGCTGGACCCATTATCTTTCATTTGTTCAGCGGACCTGCCAATGTTTGGGAGGAGGTCTGAGGACTCTGCAGGCGCTCAGATGAAGGTAACACCAACACATCACCACACGTTCAGTCTCCAAGACGTTTGGCTGGTTTGAAATCAGCACATCGCTCCACACGAGCTGAACGAGCTTAACGAGCTCAACGAAGAGAACGAGCTAAACGAGGAGAACTTGGAACACAAACAGGATGTTTAATAAAGCCTGCCCGGGTCAAATCATCCTGATTCATTTGATTCTTCGAACAACAAGCGACAGACGCTTCGTCCTAAAGCACAACCGAGAGGAATCTACGGTTTACCTCAAAGATCAAATTTCAACCGAAGAAACCAAACAATCATTTTACACATGAGATGAAGAGCCGAGGTGTTAAATCTAAACAACTCCATGTTGAGCGATTGGTGATAAAAAGACGTGATTAAAACTAAAGAGCTGTTTCACTGTATTTGAAGAAATAGTCGAAGAAAAAGCTGAAAATTTACCTGTAAAGTGTAAAAAGCTGCTTGTGCTCGTCTGCAAACAGTTTTAGGGTGTTTTGACACCTGGAAGTCTGGAACTTAGTCCGAACCAAGGTCCATGTTTTTGTTACATAGTATACATTTGGTTTGGTCTGTTATAGTTTCACACCGTCATTACTGCAAACAGACTAACAGAACTTACACGACAAACCATCAACAACTACGTACTTTGCGGGTCTCCGTAGTTTACATTGATTGGTCATTTGGCCAGAGGCTGTCTGACGTCAACATGTTGAGCGGGGATATAATTTTGTCAACAATGAATGAAATCACCATCATATTATTCATGTTTTTATACCACCAACAGCAACAACTTGAAAAATTGTACATAATGCTGATCCGAGGTTGTCTTTTGAGGTATATAATTAGACGGCAACTTTATCGTCATCAACAGGAAAGAAGGAAAAAGCGTGTAATCCTGTGATTGGTACGAAGGTCCAAACCTTTCAAGATAATACTTTCACACTGGGCATGTACCAGACCGTAGTCCCGTTTGGTCCGGACTGAGACCACCGCTTTTGGTCAGACCAAGGTCCAGGGGAGGTTTCACACCTATCATTTTGGTTCGTATCAAACAGAAAAGTCGGAAAGTCCGGACCAAACGACGTTGGTGTGAAAGCCCCACGTCAGAACAGCTGATCAAACCTTCTCAGGGGGTCTAACTGAAATGAGATTTCCCTCGGGATAAATAAAGTATTTCTGATTCTGATATACCTGGAAGCAGAAAAGTCCGATGGAGTAGATGACGTAGTCCTCTCTGGCGGCGCCGAAGGCGGGCAGCACCGAGGACATGTTGTACACGCCGACACAGAAGAAGAGCAGGAAACCCAGGAGATGGCTCCAGATATTCACCGTCTCATTGGACAGGATGAAGAGGCTGCACACAAGAGACATCAAGTGAGAATCATTCACACGTGTCCTCCTCAAATCACCTTTACTAAAGAACCCAGAGTCTGAACCACACTGGTAAAGAATAATCAGGTTTCAAACATTCAGATTCCAGCTCCAGGAACCAGAACAATTTAAATCATATTAAATCAAAGTTTGGTTTCTGTGACTGACTTAAATACGTCTTGAACTTTCCCTCTTCTTCTTTTATTTTTTAACAATTCTCAGTGAAGGACAGTAACAGAAAATAATATCAGGGAGGATCAGAAGACACTGACTTCCTGTAAAGTTTTACAGTCTGAGTCCGCACGCTTACTTTCATCAGCAGAGATCAAAACAGGAGAAAACACACTTCATAGTTCATAAAAAGGATCATCTCAGCTACACTTAGTCCTGGGTCAGTGTGTGTTTCTAGGGAGAGAAAGTGTCTCTGCTCACCTCTTGATGCAGAGTCTGGAGGGCAGGTAAGCTCTGTACCCGTCTGTGATGTACGGGTTCTCCCTCAGGAACACAGGGATCTGCTCGTATGTGTAGAGTCTGATACCTCGAGGAACCAGAACGGGCCAGTACTGATACCCTCCCAGCTCGATGTAGTGAGAGCTCGGCCCGCTCTTCGGAGGTTTCTGAGGCATGGCTGGACAATAAGAGTCTGATTTACTCAGACCTGAAGCTGAGAGAGAGAAATGATTCAGAGTTAAACATCACAGGGGTTTTTAACAGAAGCACTGTGATGGAGGGTTTAACTTCTCTGAGAACATTTAAGAAACTTCTGTACACTTCAACAAGACAGAACTACCATCATAAGATGAAGATATCTACAGAAACCCAGAGTAGACAAACATCTCACATTAAAGGCATAAAAAACATGAAAAAATAACTTTAAAAATAAGTTTAGTGGTTCATCAGAGTATCTCAGGGTAACAGGTCTGGTTTTCTTAAGATAAAATATTCAGTACATTAGTTTTATTGAGATCTGCATTACATTAATCGCATTTAGTTTTTAACACACAACAAGAGTCCTATTATTTTAGGTAAGTTGGACCACAACAAAATGAACTCAACTTTAAAAATATAGCATCTTTCACGGTAATAAGAGAAGCATATCTCTGAGCTCTTTAACTCGGAGATAAGCATGTTGAGATCATGTAGAGATAAAATAAATGAAAACATAATGACGAGAAAACAGTTAAAGAGTGTGTGATTGTCTTCAGAACTCCGTGTGTCAGTGCTATGTAACATACATTATTCAGCTGTCGCCTCCATCATGTATGATTTTTATGATCTCAGGTAACATAAACTTGACACCAACATTAAGTGCACACTGACTTTGAACCAAACACCATTCAGAAATATGGAACTATTCTACTTAAAGCTCCAGAACACACTTTAGTGAGTTTTTTAGAGATCTACATGATCAACTTTGTCACCTGTTAACGCTAATTTAAGAAAAAAAAAACATGCTGCGCTAATAAATAAGATACACCCTTCTGTCAGCTGTTTCCAAATCCAAATACCTCTCCTGCTTTTACAGTGTTGAGCTGCTGTCCTGTAGAGAGCGGAGCAGAGCTCAGACTAACTGGACTAACTCTATAACAGTTCTGATTTTGTTGACATAACGGTTTTCATCGCTGAATTATCAAAGCCGAATTCACACACAGAGCCACCTGAACAGTAAACCAGCGTCACTTTATCGATAAGATAAAATCAGAGGTGATGAAACGGGGGAATGTTTAATATTCTAATTCTTTAAATGGGGTTTGGTTACAGAAGGCTACTTACCGAGCTATCAGCTGATCTAAAGCTGCTAAAAGTCTGGAAAAAAAAACTCACCTTTCAGTTTGGAATAAGAGCAGTTTGAGCCATCCTGGGGTTTATAGTACTTATTCTTCATTTATGATCATTTAAAGACTTTGATTTATGATTGTTTAGAGGTTTTAATTACAAAACAGCTTACAGATTGTTAACTTTCAGCTAGCATCTCCAAATCACCACTGACGTCACCAGGCAAGGACCCCCGGGGGTGTGTCCGAGGACCGCCTGAACAAAAACAACGAAAAAAGAGACCAGATTACAGGGACCAGACAAATCACTTTTCTTATCAGATACCAAGATAAAACCAGGTAGAAACAGGTCAAAAATAGTTTTTTTTCTGAAAGGAATAAATGCATATGATAAAAATTGTGCATAACTTGAAGTAGAAGTGCAACAGCTTGAATGATATGTGTAATGGTGTGTTATTCTGAGTTTATTATGAGTTTTATTTATTATTTCTGTTTATTTTACTGTCTTTTATTGCAGACTTGTAACGACAAGATTCACATTTTAAACTAAAGGTAAAATGTACAATTAAGATATAATCCATTTTATTCAGTAATGCATTTATCTCAAAACCCAACTGTTCTTCATATCTTCTAAAGACAGATCTAACCCTGAGTTTAACCAGTGCTGAACAGTAATATGTGTGTACTTGGGTGGGTACTTTTAGTTTTGTTAAGATTGTTAAAATGAAACCTGTTTGGCTTAAACAACAAGCATGCTGGGATATGTAGGCCTGGTCTGTGTTGAATGTAGCCTCGTCTGTTGCCTTGGCTTTCTGTGTTTTGGTTGCTCTCCGTCATCAGAGATCTCCATCAGAGCCAGCGTCCTCTCAGGGTTCAGAGATGTTCCCTCAGGAGGAGTCAAACTCAGGGTGTGTTTACACCCAGCTGTAATTACTCCCATCTCTACTGGAAGAAGTGTTCTTCATTATCACGTCTAATACACCTCTCAGCATGTCTTCACTGGAAAAGAGGCAACAACTGACAAGTTCAGATGGGAACCGAAGCAAGCAAGGACGAGAAGCGGGATTGTAGGAGGAGGACTGATACAGTGCACAGAGACGTATTTTATTTTCACACAGGAAAACCAAAATCAGAGGGGAAAACACAACATATTTTGAAGATGAAGTTTGATACACAAAGAACAGAAATATTTTATTACACTATGTTACAAAAGATAAAACAATAAAATGAAGTGTTTCCTCTACAGTAACCTTCCTAACACAACATCATGCTTACAATTTTGCTTTGTTCTCTTCTTTTTTGTGTCAACCTCTGGTCTAAAAACATGAAGCCTCTACTGAAATGTTAAAAGCAGCAGATCCTGGAGTGTCCACTAGAGGCTGGCTGCAGAAACACCAGAAACTACATACACACCCATTCAAAAAGATGATTCAGTGAGAGGACTTATCCGTGAGACCTGTTTCTGTACAGTCTGGTTTGACTTCAGCTGCCTCCTTAACATTTTAAGATTTTCTGTCAGATGTTTAAGACTGCAGGGTCATACGAGGTTCAGAGTTGAACTGATGCTTGTCTCTTTAAAACATCAGTGAGAAGTCTTTAAATCAAGGAGCTCATATCTTTATTATCCTCTCAGGCCCTGAGCTCAGAGCATCTCCGGCTTGATGCCGGTCCCTCCAAATGCGAGCTGGCCTGCCGTGCCAGCTCTTCACAGGCCCTCTGCAGAGCTCGCTCGGCCTCGTGGTGGCTCGTGCTTGTGAGCGGCCGGCTGGTCTGGTTGGCTTTATTTATAGTGGGCGCCATGAGACATCTGCTGCAGACAAGCCCGTGTCCTCTGTGGACACAGCAGCACACAGAGGGAGCTTGTCAATGACGGCAGAGTGTTAGGACGGTCAGACGGCTGCAGACGGGTGTCCCCTCACATTGCTCTGATGGGGGACTTGAGCAGACACGGGGAGCTTCACGGAGTGTCGGGGCGCGTGTGTTAGCGATGTTTACTCGATCTGAGAGCTGTTGTTTGTTTGGTGTCTTCAGTCTGCTTGTTCTCGCCGTTATTTTGGGATGCTGACACTCGAATGCAGTTCTGCAGTCGTGTGATGTGACCTCGCCTTTTCCTCCCCCCTCAGTGTCACACAGAGATCCTCTCCTCCTCACGTCCACCACGTCTGAGGCTGAGCGGGCTGCAGGCCGTGACATAAAGCTCAGAGGACAGCTCTGTGCTCTGCAGCCGAGCAGGGGGTGAGGTCAGACTGACACGCAGGGAGGGGTGTGAGAATACTGCAGACATGTTCCTGAAAAGATCAAACCTAAGAGAGAGAAAGAGAGAGAGAGAGAGAGACCACAGGAACCAACAAAAAACAAAGCCTACAACCCCCCCCCCCCAAAAAAAAAAAAAAAAAAACAGCAAACCAAACCAGCCAACAGAAACAACCAGAAAAATAATAATTAAAAAATCAACAATTACAAATAACAAAACCAACAAATACCAACAAAACACCACAACCCGCCCCCATAAATACACAATCAATTACCAACAGAAAAATACACCACCCACCCAAAAAAGAAAACCAAATTACCAAAAACATAACCAACAAATACCACCAAAAAAAACAACAAATACAAACAACAGAAAAAAGTAAAAACCAACAAATACCAACAACAAATCCAACAGATACCAAAAAATTAAAAAATAACCAACAACAAAAACTAAGAAATAAAAATAAATACAAAAAATAAAAATACAGTAGTCAATAATAATGATATCAACAACAAAGACCAAAAGCCAATACCAACAACAACGACCTACAAATACTAACAAAAGCCAAGCACCATGAAAAGAGAGGATAAAAACGAAACCAATACAAATCAAATATTGAGCAAAGAGAAAACAAAAAGCAGACGGCCTATGTGAAAGCCTGTGGATCCTGAATATGATCTTGCTCAGAGATCTGCCTGAACAGATCCACTCAGGAAAAACATCAGACCTGTGTAACAGGTTCAGGTTTTATAAAACAAAGTGTGTTTGAACATGTGGTTGTCATTTCTTCAGCTGAAAGGTCAAAAATTTATTTAGTCCCAGCATGCTTCACTGGAGGACTCTCACAGATTCCTTTACTCTGATTTACTCTTTTTTATGCCCTTTTAATGTCCTTTCTTTCTGTCTCTGCCCACTGCGCTGTGATTGGTCAGGGATTATGAAAATTTAAAGTTTCAGCTGAAGCTCTATGGGGACTGACTCACTGCTGGAGACAGACTCTAGTGGACACTCAGGGAACTGCAGTTTAATGAGCCCCAGCTTCTGGTAGTGCTTTGTTTCAGTTTAAAGGCCAGGTCCATAGAGACTGACTTTTGGTTTCAGTGCTGTGTAAATTAAAAAGTTATGTACCTTTTAAAAAAAATTATAAATATTAGTTGGTAGTTTCTGGTTGATCCGCTCTCACAGTTTCTGTTTGAGTTAAATTTTAAGATCCTTGTTTTTATTTGTGCTGCCGAGCTGAGCTGACCATACAGTGGTATGTCCAAAGTTTCTGAGTAGATAAAGGTTAATTTATACTGATTATATTAAACATTGAAGCAAATCAGGATCTCATGATAAATTTCCTAAACATGTTGCCTTGTTTGAGTGTCCATATGAGGATGTGTCCATCATAAAGTAGAGCGTCTGAACGAGTCACTGTCTGAACCCTCGGAGCATCTGGACCTCACGGCTCTTTGTAGGGATGAAAGCCTGTTCCTCTTAGTCTCCGTGTTCTTCTTTTATTTCATTATTTTTTGGTAAAGTTTCATCTGTAGAACAATATTGAAAGGCATTATTGTTAATCTCCCAGCCTCTCTGACTCTATGTTAGTGCTGAAGTTACATCTGGTCGCTGGTCTTTTAATTCCTCGGGGATTCGGAAGAAAAGAGAAAACAATTTGAGCACAGAGGAGGATTACGGTGGCTGTTTTAGGACATTTAGCTGCTGAATGAGATTACAGGAAAAGTGTGTGTGACTTCGGGCTGGAACTTGGTGTTAATCTCTAATGGATGGCAGAGTGTAAGCTGACTTTATCTTCTGTGTCAGACACAATAAGCCTTTAACACACCGACCCGGTGTGATCCTCTTTCTGCTCCACGACACGGACAAAGATTGGTTCTGTACACGTCAACAAAGAAGATTTAAAATAAAAGGATGTAATTGTTCTTTTTTCATATCAGGGAAAGCTTTTCTGTCTCTGTCTTTAGGATTGTTCTGTAAACTTTCACCTCTCTCCACCTTTTACATCTGCTCACCTAAAAACACACGCTTCCTGCCCACGCCACCAAATCCTCCAGATCCAAACACAGGAAGCAGAGATAACATCAACACACGTGTTGGTGTTCTAATCTGTTTTCTGTTTAATAACCTAGATATTTTCTCCTTGTTTCATTTTCTTCTCATGGGTTTCTGTGTTTTTTGGATTATTTCATTATTTGTGTTTTTGTTTTTTTCTCGTCTGTTGTTTTTAAAGCTGCTATCAATGAAGTTATTATTAAATATTTTTATGATTATTAAAAGAAAAATGAGATCCTCTCACTCAGACTCAAAGGACGAGTCTTCGGCAGTTTGTAGGGTTTGAATTAAAAAAGGGGGATTTTACACTCTGATCATATTTGGATGAGTTTATAAAGAACAGGTCACAGGAATCAAACCTCTGTGTTCGTCTGGAGGAGAGTTTTCACACAAACTGTTTGTGGTCAGTAAAAAAACAACATCCTCAAAATCAAATCAGAGATTTTTTTTCTGCGAAGGAGTTTTCTGTTATAAACTTCTTGTTCTTGTTTCTGTTTCTGTGTGTCCTCTGTTTCATCCCACAGGTGAGTCAATCATTATCAAGACAACAAGGTAAACACCTGTTCACCTGCAGACGAGAGATCTTTGTTTTTGTTTTTATAATGTATATATAAACATCTATTGTTATTATTCTACTGTATTTTATTGTGGTGTCCAATTTTGTGTTGTTTTGTTTTGTTTCATGTCTGATTTGTGGGTCTCAGTATCTCTCCTCAATGTTTGCAAAAAGGCGTAAACTTGTATCATTGTTTGTAGTTGATCTTTGTTTGATTATTTTATTCTTTGAGTGGTTTAATAATAGACTCAAATTTAATCAATAAACAAACAAAAAAAACTATATTATTAATAAACTCCACATGCTGAAGTGTTTGTGGTTTCTTTTTGGATCATTTTATGGACTGTTCTCTAAAAGTCAAACAGGGCGAAGACGCAACAAGACAGTTAAAGTGCAGCTCCATCATCTGTTTAAAAACAGCATATAAATAATCTGAGATGTGCAGTCAAGAAATATTTGAAACATGTACGAAGCCAAAATTAAATCATACGTTCACTTTCTGAAACCTTGGACTAAACTTTGTTTCTTTTTTTAATATTCAGCAGAACGATCGGACTGAGCAGTGAAAAGTTTATGAGCTGAGGGTTGTTTCTGCAGAATTTAGTTTAAATTCAGGTTTTTCCTCCAGGTGTACTGTCAGTAACATGATGATCAGGTTTCAGCTCATACTTCAAACCAGGTTGGCAGTCTGATAAATGACAGAAGTTTTGATTCTTACACTGATTTTAAAATTAGTGAGTTTGTTTTCAGCTCCTGTTCAGTAAAGTCCGGTTTGTTAAATCAGCTAACTGAGCTTTAAAACATGAATAAAAACAGACTGAAGAGCGACTCAGTGTTAAATCTGCTGTCTGAATCAATGCTCAGGATGTTAGCATCTGTTAGCATGTGTTAGCATGACTGAGGCCTGTTGGTATGAAGCAGGGAGCAGAGGGTCAAACTGAAGCTCTGTGTTTAAATGTTAAATCATTTTTTATTTTTTTTAAATCATCAGTCAGTCTATTTAAGGTTAGAAAAGCGGAGCACTAATATGAAAACTAAAACTGCTGAGTGTTTTGGTACAGGCGGCTCTCTGAGATCAAACATGAGGCAATTATCGGATGGAGGATCAACTCAGAGGAAAAACCTCTTCATGTTTTATCACTGATGACTTTAAATAAGAGGAATTTAAGATATGAACTCATCCTGTTTAGTTCGTGCTTCATAATGAAGTCAATTCTCCACTTGAGCGTCTGCTTCAGATCCTCAGTTTGACGTTTCAGTCTCTTTCAGACGGAGTCAGGCTGCAGTTCAATCTGCGTCCTGAAGAGGTCACTCTGTACCTGCTGTGAGCTCAAACACTGAACCCCATCTTTACACACGTTAAACTGAAGAAGAATCTGATCAGAGGATGAAGATACTGACTGATCATCATCAAACTTCATGTTTTTATTTTATTTTATTTTTTTTTATGCCTTACAGAGCAAGAGAAAATAAAAACAGCTGATACTTTTAATTTTAGCAGTTTCTGCACATTTAATGCTTTTAATCTGTGGTTTTCACAAAGAGGATGAATAAAATATTAAGAATGCACAATAAAAGAAATGTAAAACACACATGGTTTAATTCTTTTATCTTAAAGTCTGAATAATAATGTGTTTGGATTTAACATTAAACAGAAAGGAAAACATCAAACAGGATATTTTATCACACACACGCTGCATCAGTTGCTGTGATTCAGTCTGGAATTATATTTTATAGAATATTTGATACGTTAAACAAACTACAGCTCCGTCACCTGATGACAGAGAGGTGTTTTGAGATATAAACTTAAAATAAATGTGGTGTTAAATTCAGCCTGATTTAGACATTAGTGTGTGATTTTATTTCTGCTGTGTGTGAGCGTCTCTGTTTTCATTATTCTTTCTATTTACCTGAATTATTAGTTCAGTGTGTGATTTTTTTTTTGATTATTTGCAGCACTCAGCAAATTTATTGTGATAAAAACTTTGTTATATTTAAACAAATGAATTAAAATCCTGAAAATGAAGAATAATTTTTATTAAAAGGAGTGTTTTTATTATTATAATGAATGGATTAGAAAGTGGAGTTTAGCCTCAAACTAAACCACGTCGGAAATATTTAATTTTATTATAAACCATGTCACTGTGTCCACCCCAGAGTTCAGGAGGTAATGTTCATTCATCTCTGACAAAAACAGTCCATGTGTCTGTGTTTGAGTTTAATTCATATGAAGTCAGCGACTCCAGCTGCTCAGAAACATCCTCACAAAGCTGAACAAATGCACATAGGATGCTTATAAATAACACCATCAGGTCAGAAACAAAATAAAGGTTTCCTCTAAAAGAAAAAGACCCCCAGCTGCAGGAAAACAAAGCTGAGTGTAGTTCTGCTCTGAGGCTGCAGGTGGCGCTCTGACTCCTCCTCAGTCTGTCCCTCATAGAGACATCATCATTGTCCTGGGCTGAAGACTCAGAGCTGCTCCTGGATCAGACCGAGACCAGAAATAAACTAGTGAGAGAGAGAGAGAGAGAGAGAGAGAGAGAGAGAGAGAGAGAGAGAGAGAGAGAGAGAGAGAGAGAGAGAGAGGGAAGTGGACGTCTGGACATCAGGAGATCCGAAGTCTCACAGTGGGATTACAACAGATAGAAAACATGCAGTTTGTGTGTGTGTGTGTGTGTGTGTGTGTGTGTGTGTGTGTGTGTGTGTGTGTGTGTGTGTGTGTGTGTTTAAAGCAGATCTCTCTCCTGGGATTGTTCCAAACCTGCCGGCTCTGCTTGTCCTGTCATCAAACCAGGTCCACATGAAGACGGATGCTGCCTGATCCCATCAGGATAACGGCTCCATGTCTGCTGGCGTTAGAGGAGAGTGTGTGTGTGTGTGTGTGTGTGTGTGTGTGTGTGTGTGTGTGTGTGTGTGTGTGTGTGTGTGTGTGAGAGAGAGAGAGAGAGAGAGGGAGAGAGTGTGTCGGGGTCAGCTGGTGGGACAGAGGATCTCTGCAGCTGATTTCTTTTGTCTCCTCTCATCTCTGCAGGCATCCAGACTCTGAGAGTCCACAACACACGCACACACACACACACACACACACACACACACACACACACACACACACACACACACACACACACACACACACAGATCAGAGTGTTTCAGGCTGCGTTCAAACAAACTGGATAATTTTCAGTCACAGATCTGAGATAAAATCTGACTCTGATCATAAACTGTGACTGTGTTTATCTTTAGACTCAAGATTTTGACTTTGATATAATATAATATAATATAATATAATATAATATAATATAATATAATATAATATAATATAATATAATATAATATAATATAATATAATATAATATAATAACCTGAGCTGATCACAGGATCTGAGTCAGGAAAAAATATGCACAGTCATTGATATTCAATAGTATTTATTTATATAAAGTAAATATATTCACTACCTTACAGTTATAATCCATAACCAAAAATGTATTCAAGCTATATTAATCATACTATTATAATAATAACTAATATCTCATAATACTTATAAATTAATTAGTGTAATTAACATCCAGTAATAGGTTGGATTTTCTGAAAATGAAATTATATTTATATTATTGTGTGTGTGTGTGAAAATAATAACAAATCACCATGAATAATAACAATTAACCTCATAATATATAATATTTAGTGTGTAATAATTGTCATCATGAGATTATTTTAATGTATTATTTATTTATTTAAAGGGAGAGGTCATATAAATGAAAATTTCAGTTCAGCATTTATGTAAACATGTCAGAATTTACCATCAGGATCGTTTTCCTCTGTAGTCCCTGTCAGAGGTCAGAGTTCATAACAACAGAAGGACATAAATAAAGACAGAGACAAAACATCCTGATGAAAGCATAAAAATAAATCACATTACAGTGCAATAAACTCAGCTACACAATAATGGCCAGAAAAAGAAAAAAAAAAGAAGTATTTAAAAATTATTAGATATAAATAAGACTCTTTAATGAAACAGAGACCTATACTATAATAATGATAGATAATTAATTCAACAAACAAAATGACATTTACAACAACAAATTATGATAATTATAATAAATGTAATGATACTAATAATTATACTAATTTTGTCAAAAAAAAAAAAAAAAAAATTACATCCTTTGTGAGTCGCTTTGTGGTCACTACATCATCGTCAACGTCCAATCATCATCCACTGGACTTAAACTTCAAGACATCTGATTGGCTGATAGGTGGGACTGAATATATTTAGCCCTTTAAACCTGCAGAAACCACCAGTATTAAAATATGATGCTTAAAGCATGGTTTAGGCTTGATGTGTACTTGAGGTTCACATGACTTTGTGTGGCTTCATGACATTCATGACTTCGTTTTATCTTTTAACACGAGAACAAACAGGAACTCCTCTTGTCCAAAGTACAAAAAATACTGCCTTTATATTACTCATCACACAGAGATCATAGCGATAACTGTGTGATGAACAATTCCTGGTGTGAAATTGCAGTGAAACTCAAAAGAGAAGAGAAATTTGTAAAAAAAAAAAAAAAAAAGTGTAAACAGTGTAAACAACTTCCTCTACTCTAGTCTTGTACTGTGGTAGACATGTCTTTGTGATACACTGCCCCCTGCTGTTTGAAAATGGACGCCACTCAGAGTGTGAAAAACGCATTCTCTTGTGCATACCTCGCATGTCACATTTGTGCAGAAGGCATAATCAGCCCTTTAGTGTCCCAAACTGCAGTTCCTGGAGTGTCCACTAGAGGCTTTCTGCAGAAGCAGCAGAAAGCACATACACACCAACTGAAAAAGCTGATTGTCACAGCAGAAATAAATATGTATGCAGCCTGGTTCAAAAAATTATTTTAGTCTGAATAGATATCAGCTCACATCCTTGTGACTGAAACAGGAAGTAAAGCTTAAGATAAATTTTTTTCTTCTCAGGTGAGGAAGCTGCTCACAGGTGGATGCTGCGATTCAGATTTTTCTCTGATGGCGAAACATGTGACACACGGAGAGTCTGAAACACCTGGATGTTTGTCAGATTACACATTGGTGTAAACCCTGCAGAGTCATTCACCTGATGTAAGAGATGGGGAGAGTAGGTGAGGGAGGGTGAGTGGGCGGGGCATGAAGGGGCGGATGTCTGAAGGTCACGGGCAGAGCGACGAATTGGGGTGGAAGGAATCTAATGAGTTTTCTCGTTGTCTCGCTGCCCCGGACCGTCGCCATCACCTCCCTGTCCTGTCAATCCACCTCCTCCCCCCACCTCACCTGCTTCCCCCTTCTTGTCTCCCCACAGAGACAGGGAGAGAGAGAGAGGAGACAGGGATAAAAAGTGTTTATTTCCTGGCGGGCCTGTTAATCTATGTGGACTGGGCGTAATGGGACATTTGCATGGCGAGCACAGAGAGGTGTCAGCGATAACCACGGGGTTGTGACATCTCCTCGGGAATCTGCTGAGCTTTCGCTAACCTCTCATCAAACACGCTGATCTTTATGGACTGTATCATATTGTGCCGTAATGTGCTTTATTGTCCACAGAATAAGCTTTTCTTTAAGGTAATTGGAAAGCGGGAAATGGCCGCTATCGGCGCACTTTTTAAATACATTATTCCTGAAATGTGGCCGGTGTAATGACCCTGTCGGTGTAAAACCTGAGATTTATCTTGGCAGCAGAAATTGATCCATTTCACCTTTGTCTAATGGAAATTTTTATCAAGTATTATCTGTTTATGTAAATGAGCGTGGCCCCCGGAGCGCCGCGGAGAGAAGGCTGGAGGGGGGGGGGCCGTTAATCTGGGGCCTCTTTACACGTCAGTCTGGACATAATGCACACAGGAGACATCTCTGTGGGGGTGGGCCGGCTTGACACGTGTGTTTGTGTGTGTGTGTGTGTAAAGCAGGTTGATCTGCAGACCCTCACGGTGAGGACGTGACGGCTCCTCACAGATGTTTTCAGGTCTTTGTTTGTTGGTGGATGTTGATGATGACACCTTCAAACAGAGAAGCTGACGTCCAGGAACATCGACACCTCCATCCGCACAGGTACACCAAACAATGACTCTCAGGAATCACACATTGTTCACTCACTGTCTCCAAAAATCAAATACTATCTGACTCCAAACTAAAACACAACAGTTATTTTTTAGCTGCTGTTCAATGATCTATGATGCTGTTTTAACTCTGAACAACGTCCAATGATGGAAATACAGACGACAGATCAAAATCAGGTCTCACATTGAGGGAATAAATGTTGTTTATGTTCGCGAGGGCTAAAGATGTCACTTCCAGAGTTTAGGGATTGATCTGTTGAGACTGAATGTTTTTAACATAGACTGTAAAAAAATAAAAAAATAAAAAAAAAAATATGGACGTCATCTCACTTGGCTTTAAGTGATGTGACCACAAAAACTGCTCCCCCCGGTGACTGGCTGCAGTATAGGTCAAAACTTCTCTCATTCATTCCAGATGGGCTGTGGTCAAACTTTAAAAATAATCACACCTCGTACAAATGTTTTTTCACATCCATATGCTGTGGTGATATGAAGATATTTTTAGGCTGCATTGTGTTCAAGCCCTCTTTTCTTATTAGACATTAAAAACGGGTTTTATGTCACGTTTCATGATGATTGACAGCTGCCGTTCTTGTGTAGTTTTTTTTTCAGGAATAGTAAGATACGTCAGGAAGTAGAGTTAAGAAGAGATTAGACTTGAGAAAAAAAAACAAACTTTTTTTTTGTCATCGGGCGCCACTCAGATTCTCTGCTGCGCAGTCTCAATGGTGACACTTCTGACAGAGGTATTTTGGCTTCAAAACTGTGCAAGTGATGTTTAAAGACTTAACTTATCTGAGGTCAGCCGTCAGCTCTAGTTTCTCACTAAATCTCCAGAACCACAACCTCACCTCGATCCAGGACTCTGGTTCTCTGGGTTTTCCTGCACCTGTTTGTAACTAAAGGAGGGTTTTAGTATCAAGAATGGATCCTGTTTGACGCTGATGGAGCTATGATGCTCCTGCAGGAGAGGAGGAGAGGATGTCTGTGAGGCAGTTTGGGTGAATCAGTGGTTTAACGCTGACAGGTTGTTTGTTCTCGCTAACATAAATCAAGGACTGATCATCTCAGCTTGGAGGAGAAGCTAAGAGGGAAATCCTCCTCTGTGATCCTGGACCCATCTGCATCTGCGTCAGGCTCTGTTTATCTTTAGGTACCCTTAGCATGGATTCAATCTTTCAGAGCAGGCTTTATGAGACTGAGGGTGAGCATGAGGAGGAAACATGGATCACATCGTTTTAAAGGTCCTGTGAGGATCTTTGGTTTGCACTGATTCTGGCACCCCCTGTGGACAACGTGTTACACTGGATCTGAGGTTTGTGTTGCTACGTGTGAGCAGATATAAATTTATGATATTTAACGGATCAAAGTGGATCTCTGTGTTAGGGTTAGGACTCTTTATCATCAAACAGAAACCAGGTAATTGCTCTCCACCAATCAGAAGCAGTAGCTGCTTCACAAATAGCAGACAGGCTAACGGTATGAGCCGTGACGTTTCCCTCCAAATATTACATTAGCATGAGCTCAAACAAATACACACTCTCTCTCTCTGACACACACAGATTACTCTGTGTGTGTGTGTGTGTGAGGAGGAGGATCCTGACTCCTTGGAAACTCCCTCCTCCCCCTCTTCCTCTCTCTCACACACACGTACGCTCTCTCCGGGTGTGGGCTAGTAGGCGGGGTGTGTGCACCCTGTCCTGTCAGTAATTTGTTGCTAATCAGCTGTCAGCGCAGCGGCGGCGTGATGAGGTGATCATGGTGGGCGGTGGAAGGTAATGGCCTTAAAAGTCACAGAGTCAATGTCAATGGGATCACTCGGATTCAATCAGGGCGGCCCGATGAAGGATGGAGCCCGCTGACATTACCACTCATTTTGAGCGCCAGCATCTGGGCCCCAGTAAATAACCATCAGTGGGCGGGGCCAGGGGACAGGTCATTAGCCCTGAGAAAAATAAATATCCGCTCTCTGCTGAAGGCTCACACTCATTTAGAGCACACTCGCAAATTTCACCCTAGATTAAGTATGATGAGCCAATATCAGTCAGAGAGGGAGGCCACGCTGTGCAGGCGAGCGACGGGGCGAGAGAGGGATGTGGTTTAAAGGAGAGAGAGAGAAAAGAGCGAGAGAGAGAGAGAAGTGAGGACTGAAGACTGACAGATGAAGAGTTTAAATCCTGAGCTGTTCAGATGAAGCTGCTGGTCACACACAGAAGAACAAAGATTTATCAGCTCCTGAATTTATAATTACCATCGGATTTAATCCTTTGACCATGACACACGTTTAAAACACAAGTAACAGACTGAAAATAGAACACACACACACACACACACACACACCTCCTAAAGTCTTTAAACAAGAGCGAGAAGAGTCTAAGAGGAAAACAGGAAAACACTTAAGTCAAATAAAATAAAGTTAAAAATCAATTAATTCAAGTTGTAAATTTTAAATAATTTATCCTAAATGTTTTCAAACAAATTAATTCAAAGAGGTTTTAGAGTTAGAAACTGTCAAAATAAAATAACGACTGATTACTAAAAAGGCATAAATTTAAAGTAATGCAATGCTAACCACTTACAATAAAATGTATAAAATTAATTGACTGGCTGATTATCGCGTATCACCAATTAATGGATATCGGTTAATATGTGACTGATGTATTAACTTTGTTTCTGCGCAGAGATTCTGTTGCTCCCTCACCATTCATTTAAAAAAAATGTTTTTTTTAATCCCCTGGTGGCTTTGGGATCTAGAGAATTTATAAGTTGTGTAATTTTTTATTTGAGAGATAAACAAAGATTATGTTAATTCCCCTGTCCACTATTATCTAATATAAGACTACTATACAGTTTTAAAGTGGTGTAAGTTGCAGCTTTGTGAAATAAGTGGGTTTAGAGTCCTCATTTGAACAGTGTGACTTATTAAAGTTCCTTATTTTAATTTAGTAAAGTTATGCTTCATTTTCTTGAATAATATTTTGGCTAGTATAAGAATTTGTGTTCATGTACAGAACGGCAGGACGGGATTTGATTGGTTTAAAAAATTGGATGCCAAACGCTCGGATTGGTTGGTGTTTTCCCAGGTTTACTCCTGCTGTAGACAGTGGATATTTTTCGCTCTATTTTAAGAACACATCATGTATTGATAGCCATCAGGACATAAAGATAATTTTAACCAGTATAATAAAAAATCTATCTAAATGTGATTACCAACCCTGCCTTTAAGTCAGAATGAATCCAGGATCAGGACTGTTTAATAAAGCCGTCTGTGTGAGGTTCTTATAAAGTCTGAACAGATCTCTGCTCTCTGCTCGGCGTGTCTCTGTCACTTTAACAAACAGCTCTCAGAGGTCAAAGGTCAGTGACTCTGACAGGTGGAGGGAGAAGCAGGTGACCTGGATGTGAAACATATTGAGCTGTTGTTGAGTTGATGGAGGAGAACAATTAACTCATTAGCACCCCTCCTCCTCCTCCTCCTTGTCCCTCTGCAGGTCAAAGGTCACAGCTTGGATGTTGCTGATTCTTACATCACACACACACACACACACACACACACACACACACACGCACACGAACGTACGCACACACACACACACACACACACACACACACACACACACACACACACACACACACACACACACACACACACACACACACACACACCTGATGCTTCTGTAATTCAAGTATAATCATAACAGTGTCAGAGGACGTCTGAAGGAGACTTTGTTCTTGCCGGTCTCGTCCACTGCATCTAGAGTCCTCCACCACAGAAGAAGAAGAAGAGTCCATGTGACATCTCCTCCTTTAAGAGTGAAACAAACGCTCTTCATCCGACTTGACTAATGCGAGTCCTTGATGACGCACAAATGACCCGCTGGCTTTCAGCTGTCATCAATCCAATTAATAAGAGACGTCTGTGAATCCATTACAGCAAATATAATCCAAACATTATTATATTAACCTCCACACGGAGTCTAATTCTATCAACATAATTAATTCAATCCAGCACAAATTGCCCTGCTTATTCATAATTAATATCAACACTTAAATATTAAATATTCATATTTGTTCATGGCTCTCAAGATGAGGCCTCTTGAGTGTGTGTGTGTGGGGGAGTGTGTGTGAGTGTGTGTGTGAGAGAGGGTTCACATACTCAGACAAAATAGTGCTTCAAAAGCCCAACAAGTTTTTATAAGGAGAAAAAGAAGACAAATTCTTTTTTAGACTTTATTTTGTCCCGCTGGGGCCCCCGTAGTATCTTTACATGATTCAACAAAATCTCTAATTTTCTCTCTCTGGTGTTTTAGAAAACTCTTATTTCAGCCTCTGTCTGAAACACTTTATTTTAAATGCTCTCTTAAAGGTTCCCTGCTCCAAAACACCCCTTTACTCTGATTGGTCAGCCCTCTAGAGGCCTGTTAGGGGCAGAGCTACGGGCAGACCTTGGTGTTTGAGGCCCATTTATTAAATCCTTATGTGGTGATCTCATCATTTCAGCAAGATGTGGTGCTATTTTTAGAACAGAGAGTTTCCACAAATATGTAGAGGTTTAGTCTGAACATCCAGCACTGATACAGATACTTAATATCCATGTTTAAGATATGAGAAAGCAGAATAGACACTCTTTAAAGACACACAGAGGTTTTAACTCTGAAGATACGACAGTCAGGACCACACAGACTGAAATTACACAAGAAAACACTTAAAATCCAGTCATTAGAGGAAAAGAGCTTCTTGTCATACCTTAAAAAAAGAGTTAGCGTCACACAGCTGTTTCCAGAAGCTCCGCCCCCTCTTTATTTTGATTGGTCAGTGAGAATCAGGTGACACTGAGGAGCTCAGAGGCTTTACCTGTCTGTGTTTGTAAATACAGATGGACGAGTCAGACTGACTGTCATACACTCTCTCTCTTCCTATCTCTCTCCCCCTGGGTCCAGCACACAGCAGCTCCTGGCGCAGCATCATTAGGTATAATGTCCACCCCTCTCTCTCACTGGGGTATTTTGGAGAGGGGCGATCGAGCTGACCTTAGTGAAGGGCTCAGACAACGCTGCCAACACTCTCTGTCACACACACAAACATGCACACACTCTCTCTCTCTCTCCTGCAGTGTGTGTGTGTGTGTCTGTGTGTGTGAGTGTGCGTGTGTGTGATAGACACTCAGGACAACACTTTGATTCACTGATGAACACATTGAGCAACAAGCAGAGATTAAATCTGAGCTGTAACTCTTTTATGACCTTCATTAAGGAGCAGCTTGAATCTAAAGTGTCCAAACTTTAATTTGATGATTTCAAACACACACACAGACACACACAGACACACACACACACTAGAGTTTCCCAATCACACTTAGTCTGAGAGGTGAGCACACTCAGGATTTGTCTTTATTATCTGTTGGTGAGATGCTTCTTGTTTGGTCTGTTAGTCTGTTAGAGCTCACAGAAACTGATTATTATCCTGATATATACATTAACTCATCCCCAAAAGGCTCCAGCAGCACAAACACAGAGCAGAGGTCAAAGGTCAGGGACTGACTCAGCTGAGAGGACACCTAGCAGACAGGTAACAGCTCCCACCTGTCAGCCAAAGAGGCCTCGCATCATCAGTTAAACTACGCTTCATCCACAAACTAACTAACTTTGTTTAGTGTCTCCGCCCACTCCAGCTTCTCCCTCCACGTGCAGCGGTAAAATAATCCATTACCTCACACCTGTCCCCCTGCCTCGTCCCCTGACAGAAGCAGGTGCTGGTCCAGGTGGGCCTGCCAACACAGCAGGCGTCCAGCAGGAGGTCTGAGCAGGGCCAGGGGTCCACCAGGAGTGATGTCAGACCTCCAGCCCTGCAAAACCTGTCGCAGAGTTCCCTCCAAACAACACACACACACACACACTCATAAAACACATATACTGAGTGAGTGCTTTGAAAGGCAAACAGGGAGGGAGTGAGGACTGTTAGAGCGAGATGATAAACTCCACGACAAATTAGCCTCCAACTTTGAATCCGTGTGTGTGTGTGTGTGTGTGCGTGTGTGCTCATGAACCCTGCCTGGAAGATGATCATTAGTGAGTCAAATACCAGCACAAATGGCCGCCCGCGATAATGGCTGACATTCATCTACGTCTGAGAGCCGTCCAACTCGCTGCTAAACGCTCGCCGGACGCTGGCGCTGCAGTCTGACGGGACAACACAAACTTTGGGAGCGGGCTCACCTGGTGGTTTTCTCTCAGTCTGTTTTTGGCGTGAATGACAGAGCGCCGGGTCGACCTCAGGCTCACCTGAGATGGTCGGAGTGTCTCTGACAGAGTCCTCGGCGTCCCTGCAGGAGAACGCCGTGTGATGGAGAGAGGAGAGGAAATAAAAGCTTGTTGCGTAACGTTTTAACACTCCCCCTCTCTGGTGTGATCAATCAGCGCTCAGTCCGTCCCTCTGCCCCCCCATCTGTTAATCCCGGTGCTGTCCATATAACAGGCGCCTGTCAATTCCTCCTGCTTTTTATTGACTCATCCTCGAGCCGCCGAGGGCTCTCCATCACAATTATCATTTTTTATGAATACATTTTCATGAATATATTAGCGTGCTCCCCCCGCACACAGACACATACACATTTGGTGGAGTGTTGTTTTCTCACAGTTAATCAGTGGCCAGATAAATCAGAGGCCATATTTGCGGTCCATCTGCTGGGAAGGTGCAGCGGGCTCCAGACGCCATTCAAACACGCCGGACAATAACAGGAAGTGAAGAGACAGCACGCATCACACTTCAGTGTTCAGTGTGTTCTGCATGTTCAGCGTGTGCAGATGTCGGCTTGAGACGAGCTTCTCCCAGGAAACACACACACAGTTTTCTTTCTCCATGATACACTTAACACACACACAGTGACTGTATCAGCAGATAACTAATAAACTCTGAGTGTAGAGCCTAACGAGTCCAGATGAAACCTCAGACCTTTACATCATCTGACTTTATGATTAAAACCAAATATGATCACTGAGCTCAATCCAAACAGACAAATACTGAGACAGGTTTCCAAACTAAAGTAACTGTTACAGCTGGAATGCTAAACAACTCAATGTGATACCAAACGACATGAAACAACACAAAACAATGGGATACAACACAGCATGAATACACAACAGTTCGTCATAATTATTACATCATTCAGAGCACTTTTTTTTAAATAAAATTAATTATAAAAATATTATAAAATTTATAAAAACAAAAAAAATAATTATTTGATAAATTGATTATATAAATGAAATAAACAACATTTAGATCATAATAATAAAAAAAAAAACACTAAATATAATGTGACATAAAACCACACGCTTGGTTGTCCCCTAAGGATTTTACTTTTTTCTCATTTTTAGCTTTGTACTGGCTTGTCCAAATATGGTCACACAATAATAATAATAATAATAATAATAATAATAATAATAATAATAATAATAATAATAATAATAATAATTAGGAGAAGAAAGGAGAAGTTGTTTTTTTCTTTTTAATCAAGCAGAAAAGCTTCAGTCTGAAAGTATGAAACCTGTGATGAAGTGTTGAAACTGGCAGTTCCTGGAGTGTCCACTAGAGGCCGTCTGCAGAAACAGCAGAAACCACATACACACCCATTCAAAAAGTTGATATTTACAGCAGAAATGAACATGTTTACAGCCTGGTTCAAAGCATGATTTTAGTCTGAAGAGATCATTTCTCTGTCAGCACACACTGAACATGGGGAGGAGTCATGATTACAAGATATTTATGAAGTTATTAAACTGAAGAGTTTTGTCCATATAAGGGCACGGCTGTTTGACTGACAGGTGGGCTCCCTGCAGCTCTTAGCAAGGAGGCTAAAGACCCGCCTCTCTACCTAATGACTCAAACACAGATGGAAGGATGAGTTCAGCTTTCACAATATGGCTTCAAATCTCTCAGGCCCCGTTTATATGACAATGGTATTAGGATGAAATGCAAAAGTTTTGTTGCATTTCCGCCTCTCGTTTATATGGAAACGCCGTTTCAGCCGACCTAAAATGCCCTTGTTTTCAGTCCTTCAGTGTTTCCGTATAAACCCAGATTTTTTTCTTAGTGTTTTTTTGCGTTTTCGAGTGAAATGCTGTAAAGCGTTGTCGTACGAATGGGGCCTAACTCTGCAGCCTTCATTGCAGGAGTTTTCAGCGGAAATGCTGACGTCATGCTCAGTTTTGTGCGTGTGCATTCCATATCCGTTGTGGGATCTTTTGCAAACCGGACAACAACAACGGTTAAATGGCGGACTTACTGGGTTGTGCTTGTGTTGCTGAATCTGCTGACTGCCTTTCAAGAAAATGTGTATCTGTTGCTCCACTTCTGCACTCAGATAAGACGCATTTAATACATACACCAGATGATCAGCCCAACTCTTCTTCGGCGGCAGACTACCATAAGACTCTACAGTTATATCGCCACCTACAGGCCTGTTATGCATTCTACAGTGTTTTCAGTCTATCAGCGTTTCTGTGTGAATGCAGATGTTTTTCTCTGCATGAAACGGTGTGAAGCGTTGTCATATAAACGGGGCCTTAATTTGGTCTGAGAAGTCCCTGTAGGCTTTTTACAAAAGAGGACTCACTCACAGTACTGAAACACATCTCACAGCAGGAGGTCCTAAAACCTCATTGAAATATTCATGACAGACCTGTGTTTGCCTGTGCTTATCTGTCAAACATGTAGAAGTGGAGGCAGAGTGTTTCTGGAGAGTGTTAAATGGCTTCAAACAGAAACAGCTGAGACAGAAGAGCTGATAAAAACAGAGTGAGGATCAGTGAGCATCAGGGCTTTACAGAAACACAGAGACTCCTCAGGACCAAACTCTGCTGTCTGATACACACCGCTTTATGGGTCAGGAAAGACTGATTCACATGTCATGTTAAAGCACTCATCACGACCCTCCATGTCACCGCCATGTCTCCGGCGTGTCACAGCGCTCTCCTTAAAAAGAGGAAACCATCAATTACTGAGTAAGCAGCCATACTGAAGATCTCAGAGCAAACAGAGAGGGAGGAGGCCTGTCAGAGCGTGATCGATGCACTGAGACTCACACTGAACCTGAACGCACCACGCTGACTGCAGCTGGCTCTCTCTCTCTCTCTCTCTCTCTCTCTGTGTGTGTGTGTGGCTGAAACACGCTCTCAAGAGCATGCACCGCCTCATCTCACAGGGATTGTACACACACACACACACACACACACACACACACCTGCACATATGCAAACCTACATTTGCATAAACACCTTCTCTCACACACACTTATTTACACACAATAAATTCACACATACTGAAACACACACACACACACACACACACACACACACACACACACACACACACACACACACACACACACACACACACACACACAGAGTGAGTGATTTTTTCATCCATCCATCATCTTACTTTTTTGATTAATTTATTTTCATTTTTATTTAATCAATCTTAAATCTAAATTTTTTCGTGTCGTTGGCTGTTTTTAGTTTCTTGCAGCTTTATTTTCCGTTCTTCTTTAAGCGGCAGTCTGTTTGCTCTGTTTGTTCGTTAAATAAAGTTTAGTCCACTCAAAAACATCAAATCATCATCTGAGGCTCCAGAGGATCCAGCCGAGGATGAGCCAGCCCTGTAGGGTCGGAGGAGGGTTAATAAAGCATTAATTAGCACACACTAATTAACCAATAACATGTTAATTAAATCAGCTGTTTAGAGCTCTGAGACTCGAAACGGTTATTAGACAAACATCATGACATAATCAAGTCTGGCTCCTCCCACTTTGACCCTCAACATGCCCTCAGTTTGTGACCAGCTGTGACTCAAACACACACGGTCAGATCAATGAGCGTGTGTGCTCCTCCTCCTCCTCCTCCTCCTCGTACATCCTCGTGCTCTGATGGGAAACGGCAGGATGTCGATGTGTGAGCTTGTCTCTGAGCGTCGGATTTACTCTGATCATGTGTTTAATGTGAAATCAATACGTCCTCCTCCAGGGAGCAGATAAAACACTTGACCTGAGGATCGACTCCACGTTTCCTCCTCCTCTCTTCGTCTCCTGAGGAGCTGCTCCGTAAGTTTGAGGCCAGATTTCATTTTGAGGTGATGAACACACTAACAGATTGCTCCTCTGTTCAGTCAGACTCTTCTTCTTCTTCCTCCTCCTCGTGTAGCAGCCTG
Organism: Labroides dimidiatus; assembly: GCA_030710495.1. Lineage (NCBI taxonomy): Eukaryota > Metazoa > Chordata > Actinopteri > Labriformes > Labridae > Labroides > Labroides dimidiatus. Next base: position 27,501,973 of record CM061153.1, read on the forward strand.
TTCTCATTTCAGACTGTCACAGCACAGCAGCTCCTTTAGGGAAGCAGCCCTTCAAAATAAGAGTCTCTACATGTGGCTGAGCTGTTGCAGGCAGGTGTCAGATGAAGAGATGGAAAAAGAGAATCTTCTCACACTTGTTTTAATATTTAGTGGCTTTCTTTTGTTGATAACTTTTGGTATGATCATGCAAGTCCAAAGTCAGGCCCCAGGTCCAGCTTCATTCTGCCTCAGCTTTCATCCTTGGTGTGAAGTTCGTTCTGTGTAGTTTAACCTGTCACCCTCCAGAGACTCAGAGACGAGACGTGGTCTTAAAATCTGCTTTAAATCAATAAAACTCTCTTTTTTTGTGTATTTCAGTCTGTCTGTCCTGGAGGATCATGTTTTAATAAACACTCCTCTCTCCTCTCTCTCCGCTCGTCTCCCCCAGTGTCCCCCATATACACCTTTAAGGGGGGAGGCCACAGATCAATACGTTTGATGGGGAGGCAATAAGCAGGCCTATTAAGTGACAAAGGTTTACTCTGTAACAGCTGGGCTGGCGCCGGAGCCGAGCTTGTCTGACTAATGAATCGTGAAACAATCAGGCAGTAGCCATTTGTGTTTAGATCTGTAAATATGGCGCCGTACAAGTGCCAGACCATCGCTGGCACTCCAGCTGGGGCCACAGATGGTCTGGATTGGAGGCGAGCTGAGGCGAACCGTTAGCTCCTGCGGCCCACACCGCTCCGCACCTCCTCTGTCTCTGAGTGACAACTTCACTTTCGCGCTAACTTAGCCCGCCTGCCCCACATCCAGAGCCAGGAGGGCTAAAAAAAACCCTGACAGCTCCTGAACCGGAGCCCAGAAGATGAGCAGTCGCGCTGTAATCCTGTAGAGGGAGGCAGGGGGAGCAGGGCGCCACGGAAACACAAGAGCAATGATGATCCCGCTATTTAAAGACGTGATCAACCTAATTAACCTTGGGATGCCGATGAGTGATGGCGAGGAGGAGCAGCACGAGAGCAGAGAGGAGGAGGAGCCATAAATCTATCTCATAACAAGCTCCTTCACCAACAGGAGGAGCGCCGGCCTGCAGCGTCTGAATAAATACAACCAGGACGAGAAGGCTACTTTAAGAGATCCCCTTATTTAAAAAAACACCTTTAACACCTGAACTACAGGAGGTCTACAGCAGAGACTCAGGGACTGCAGATCACTATAATGACCTGAAACACTTTATAAATAAATCTCAGGTTGAGCCCTGCAAAGAGAGAAACTAAAACCTGAACAAAAGAGGGTCCATCAGAGACCACGAAACCTGCAGATCAAAGATCAGACAAGATCACTGCTGATAAACAAAACAAAAAACAAAACAAAACAAAACAAAACAAAACAAAACAAAACAAAACAAAAAAAGAGGAAAAAAAACAGAAATTACAATAAATGAAATTAAATAAGGAATTAAAATTGAATTTAAAAATTCAATTTAAATTAAATTTAAATCAAATAAAGTTAACATTAAACTTAAAAAAATAATGATGAAACAGAAAAAAATAATGACTAAATTAAAGTACACTAAAACAATAAAAAGATTAAAAAATTTAAATTAAATTAAAATTAACTTAAAAAATTAAATAAATTTAATTAAAGTAAATTAATTAAATTAATTGAATTAATTAAATTAATAATTAAAAATAAAGGAAAATATGTCAGCTAATTTCTGATGATTTTAAATTATACATTTTTAAATATAGCTCTCTTTAACCTTGGTACAGATCACTGTAATGATAAAATTTATTTACATTTAATTAAAAAGATTTATAAAAATGACAGAATAAAAAAAAAACCTAAACTCAAGTAAACTTAAACAATATAAAGATAAAATTTACTTAAAATTTACTTAAAATTTACTTAAAAAATTAAATTAAATTAAATTAAATTAAATTAAATTAAATTAAATTAAATTAAATTAAATTAAATTAAATTAAATTAAATTAAATTAAAAATTAAAGAAAATATGTGAGCTAATCTCTGATGGTTTAAAGCATACGGTTTTAAATATATCTCCTTAACCTGGGTACACTTCACTGTGCTTACATATTAAAGCTCCCCTGGTCTGGACCAGGTGACCTTCAGAGTTTCAGCTTTAAACAGGCTCTTTAGGATGTTGCCTTTCTCTGATCACCTGACAGGTAACTGCAGTGTTTATTACACACTTTGAGTTGTACCTGAGAGCAGCTTTAACCAGAATTCCTCTCTGACATTCAGGCGCTCTCATCACACTGTGTGTGTGTGTGTGTGGTGCAGGATATTTACGGGGGTGTAAATGTTGTACAGCAGGTCTGCAGTCTTTGTCTCTCAGTAATACCAGCCCCCCACCCTCACCCCAACCTTGAAACAAAGCTGGACGATGAAAGTTTTAGCGCTGCGTTTACTGTCCTGACCCGCGGCAGCAGCAGTGTCGTCGTCTGGAAATGGCTTAACTAAACTGTCAGCTCTAATAAAGCCAATAAAGGGCTCAGATAAATGTTTATTACAGAGTGGGAAAAGATCATTTCTGGACAGAAATTGAGGATGACCTTTCCGGATAATTCCCCCTCACACGGATAAATCACACGCTCGCTTTGTTTCACGGCTGATGGACTCCTGCTGACGTAGGACGCTTAAAAACCTCAGCAGCTCCTCTTCCTTTGTCTGCACAGTTACAGGAACACACACACACACACACACACACACATGCACAGCTGAAGTAATAAGCCTAACAGAGGAAATGAAGGTGTTTTTATGGTCTAGATAAAAGCTGGGCTCTGATTGGCTGCAGACTGTCAGTTATTCCTCATAATGGAAGGTAAAGGTGTAAATATTAAACGCTCTGGATCTGATCAAAGGTTTAAAGTTAAAGATATGAGTCCAGCGGTCTGTGCGATAATACGATTCACGGAATGGATCAAATATAAACCGAATGATTCGAAATGTCTCCTTTTTCACTCGTCAGCAATAACCCGGTGAAGACTATGACAGGGTATTCATGTTAGAATCAGAGTTTTTGACCGCAGACTGTAGTGGAGGTACATCTTGTCCTGCAATCCAGACACAAACAGCAGAGCTGCTTATCTCTAGAATCACTGTAACCATCAGAGGAATGATTTTTGTCGTTTAATCTCCTTAAACTGTGTTTAAATGATTGCTTGTTTCTGTCTTTAGTTGGCAGGAGAGCAACAATAAAGGTTCTGTACAGTGAACAGGAGATTATATTAATCAGAATCCTGAAAGACATATAATAACTACAGATTTTAATGAAAGAGCAAAAAGAACAAGAGTTAATGGGCCAGCGTATTCACGTTTATTTATCAAATTAAATAATTTATAATTTTTAAATCAGTTTATGATTTTTCTCTTTTTTGATCACAGTGATCTGTTTTCTGGAGCTTTTTTTTCTAAAGTCATTTTTAGACTCTTACTCCCTTATCTGTAGAGGATAGACACACCTGCTCAAAATTTTAAGACAGGGTGAAAAATTGCACAGATTTACATTTTTCACTGTTGGATCTTAAGAAGAGTCTAAGTAGAACTTCAAAATGCAGAAAGAAGAAATGTGGATCAGACAAAAAGTAAGCAATTTACTGCAAGCAACAGCCTATTGCAGTTTAACTGCTGTTTAAATATAATGCCTAGTCTTTTTTTGTTTGTTTGTTTCACTACCATTTCTTCTTTTTGAATTCAAAACTCAACTAAGGACCTTTTTAAAATCCAACAGTGCAAAATGTAAATATTGGCATAAATATTGTCTTAAAATTTTGATCTGGTGTGTATATTTAAAGACCCGTCCCCCGGTGGTCAGTAGAGGAACTGCAGCTTCCAGCCTCAGTGTGGATGCTGTGTTAGTAAAGTATGAGTTAATCTGACGAGTTAACAAAGTCAAAGTGAGCACTATTAATGTGTGTGTGTGTGTGTGTGTGTGTGTGTGTGTGTGTGTGTGTGTGTGTGTGTGTGTGTGTGTGTGTGTGTGTGTGTGTGTTTGTTACAGTGCTGTAGAGTCAGACTGTGTCTCAGAAACCTGTATCTCTGATCAGGTATGGAGGATGGGGGCCCACCCCCCCCCACCTGAGCCCTCAGGTTCACAGCTTAGCAGATGTGGTGATGAGATCAGGTGAGGAGGTTCTATCTTACAGACGGATCCTCTTTATTCTGCAATCAGACCCAACAATCAACTCTCCACCCCCCTTCTCCCCCCTTTCCTCCCTCCTTGGCCTGTCCTCTGAGCTCCATGAGGTCCGGCTGCCCACAGCTTCCTGTGACAAGCCAAGCTGTCCGCTGACCACTTCATTTCTGATGCTGGCAGAGAGACTCTGCTCAGTGAGTGTGTGCATCTCTCTCTCTCTCTCTCTCTCTCTCTCTCTCTCTCTCTCTCTCTGAGTGTGTGTATTGAGGGGAACTTCATCCAAAAAGAAGAAGCAGAGTTTCCAAATGACCAAACACCGGCTGCTCTCCGAGTGTTTGCTCCATCTCCGTCTCATTGTGTTCCTGTTTGTCTTCTTCTTCTTCTCTTTCTTTTCTTCTTCTTCTACTGTTTATATTTCTGTCTGTGCTGGCTCTGTCTTTTCTCTTTGTTTAAGAACCAGCTTTCTGTTTTTCTCCTCCTATTGTCACTCTCTCTCTCTTTCTCTCTGACACCTCACTTTCTTTTCAACACTTTATTTTATTCTTGCTAAGTTACTCTTTCTCTGTCTTTACTGACTAACTACTTTATTTGTTTTTATCTCACCTTTTCTTTCTTTCTTTCTTTCTTTCTTTCTTTCTTTCTTTCTTTCTTTCTTTCTTTCTTTCTTTCTTTCTTTCTTTAACTTATTTGGTTAATCTTATGTTATGATCCCTTTGTACAAGTTACTTAAATGTATTATCTAAGCTTTGATTTGTTGTTGTTTAGTTTCTTTGTCGCTTTATATTTCATAGGTTTATAATTTTATCAAATTTGTAATGATATTTTTTTATCATTTCCTTGTCTTATTTCTCCTTCTTATTGATTTTCTTGTTGAATACTTTTGTCACAGTTCTCTAAACCGATCCCTTCTGTTTGTTTACAGTCATAATGAAATATGGTGTCTATGTTTCAAAAGCAAATGAAAAAAACAAATATGTGGAAGTAGTTACAAAATTAGTAGATAATGAAGGTTTTTTTTTTTTTTTAGACTAATTTACTAGGAGAACTAATATTGTCGGAGAACGCCTGATGGCTTGTATTACGCCATCAGTGTTTTCCTCAGATGTTCTTGGTCGTCCACTCCCCCCTTTGCCAACACTGACACTGTCTCCATAAATGTTTTGTACCATTGAGCATGAACTGATGGACGTGATGGTGGATCTCTTCCATACTGAGCTGATTTTGTTTTAATTAACTGTAACACAGGTCCACAGGTGGGGGTTCATTCAACAGAACTTTTTACATCAACAGGATACCTTAAAATACACAAATGCAATGGGATTACAAATTTTCACAACTACTGAATATCTCATAAATAACTTTTGCAATATTTTTCATCAATTATAAGGAGACTTAATGGAAACTGTAGGTCTGTCGTCACTCTGTTCGAGTTTAAACTTCACATTTTTTAACTCTTAGATGATTTCTGCTTCATAAAAATACTTCAATGTTTGTGAGCTCCTCTGAGTGTTGGCTCAGCTCAAAAACACATCAAGAAAATGTGTGTGTGTGTGTGTGTGTGTGTGTGTGTGTGTGTGTGTGTGTTCCTGATATCAGCGTCTCAGAACGTCACCACTTTAAAGACAGTTTAAGGTCAGAGCCCAGCTCCATGTTTGGATGAGAATAAAGGCCAAGGACCTTGATCTTTAGACTAAGTGTGTGTGTGTGTGTGTGTGTGTGTGTGTGTGTGTGTGTGTGTGTGTGTGTGTGTGTGTGTGTGTGTGTGTGTGTGAGTGGGGGGCCCATTAGATGTGCTCACTGGCCTGTAAGATGTTGTATCACTTTAATTAGCAGGGGGCTGGTGTGTGCTTGTGTGTGTTTGTGTGTGTGTTGATTGGTTGATTGTGTTTGAGTCTTTGCCTGAAGCCATGCCCCCCCCCCCCCCCCCTCCCGTAAAAAGTTTGGTGGTCTCCTCTCGTCCTCCATCGATTTTGTCACGTCTTTGGTTTGAGAGTTTGTCAGTCTTTATTCCTCCTGCTGTTTGATCTACTGCTCTGTTTGTTTTTATCTTCTCTTCTTCTTCCACTTCTTCTTCTTCTTCTCCTCCTTTATTTACAGACATTTAAACACCATCAGATCTGTAAAAGTGTCCACGCTCTCACTCTGCCTCTGACCTCTGAGCAAACTGTCCAAGTGAACGATCAGACCCTGGAGGTTTCAGGGGTGGTGGTTTGGTACGGAGGGGTGCAGGATGGAAGGATGAAAAGAGGAAGGTGGGTCTGCAGCTCTTTATTGGCGTCGTTAAAGTTTCCTGCGTCTGCTCTAACGCGTCCTGACAGCAGATCTGAGAGCGGCAGCAGAGAGAGGTTTGAGGAGGTGCTGAGCCGGAGGTGAAACGTCCTCAGTAATAAGAAAATACAGACTTATGGACGATGAAATGAGGCGAGGACGACCATAAGCGTGAAGACAATTACACCCTTCGGAAACCGTATATTTGTGGAGATAATTTGCGGAGGATTGTTCGTCTTGGACGCGGCGAGCTCTCGGAATCTTCTCTCTGCTTGAACTCTCCTTGAACTCCTGATAAGCTCGTCTGCAGCCGGACGAGGATATCTGCCCCTGCATCTGGTTATTTTAGCTCCAATTTACGGCCTAATGCCACGATTACCCTGATGGACGGCTGCAGTCACCCCGTTAACCGCTCAGAGCCTGGGAGGAAGGCCTGACGCTGACGGCCTGATGGATCTCAGGAAATACTTTCTGTGAACGATGAACGAGGAGTTCAGGACAAACGGAATAAACGCTCCGATCAAACTCTGCTGTCCCATCTGAGACGACGTGTTTGACATAAAGATGCTGATGGATTGAACTGAGTCTGGTTCTGAAACTATAAACCCAGAGAGACAAAACATCTCTGTGTTTAACCCTCACCGGATGGTGATGATGGTTCAGTTTGTTTTATCTCTGTACCTTTCATTCAGGTTTCAGGCTGCACTGGAGGAAAGGGTTGATCTGTTTTTTTTTTTGGAGCTCTGGTTTAAACTGGATCACATTAAAGTAAAACCTGTTCTATGGGCTCTTTGTATTCAGTAATAAGAACGAATATAACAGCCGGTGTTTCTGAAGCTGAGCGCTCTCTGCAGTCCTGATCTTTATCTGTGTCAGAGGATAACAGTCTGATAATAAGAGCCTGACATGTTTTATGGGAGTAAGAGGGGCTGCAGCTCTGCCATCAGGACAGAAGCAGCACTCCTCTCTCTCTGCCCAGACTCCTCTCAGTGATGAAGAGCAGCCCCCTGTAGTCCTCTTCATCACGCCGTGGCTCCATGCCCTCGCCGGGCCGTGACTGGGACAGGGATGAGTGGCGGTAAAGGGCAAACTCATGGACACCAGTTGGGCTCCCAGAACCAGCTCGCATTATTACCCCCAACAGAAGCCCAGCGATGGCGGAAGCCAGCAGCCCGGCCCTGGCTCAGCGTCGGGGGGGCCGCAGAAACAGATGGCCCCCCCCAGCAAGACATTAGCAGCCGAGCTCCGAAAACATCTTGAAGCCCCCGTCAGCATGTGGAGACTGCGGTCAGGAGGATAATGTGAGGAGGGTCGGACATAAACGGTGAAATGAGCAGCGATAAGAACAACAGCTGTCTGAAATTACAACCAGCCTCATGTTAGAGAGTTTATCAGAGTCCACAGAGTCCCATCCAAACACACACTCAACTGGACCAGGAGAGAGCTGCTCACAAAGTCTGGACCAGGAGGGAGCTGCTCACAAAGTCTGGACCAGGAGGGAGCTGCTCACAAAGTCTGGACCAGGAGGGAGCTGCTCACAAAGTCTGGACCAGGAGAGAGCTGCTCAGGCTTTATTAAAAAAGAAAAAAAAACCTGTGTGACCCTCTCTTTTAAAAAAAGTGAAGGTTAATAATAACACAGGAAGACACATCTCTGTCTGCAGGCCGGCTGGATTCAGGTGAATTCAGATGGAGGGTATTTGTTGCACCGTGTCAGGATCCTTGTGAACTGAGGGGTCGTCTATTCCTGGATGTCTTCTCCACACCTTCCCTTAGAGCTCTTGGTTGGCATTTCAGACTTTATCACCTGTCAGCATACCCCCCCCCCCCCCCCCACACACACACACACACACACACTGTCCTTGAAATCAGGCCTGGGCAGATAAAGAAAGATCTCTGGAGGACTGTGCAGCTGCTGGACAGCTGAGGTCCAGATTGTGTCCTGACTCTAGACTCTGACAGTAAATATCAGTATTAGTAAATAGACTTTTATTTTGAAAGAGCAGGGTCACAGAGGCTTATAATGTACCCTGACTACTCTCTGGTTATTGGTTATTGATAAGATTTTATTGTAACCAGTGACTTATCAATTCCACTCATCGGTTTTCTGTGTCAGCAACATTTTATTGAGTTTATAGGAAATAAATCTGAACTGGTCATTGGATCTGGATATCTCTGGATGTAAATAAATAAAAACAAGTAAAAATCGCACGTCCAGTGACGTCAATGTTTTGTTTTATGTCAATAACTGAAGTAGGCCATCTAGTGTCTGGAAGTAGTTATAGCAATGCTTTGAGTTGTTTTGAACCTTGAGCTTGCCGTAGTTATGCTGATATCAGCCATGAGCCTTTTCTTTTCTCTTCCTGTTTGGAAACATTTGCCTGTTTGTATTTTGACATTTAGAGTTTTCAGTATTGTTTACAAAGAGTAACTGTGAGATGTTTCTGTGATGAATATAACCAAAGTTATATCTATGTACGCTAACTGCTGTGTGTCACACAGTTACAGTGACGAGGGTGACGTGTCACTTTGGACTCTATGGGGGGTGTCTGGACAACAGAAGGCCAGAGGTGTCACACCAACAAATCCCCACATGTATGATCTCAGCAACCCCCCCCCCCCCCACCCCCACCCCCAAACCACACACACACACACACACACTGTGCAGGAGAATACAAAGGTATTCTTTCTTTTTGTTTGAGAAACAGAAGATTTTTTTTGCATTTTAATTTGAAAATCAGTATTTTCAAATTAAAAGCCTTCCTAAAAGTCTTCCATCTGCTTTCAGGTAAAGGTAGAGTGTGAGGGGGGAGGAGGGGGAGGGTCAGAGCCCTCTCTGTTCCTGAGTTAACGACTATAAGGTCACAAGTACAGGTGATTATCTGCCTGTCTGAACCCCCCCCCCCCCCCCCTCTGAATGTGTGTGTGGATGTGTGTGTGGATGTGTGTGTGTGGTCATCAGAAGTGCTCGCCGGGGGGGATCAGGGAATGAAACATAATGTCAGCAATAACACAAAGGACCTTGGTTTAACATTTGAGCCTGTGTGTGTGTGTATGTGTGTGTGTGTGTGAAACATGAATCATTGTTCTAATAGAAAATGTTTTATCTTTTAGATCTTATTAAGACCGATTTCTATTTTTTTTGCTGTAAACATACATTTCCTTTTTGGAAACACACACACACACACACACACACACACACACACACACACACACACACACACACACACACACACACACACAAATGTCATCTTCCCCCCTATCTTCACAGTTCTCAGTCATAACCCCCCAACACTCCAACACCCACACATTTTCACCCTCTGCTTCTACAAGATCTTACCCCTCTCTCACCCACACACACACACACACACACGCACACACACACCTCCTCAACCAAACTGCTTGAGCCACTTGCCTGCCAGGGAGGCAAGATGGCCCTCCAGCCCTCCAGCCAATCAGACAGCTTGGCTCGCACAGGAGATCACAGGCCAGCTGATCCCGCCTCCCTACGCCTTTCTTCATCTGCTCTTCTGGAAATATTTGGACGGGAACGCCACATCCGAGACCGAGTGAGAGAGGGAGAGGGACAGAGAGGGAGTGAGAGGGAGTGAGAGGGAGATTTAGGATGTTTGTGGTTCTAACACTGAACAAAGGCTGAGGATGTTTTGCTCATTTGCTCTGAAAGCGCTCATCTGTGTGTTTACTCTGACAGTGTTTAAATAATTCATGTTTACTTCCATCAACACGGCTGAAGATGAGTCTGATTGTCAGATTCAGGTGTCACAAAATAAAGGGGGAGCAACATATTTAGAAAAAAAACACGAGGAACCAGAACATGAGTGCCCTTGCTACAGCTGTTCTGTTGTTTTGATCCTTCTGTGTAAAATCTGGTCCATCGTGTCTTGATCGTGTTCAGCTGCATTGTTCTGATGGTCAGATTCCTCTCACGGCGTGCTCAGCGGTCAGACCTCTGTGTTGTTTCTCTCTCTGCTGAACAGAAGCTGTTGAACTCTGCAGGCACTCAGCTGATGCTTCCTTCCACACAGATCTCATCTGGCCTGAAACAGCAGAATAAGCTTCGTCTCACAGATTATAAACACCACAGCGGACAATAAGTGAGGAGTGCACGCTCACGCTCGCCTTGCTGTGTATCCGCTGTGACACACTCACCCTGTTTGTCTTCCCGCCTGCAGCTGGCTGTGGAAACGCTGATCATGCTAAGTGGCATGTGGCTGAGCTGCAGAAAAACACGCTTGAGTTGTTCCGGCGTCATGTTTGGTTTTTACTCTTCCTCTCTCAGAAACGACAGCGGGGAGAGAGGTTTTCCAAACGAGAAGAGATCCAGAGGCCCTGATTTTAGAGCGTTATCACTTCACCATGAACACGCCGAGAAACACTGATCCTCCAGATTCTGATGAAAACATCACAGCCTCAGCTGTATCCATCAATCAACCTTTATTTATATGCCACTAAATCACAACAAACGCTATCTAAAGACATCCAATATTATAATCATCAAGAAAATATGGAGCTCACTGCTGAAGACAGACTCTAGTGGACACTCAGGGTACTGCAGGTTTGGGACTTCATTGATTGTTTCCGTTTTTTTAGTCCCTTCTTGGCTCAAACTAAATGGTCTTGCTCTAAATATAAAGTTTACCCGATTAAACTTCATCTGAACTGATCGTTTATCTACGGCCAATTATAGAGGATTATATTCTGATAGCCTGTGTACACACACACACCGCTATGTTTGGCGACAACCATCTGCACACACACACACACACACACAGACATTGAAGTGAAACCACAGCTCTGTTCTCTGGGAGGGGAACTGTTGTGTGATTATGATGAACTGGTTAAACTGCAATTACGGCGGCGAGCGATGGCGAGGAGATGACAGCAGTTTAGACGACAATTTGTGAGGCGGTGTGTGTGTGTGTCTGCTGCAGCTGGGGTCTGTTTTAATGCAGTAATTGATAGACTCTGCCAGTCACTAGTGGGTTCAGAATTAAAACTCAAATTATCATCATTAGAAAGCCTCTAATTGCTGCATCCAATGCGCATCAGCCGTTTTGTTTTTCATTATAAAATTACACTCCTGTTATTTTACTCCATCAGCTGCATCCTCACAGACCGGTCTGTGAGTGATATAAGAGGGAGAAAATCATCTCCTCTGTGAATCTGACTGTCCTTAAACAGGGGAGAGCTTTCTGTCAGACCAGACCCAAAATCACTTCCTGCTGTGGAGTCAAACCCGAAGCTCTCTGCAGACCTGGTTCACGTTTATTATAGTCTCACAATCAGAGAACTTACTCAACACGGAGACTTTGTGATCTCTGAGAAATGGAGATGAGTTTGTGCCGAGTAACGGTTTGAACTGTAGCTATTGTCTGGGAACAACGAATGAGTCTAAAAAAATAGTCACTCGTTCCTTGAAGAGCTCCCGTTCATGTGTTCATGGTGAGTCTATCCATAAACAGTGAGTCCCACAGAGGCTTCACTCTGTCTTCAGTTTGCTGATATAACATTACGATGCAAATTAATCAAAAGTACGGTTGCCCTGAGAGCTCACAGGACTGCAACTTAAGAGAACACATGCATGAAGACAAAACGCAAGCAAATTAACAAAACATCTTCATCAGTTGGACAACAGACGAGCAGCATTTAAAAAACGCGCTGCAAATAGACTGCAACACAATGGAAGTGTTTCCAGAGGACATGTTGAAGTGATGCACATGTTCCAACATGGATTTTGAGTCACAGCCCTATTAAGGTTCTCTTTCCGTCAGTGGTGTCGGAAAATGAAACAAAAAGTAAGTGTTTTTGATTTATTTTAACATTGTGATCGCATGATTCAGAAATTAGCCCACTGGCTAATACCGGACGTGTGCATCACTTTTAAGTGTCCTCTGGAAACACTTATGTTGTGTTGCGGTCTATTTGCAGTGCGTTTTCTAAATCCTGCGCATGTGTTGTCAAATTGATGAAGAAGTTTTCTTTGTTTGCTTGTGTTTTGTCGTTTTGCATGTGTTCTCTTAATTTGCAGTGCTGTGAGCTCTCAGGGCCACCGTACAAAAGTCATAAATTTAAGAATTTTAAAGTATTCTTTCAAGTGGTGATTCTTGATCACAGACTTCTAACCTTCCCGCTGTTGTTGCTGTTGCTCTCCATACTCCTGATTATGCTCCTTTTGCGTTTACATCCATTTCACATGACATTACCATCAGTGCTCACATACTTCCATGCGTCCACTATGTTGGCATTGCTGTTAACGGAGGCAGAAGTTCCTCACTGACTCGCAAAGCTTTTCTTTATAAAATTCCGCAATTGTTATTTCTTCTTTGTGTCTCACTCGAGCTACGTATCGAGTAGTAATAGCAACACTGCCCCAACGGTTTCCAGTGGTGCTGGTGTTGGTCCGTATCCGTAAGCTTTATGGAAAACTTGCAGAAATACGGACAAAATGAACGCGGAGCACGGACAGAAGGCTCCGTCTGTATCAGTATCTGTATTTAACGTTGAGCATAAACAGACTTCAACGTGTGCAGCTTGTTGTGTTGAAACTAAAAATCTATCGTCTGACAGTGTGTTCATATTTTGATTCATCTGGTGCACAAAGATCATTAAATCCAGACTGATGTGCGGAGGCTGAAACAACTGTTGAACTGCTGTCAACAACAACAACAACAACAACAACAACAATGGCAACAGCAGCAACGACAACAATGACTGAAACAAGAGCACAAGAGCTGCTCTGTCCTGAAAGACCACTTTATAACAACACTGACGGGCTCTCCTTGCCCCCAGCTCAGTCTGTCTTTGTGTGTGTGTGTGTGTGTGTGTATGTGTGTGTTTCATACAGTAAGCCTCCATAGAGGAAACACTATATATGCTGACCAAGCTGCTCCACCCTCAGACCCATGCTAAACTGAATGCGTTTATGTTTCTGTCTCTCTCCCTCTGTTCTGTGTGTGTGTGTGTGTGTGTGTGTGTGTGTGTGTGTGTGTGTGTGTGTGTGTGTGTGTGTGTGCCCTTGACAGCAGTCCTGACCTGCTGTTATCCAGCTGTAACGCAGTCAAACACAAAACAATCAGCCTGTGCGGCGCTGCCAAGCACTTAGCATCGTGTAAATTAGCATCCAGTCTGTCACACGGAGGAGCAGAGAGGCTGAAAAACCAAACAGAGAGCGGCTGTTTGTCTGCAAACCACACACCACACACACACACACACTCACTCACACACCCCTTTACACACTAACAGCATGTTTCAAACTAACTTCAAACCAGTTTTTAATGTGTTTTTATTTCTGCATATCGAGCTGCTAATATGCTTAAATGGTTCTCTTTGTTGTGATGTGGTGCAGGATCTCTGGATTATTTCATTAACCAAATGCCATCAAAGAAACAGGGATTTGTCAATGTTGTGCATTATATGTCACCTCTCCTAACAAATAAAACTGAATTAAGGACGAACAGAAATGCACAGATGAGGTGATGATTTCTTCTTCTTTTTGTTTTTTCATTTATTTCTTGGAGCGAAGGCAAACATCCCAGAATCCTTTGTGCAGCTTTCATTAATCTGAAACACCATGACAAATCAGGGTTCTGCAGATCTAAAAAGACACAGAGCTGTGATGTCTGGATGTGAAATGATTAATTATCTCATCATAAATAAAGCAGCTCTGGTAGCAGTGTGTTTTTCAGTGTCTGGCGTATTTTTATCCTCTTTCTTGAGAAGCGTGCAGAGCTCTGTTTTCATACACGTGGACGTATGACGCGGTCTGGTGAGCTCCTTCTTCCTGATTCCTCCTCGGGGATCAATAAAGACCTCAATCTATTGGTCTGCAGGAGGTGAAACCTCGTTGTCCTCCTCCTCGTCCTCAAAGAGCGAGCTCCTGACTGAAATCTGCTCCAATTAGAGAATATTAATGATTGTTACATGTGCATATGCTGCAGCAGGAAAATGGGAAGGTTAATCGACAGGCAGCGTCACACGATCACATTTATCAGTTTCTATTTATCTCTCCTTGGGAGGTGGCAGGTTTACAGTAAATACCTTCTGTCCCCCTAATTTCCTAATGATGGGGATAATGATGGAGAATGGTGCAGTCATTAGCAGGGACAGGCTCTGTGCATCACTCTGTCACACACGTCTCTCCCAGGCCCCCGATGAGAAGTGATGGGGCCCAGCTGTTCCCCGCATCCTCCCTACCCAAACCCAGCCTCATCCAGAGAGAGAGAGAGAGTGAGAGAGAGAGAGAGAGAGAGAGAGAGAGAGAGAGAGAGAGAGAGAGAGAAAGAGAGAAAGGAGGGAGAAGGACAGGGCGATCCACAGACAGAACCATCGAGGGACTTCGTTGAAAAAAAAAAAAAAAAGGAAACACCTGAATACCTGCCAGCTCAGAGAGGACACAGACAGATCTCCAGAAACTCCCTGTGAGCCACTTCATCCCTCTATTAGGAACAACAGAGTCCTCTAGGTGTCCCCTCTCACTCGTCCTTCAGGTGTCCCCTGACTGCAAACAGTAAAAACAAACACCACCACCGAACTCTGGTCCTGTTCACCTGTAAAACCAAACACAGCTTTAAAGACCACCGGAACTCACTGAGGACACATTCAGAGGAGGATGAGCACCTGTGTCCACCTGTGACCACACGCACAGTGACGTTAGCTGCTGCTAGTATGATGCTTTAACAGTTTGAGTTTCGATCACATCATTTCTTTTTTTAAGTTTGTAGGAGTGAGAGGAGAAAGGACACATGGATGCACCTTCTGAGATCTGACAAGTAGCCACTGCCTCCGCTGGCCGGCATCGGAACTGCACTCAGACTTTTAGTCCGCCTCCTTCACACGCAGATTTTCAAACCTCTAAATATTTGTATGTTGCAGAAATTCCTCAATCACATAAGGAACTCAAACACCAAGGTCTGCCCATAGTTCTGCCCTCCCCTACAGGTCTCCAGAGGGCTGGCCAATAAGAGAGAAGAGGGGTTATCTTAAAGAGACGGCAGCTAAAACAAAGTGTTTCAGACATTAGCTGGAATAAGGGTTTTCTAAAACACCAGTGAGAAAAAAAAGAGATTTCTCTGAGCTGTAAATCATGTAAAGATACTACGGTAGCACCAGTGCTTAATTTGTCCCCAATCAGGTGCCGGGTCCCCCTTCGAAATTGTGCGCCGAAAGAAACCTTTTTTTCTTGGGTTTTAACGCGTTTTTATCTTCTTTTTGACCTTAATTTCCACATTTACCTAGTATAACATTTGCAGAAACATTTGGCACCGTGTGGCCCATCAGAACACTTGGAATCAATTTGGAATGAGCAATTTAAATAACTTACATATTGCAAATAAACATATTTTATTGCTAATGGGATTTTTTGTGTCACTGTCATGTAAGCACCATGCCAGAAAAAAATAAATACAATAAATTTAACAAAAGCCTGAGAATCAAAAATCAAGAAAGAATTAGAAAAAAGGTCTGTATTTGGAAGGCTGTCTTGTCCTCACTCCATATGTTTTCCCTTCAGATGGAGGGGAAATTGAATTAGGACTGAATATATTATTTTAAAAAGAAAGCCTGACAGAGTGTCACTCTGTCACTGTCAAGTGTCAATCACGGTGCAACTGTGTACACACACACTCACGCACACGCACACGCACACACACAACACCAAGCAGCTCGCTCAGTGACTGTCCAAGGTGCTGATTGGAAAACGCCAATATACAAATGAAGCAATGATGCGCTAATCATGCCCACACAATGATGGGACTTTACACCACGTTTTCACTCGCACTGCACAGACCACATCTTCTGCGGCTATTATGCTGTCACCATCCGTATCTGCAGAGCCGGGCTCTGCCTCCGGAACAACTTTGGCCAGTTTGGGGTCTGGCTGACCGACTAGTTTAAAGAAACTTGAGTGTTTTGATTGTTGCTTTGACATTTTAGCAGGCCAAGTGTAACAGCGTTGTCAGTCACCTGGCTGTTAAGTGTCGTTTGCGCGCGGTGCCGTGCGGAAACAATACCTTCGCAATGCGCATGGCGTTGTGACGCGTGACGGCATGAATCACTTTTTCCCCCGTTTTACCTAATTTCTGAGTAAAATGCATAAGAAATAAGCCAACAGGCGTCACTTCAGAGAGGATTAAAGCGCAGAGAAAACACAGCTAAAAACACAGCTTATTTATTGACAGGAAAGGTCACGGAGCAGATCAAAGAGGTGCCGGAGCGGATCAAATAGGTCCCGGATCCGATCCAAGAGGTCCCGGAGCGCGCTCCGGCTAGCTCCGGCACAAATTAAGCACTGGGTAGCACCAGGGACATAATAAGGAGCAAAATAGAACAAAACCCCCTCTTTAAGATTGATCTCATCACCCCTTAAATTTTCTGATGAAGCCAAACTTTTCGTGTTGCTTGGAAACAAACCATGTGGAGCTGCTGCAGGAAAGATTTTAGAGCCTTAGGGGAGACCGGGGACAGTTGCAACACTTTTTTTGCATTTGACTCTGTCACTCAGAAACGACTTGGATTAGACAAACCAAATTCTTATACAATAAATTTACATCTGTCTGTTAATAGTCATAACCATTTCAAGATGATTACAGGAGGTACATTTTGTATAATTTACATTTGACTGTATGGAGCCAATTTATTAATTACTTTATTAATTCTGATTAATTTAATATCTCCACTGTGGGACTAATAAAGGTTTTTTCTTATCTTTCTTCTTATTGTTGTTTTATTCAGCTTATTGTCAGTATATGTGTTACACTCCTATATTGAGTGATAAATGATCACGAGAGTGACTTAGTGGGTTTTCCTTCGTGTAAACTTTTACTGGAATTCATTCTGCACAAGATACAACAATTTACAGCGACAAGGTAAACGAACTGCATTACATTCGTTAGCACGCACACACACACACAACGCAGTTAACAAGCAGGAGCTCAGTTGCTAGCAAACACATACACACTAACTGTTTCTTTCGTCTTAACATTCACAAAACGCATCATCGGCCATCTGAAACTTATTTATATTACCTACGTCCATATGAATCATGAATTGAAAACACATTCCACAACATACCTATATTAAGGGTGATAAATGATCACAAGAGTGACTTAGTGGGTTTTCCTTTGTGTAAACTTTTACTGGAATGAGGAAAACCCGCGAATCTCCCCTCAGTATGTGTGGAGCCAAAAGCAATCAATCCCAGATCAAAACAGATCAAGCCAACTAAGTCGATCACCGATCGCTATAACCATGAAATAAGATAAACAGCATTTTTTTCATGAAGCAAACACATTTTAACCCTTTCATCACTTGTTTTAAAACGTTCTGATGACAAAAGTTTATAAAATGCATTGTAAAGACAACCCTGAGGACCATGAACCACATGTTACTTCAAGTGCAAATCTTTAACTTATCACATATGCATTTATTATGCATAACTGACTTTTAAAAAAACTTGCCTTTCAAAACCAATGTGGAAAAAAACAAATGTAGAAACCACAACCTTTAC
Source organism: Labroides dimidiatus (assembly GCA_030710495.1). Taxonomy (NCBI): domain Eukaryota; kingdom Metazoa; phylum Chordata; class Actinopteri; order Labriformes; family Labridae; genus Labroides; species Labroides dimidiatus. The sequence goes on from CM061153.1 coordinate 27,519,905, forward strand.
ACTTCCGATATGATACTAATATTGCAGCCTTGAGTACTGGCCAAGCGGCAACCTCCAGTCTGAAAATATGAGGCAATGCGGAAGTGCTAAAGTCTGCTGTTCCTCGAGTGTCAGCTTGAGGCTGGCTCCGGAAGTACCGGAAGTCACGTACACACCAAGCCAAAAAAAGGCGTTTTCACAGCCAAAATAAGCACATTTACAGCCTGGTACAAAGAATGTCTCCCGTCTGAATCGCTGATTTCACTAACGGCACGCACTGTACGGGGAGTGAATTTTTTTCTAATTCGGCAGTTTCCACAATATTAAGCTCGCCAGTTCGTCCAATCAGAGGCACAGCTCAGATCACGTGACTGTGGAGCGTCCTATGGCTGTTACTCCAGAGACTCACAGCCAGCCTCATTTCCAATATGGTCACGCTGGCCGTTTTGCTTCAAAAGTCCGTTTCAGAAACCGACGGGTGACGTTGCGGAGACTACGTCCATTAATTATACAGTCTATGGTACTGGCTGATACTGGTATCGATCCGATATGATATCAGCACAAATGGTGCGATGTTCGGCTCTATTTGTACTTTCTTCGAGGCTTTAATAAGCCTTGGGGAAATATCTGAACTTTAAATGTATTAAACTTCCCCAGTTTTGTGCCACCATGGGTCAAGTTTTACTCTTAGCTGTGATGTCTTTTTCGGACTTAAACAAAAAATACTGCCACACAGCTGATATCACTCCTACTTCTTGATCCTTTGTTAGCACCTTAGCGCACGCTGTTGTTGTGATCAAATGGGCTCTGCGTGCTGAATCTGATTGCTGCTGGATAAAAGTGCTTATTAGTTTTTTTCGCTGATATCTGATATTAACATCGGAGCAGGACACCCCTACTTAAAAACTTTATTTACTTTTTTAATACATCAAATTTTTTAATTCATCAATTTTTAAAACTGTAATTTTGAAGCTTCAGAAAACTTCACTGCATCTTCCGCCACACATAAGCACACAACAGTTGCACAAACGCATGGACACAGACACGCGCGTGCACAAACACATTAACCTGCTGTTCCTGCTCTAACCTGATGAACTTGGTTATATTTAAGTAGAAACTAATGAAAAAAATACTGTTAAGTGGTCTGTTTTTATATTAATGTACTGTATACCTGTCAGCCATAATAAAACCACATGTGCTAGCCAAACAATGTAACTTGACATGCTAACCACTATTAGCTAAAAGTAAACATATCACTCCTTTAAACCGTACAATTTTGAGCTTAATCACAAAAACAGTGAATATAGTTTAACAAAAACAAAGCTTGAGAAAATAAATCATACCTCAGAAACATTTTTTCCCCCAATAAATCACAGAGGAGCCCTCAAATCTTTTCTCCTTTTCCCTTCAAATTTTAGGCTATGACAACACTCTAGCTTTTTTTTGACAGGAGAAAAATGACATGTTGCAACCAACCCCTTGTTGTGACTGTCCCCGGTCTCCCCTACAAACCGGAGCTGTCAGACTGAGTTACCCTGTAGCATTGACGCTAACATGTAGAAACATAAAAGAGACTGATAACTTTATGATTTTACTCCTAAAAGGAAGCTTTGTCACCAACTCTCTTTATCTTGAATTTCCTCTCCTGTGCTTTAAAACCCAGCCGTCATTTATTCTCCTCCTCCTCTTTGTCTCCTCCGCCTCCATTAGTAGTCGACACCACGTGTACGCTATCAGCCTGGTGGAACATGTCACAATTAGAGATGATAGCCAAATATTCCTCTTTTCCGACAGATTAATCTAAGAGTGAGCTTTATCAGGCAGGCCCTTCTTAACTGAGCAGTAAGAGCCCACAGTAAAGGTGTTATAAAGAGATCAGAGAGAGAGAGAGAGAGGCTGTTAACAGTGAACCGAGAGAGAGAGAGAGAGAGAGAGGAGGTTAGGATTTAACACTCTGTCTCTTGTTAAACTCAGGGTCTGTAAGCCTTCAGAGGAGCCGACTGGAGCAGGGTGAGGAAGCAGGTCTGATATTCTTCAGGATGAACTGATAACAGACTCGGAGAAAGCATTAGTATTAGTTAGTTTTAGGTGTTGATGTCTGTGTGTTTGGTTTTTGAGGACATGTTTGCACAGATATCGTGTTCTGATAAGGTGTGTGTGATCCTGCAGATGTTGTCTCTGTTATTTCAGAGCAGAAACCCCTCAGTCTCCCCTCCTTAGAGCCCTTTATCTGGAGCGTTTCCTCTGTAGTGTCTCTGCAGCTGTCTCCCTGCTCCTCTTCGTTCCCTCCTCCTCCTCCTCCTCCTCCTCCTCTTCTGACACAGTGAACAGTCAGTTCAGCAGTCGGTGACCTTTTCTCTAAACCCTCCGATAACTCTGGGGCTGACAGGCCGAGCAGACACACCATCCCGGACTCCTTCATGGTGCGCTGCGACTGCACTCTGTGCAAAATGACAAGTGCATCAAGCTTCTATTTATACCTCGAGGCGGACTCGTGTCACTCTCCAACACTGCACCCAAGAAAATCAGCCATGAAGTTTGGTTTTGGGCGATCTGACCGCTGACACCGCCGAGCTGTCACCACAATGCCCTTCCTCTCCGTCACCCCATCCCCCGCCTCGACCTCACACCACCCCTCACACCTGACTAGCAGTGAGGAGAGCGTGCGGGCCAAAAGCGTGATTGACACCTCGCTGGATCTTCTGTAAACACCTTGAGACGGGAGCACCTCCAGCGGAAAGATCAGTGACTTGTGTGAAAGAGGCCTCTCCTCCTGGCCGCCGCTCAAGTCTGCCGGCACTCGCTATGATGCGGCACGACTTGTCAGAGGGAGAAACAAGATGCTGAGTGACTTAGCACCTCTGGAAATGTCAGCCCCCGAGCCGGCGGACGCCAGGCCGAGTGCAGAGAGGAGTGCAGAGAGTCCGCTGCGACTGGCTCAGCTGCTGCCTGTACCAAGCAGAGAGGACGACACGAATGCTCGAGCGGACCAGACAAGCAGCAGAGACCAAGAGACGCCTTCTCGCCCCATTCCCCCTCGTCTCTGCCACACGTCTCACGCCTCTTCTCTTTTCACAGAAGTGCATCTGCTCCCGTCCAGCTGCTGCCGCGGCTCAGCGGACCTCTCCTGCCCGATGTGCAGAGGCCACGACAGAGTCCACGCCATGATGATGATGATGATGATGGGGGAAAAAGCAGAAAGCAGAGCATGCCTAAGTGCCCCATTATTGCTCTGGTGAATCATGTTAGAGGAGACGAGGCGCAGAGGAGACACCCAGCACAGAGGGGGCCTCGCTCTGTCACAGCGCACTTATTCACCAGGCCGACAAACACATTCTTCCTCTCCCCCGGGAAACCGCAGCACGTACGACAGCATATTTACAGACACGGACTCTCAGAAGTCAGGCAGAAAGTCAGGGTGCTGAAGCATTAAAGCAGGAGGCGACAGAGAGGAGAGATTCAGAGACTTTGGAGCGTGATGATGATGATGATGTTGCTGCTGCTGCTCTGTAAAATCTAATGGGCTGTTTACTCTCCTGATTTATCCTCTCTGATTCATACAGGCGCATGCATCTTACTTTAATCAAGGTTCTCCCTATCAGCCCCTCCACCCCGTCTGCCAGCCCTTTTTTCCCCCACAATGCACATTAACATCCCAAAATATAATCAGTTTTATGACAGACTATGTTTTTACACATGATGGGTGAATATAGCATTTTCAAAATGGGCCGTCTCTGTGCTCAATCTCCTGATAGATCCGCTGGGATGGAAGCAATATCAGCGAGAGGACACACTCTCAAGGGTGAGAGAGAGCGACGCCGCGATCTGATGTCTGCTATTCTTCATGTCTGTTAACAAAACGCAGTTTGAGAGGAGCCGAGCGAGCAGATAAACACAGACACACGTTATTAGGCTGAGCTGATGGATCAGTCTGCAGAGCGACCCGACCGTCACAAGTTCCTGCACAAACATGCAAACAGAGACGCGTCTGCTGGAAGTTTCTGAGCTCGTAAATACAGATTTGAATCAAGCTGAACTGTGGGAAAACACACCTGAACCACATTTAATGCAGCTCACCATGTTCATACAGCAGCCGCTCTCCTTCACCATGATGCTCAGAGAAACACTCCTCAATTCACAGCTTCCTCTGTAAGAATCTCAGGAAGACGGAGGACAAACAGCAACTACAGTAAAAAGCTCAGGAACGGTTGATGCAATCATGTTAAACAGAGCACACAATGTCTCTAAGGTTTGGTGTCTCTGGGTCTGGTGTCTCTGGGTCTAGTGTCTCTGGGTTTGGTGTCTCTGGGTCTGGTGTCTCTGGGTTTGGTGTCTCTGGGTCTAGTGTCTCTGGGTTTGGTGTCTCTAGGTTTGGTGTCTCCATGTTTGATGTCTCTAGGTTTTGTTTCTTCCGGTGTCTCTTGGTCTGGGTTAGGAGCCTTCCTGTTGTCTGGTGTTTCTTAGTCTGGGTTTGGCGTTTTCTTGTGTTTTAGTGTCTCTCAGGCTGGATTTTTGTGTCTCTTGGTTTGGTGTCTTCCTGTAGTCTGGCGTCTCTCAGTCTTGGTCTGATGTCTCTGCGTTTTGTGTACTCCTGTTATCTGGAGTCACTCAGTCTTGGTTTGGTGTCTGGGTTTGGAGTCTTTCTGTGGTCTGGTGCATCTCAGTCTTGATTTGGTGTCTTCCTGTAGTCTGGTGTTTCTCATTCTGGGTTTGGTGTCTCTGGGTTTGGTGTACTTCTGTCATCTGGGGTCTCTCAGTCTGGGTTTGGTGTCTCTGGTTTTAGTGTACTCCTGTCCTGTCTGGTGTCTCTGGGTTTGGTGTACTCTTGTCATCTGGAGTCTCTCAGTCTTAATTTGGTGTTTCTGGGTTAGGAGTCTTTCTGTGGTCTGCAGTCTCTCAGTCTTGGTTTGGTGGCTTTCTGTAGTCGGGTGTCTCTGGGTTTGGTGTACTCCTGTCATCTGGAGTCTCTCAGTCTGGGTTCGGTGTCCCTCGGTCCGGGTTTTTGTGTCTCCAGTTTTGGTTTCTTCCTGTAGGACTCTCATTCTGGGTCTGGTGTCTCTGAGTTTAGTGTTCCGCTGTCCTGTCTGGTGTCTGAGTGGCTTGAGGTCTGGGTCAGACAGATCAGGGTTTCTGGGATTTCTCTCGACCTTTCAGTCAAATGTCACGCTGTTTGAGGCAAACTAGTTTAATTAGATCTGATCTTCGTCCTGCTGCTGTCTGATCTCTGCTGGACATTTCTTCTTCTTCTTCTTGGTCTGCGCTGTGGATCATTATCAGTGTTTAAGACGAGCAGGCCGTCTAATGACCTGAGCTGCTGAGGCTGAAACAATCCTGACGCTTCCCATCACAACTTTTACCTCGCCGCCTTTCCAGCGAGCCCCCGGTTAATGAGGAGGATGGCCTTCCGTTGCAGTGATGTATACATCGTGTTTGAGACAAACAAACAAATAAATAAATAAACACACGCTAATGTAGCCGCCAATTCTCTGTGACATTTGCCATTAGCTCCACGCTGAATTCAACCGGCGACGAGCGCAGAAGAAAAAGCTCAAATCACGGCCAATTAACGGAGGCATCAAACGCCGGAAGGCGAGCAGGAGAGAGTACGGGCGGAGCGCAGAGAAAGGTCAGCTCCAGAGGAACGAGGCAAAGTCAGCGGATTTATCAGAACTAATGAGCGCTATCGTTAGAGCGAATTAACGCTGTACACCAGCTAAATAATACACCCATAAATATATGAATACAGGACACACACACACACACACACACACACACACACACACACACATGCAGAGAGAGTGACACAGAGCTGAGAGTCATAATGTCATGTTTAACATGTTGGATCTGTCAAAGAATGATTACCTTTCTCTGAGATCTGCAGCAGAAACAGGAGAGAACAAACACGCCACATTTTGCTCCAGTAAACACAGAATTATAAATATTCGATTAATTAACTTCTTTAGAAGGTCGCCAATTTAAATCCTGGTTCGGGCACGGTGTGCCTTACCGTGTGAAGTTTGCATGTTCTCCCCGTACATGCGTGGGTTCTCTCCAGGTACTCCAGCTTCCTCCCACAGTCCAAAAAACATGCTCATCAGGTTAAATGGTGATTCTAAATTGCCCGTAGGTGTAAATGTGTGTGTGAAAGGTTTTCTGTCTCTATGTTTCAGCCCTGTGACTGACTGGTAACCAGTCCAGGGTGAACCCCGCCTCTCACCCTAAAACATCTGGGATAGGCTCCAACCACCTGTGACCCTGAACAGGATAAGCAGTATAGAAGATGGATGGATGGAAGCTGACCCATCAAAAAAATTGCCAGAATGTTCTATCTCTTTTTCTGAGATGTTTATTAACCCTTATATCATTTTTTATGATATATATGGTTTTTGCAACTTTTTTTGACTAATTTTTTTTGTAAGTAAGCATTCGTTCATGCAGAAAATACTTATTTGCAACAAATAAGTAACAGTTTAGATTTTATTTTTTACCACATCTTGTAAATTAGAGATGATTACTATATTGATGAGATGGAGGTCTTTGAATCTCATGGTACATTCAGCAATAAAGGGTTAAAAATGGCTCGTGAAACAACTGATCCTCTGCCTTTAACCCCCTTACTCTCTCTCTTTCTCTCTCTCTCTCTCTCTCTCTCTCTCTCTCTCTCTCTCTCTCTCTCTCTCTCTCTCTCTCTCTCTCTCTCTGTCTGTAGAGATGGAGGTGCAGAGATGTAACAGAGATTGGCTGTGACAGCGCCAAAATGAGGCTAACCAATGTCATAATGAGGAAACGGCCGCCATGTTTCCTCTTTCCAACAACACCAGAGAGCGAGACAGAGAGAGACAGAGAGAAAGAAAGGACAGCTTCTTACAGCAGAACTAACAGCAGTCTGTATGTATATTTGTGTTTCTTTCAGGAGAGACTTCAAATCTGGATTTATCTTTTATTCTGATGTTGTGTTGCTGGTCAAACAAAGCTGACTGTTCAGTCTGATGTTTTCCTGAATGCTTTGTTTGTTAGCAAATCTCTGTATTTACTGAATGAATGAATGAATGAATGAAACTGAATGAAACTGTTAAAGCTGCTGAGGCAATTATTTTCACACCTGACATGTAAAAACGGGTATATGATTGGTTATACCTGTGTTTTCATCAGTGTTAGCTTGTCACATCAGTGTCCATGCATGGAAAAACAACAGCAGATAACATCAGGTTTTAGTTTCCGGTCTGCAGGTTGGAGAAGGATATTTTACACTCTGTCTTAAAGTTGATGTTCAGACCTCGGAAAAAAAAAAAAAAAAAGGTATTTTGGTACATCTGTTTTTCAGTCTTTTTAGATGCTGCTGAAATTTTGCCTTCAACAGAAAAAAGTCTTTGATTCTGAGACTTTTACACCAGGAGAAGCTCTGGGATCAGAGTCTGGACTCTCTGTAAACAGGACTAAGATCAAAGGTCTGTACCAGCCTAGAGTAGAGGACAGACATATCAGAAAACAGACTGGGGTTCATGTTCTCGCTCCTGTTTTTGGACTATCAGAACCCAGCAGTTACATGTTGATACTTCTGTATTCCAGTGGCCCCTGAGAGGACCCAGACCTCATGTTGACCCCCTTACTCACTTCAGTCTGACAGGCTTTTAGTTCAGTCCAGGTCGGATGGTGTTGAGAGGTGTGTTTCCATGCAGACTTCTGTGAGATCTCCACGGAGGCTGAATTCCATTAGAGGACATCAGGGAACCCCCCACCCCCCCATCAGCCCCCCATCAGCCCCCCAGGTCCTGAAGCAACATCTGACACAGAGCCTGAGGGCCGACAGAGTCGCTCAGCCGGATGTAATCCAGAGGAGACTCACGCACTTAATGTTGGGGGGGTATTAATGACAGCACACTGCTGCAGAGATACCAGGACTGTGATTATAATGCATTAATAACAACCCAACCCCCTAACAAAACCCCCAACAGACCCCCAGACCGCCCCCCCAAACACAGAGCTGGTGACTGACTTAAGCTCTGACATACCAATCACTGAAACCAAAGAGAAGAGCCTTAAATAATCCAGGGACCCTCTGCTCTGTAGCTAACTTCAGTATCATCTTCTGCTCTGTGTTGATTCTCTCACCTAAATATCACTGTGACAGATTTTGTGATGCAGCTGCGCCTGCATGCTTAGCTTATAGCTTTTAGCTCACATTCAAAGAACCTCAGAGGTGTTTCAGGTCAGGTCTGTTCGACACAGAGTTCAGATTATTTTGACCTGTCGGCTGAGTTTTAAAGGTTAAATGTCATGTTTAAAGTCACAGAGGTTTCACTATTTTACATCGAAGGAGCAGGAAGCAGGAGGACACAGCAGCAGCTTTACTACAGTGTGCAGAGAGGGACAAAACAGCACATGATCAGTATGGAACCATTTCACTCATCTGTTTCACTCTCACTCATTCAGTGTTGTTATTTTCAGGCACTTTTCTGTTTTTTGATTTTCACTTCGACATTGAATCTCCACTCTCATAATTTGTATTATTTAATAGACACTTGCGTTGTATTTTGTATCTTTTGTTCTTTTTTTACTAACATTGTGTATTTTAATTTTTTTTTTTTTTTTTACCTTTCCTAGGTTCTGTATTTTGCACTCTGGCAACACAATTTTCCTTCAGGATTAATACAGTGGATCTTTATTTGGACCTTATATTTTGATGAAAAATATATTAAAAAAAAAAAAACAGGTTAAAACTTTTAATTTCTTTAATTACATTTTTTTATTATTATTATTTTAGACAGGCACCAAACAGAAATCTAGCAGGTAGATGTCATTCATACAGGTGTGTAGCCATGGCTCGTTTCCACTCCCTGTCTCTGGGTGATTCTGTGCTTTAATAAATGCTTTTAGAGATACTCCTGATAAAAACAGTGTTTCAAAAGAAAATAAATCCGTCAGTAAGAAGTGTTGTTGATTCAGCAGCAGCACGGAGATCACTTCAGATATGAGCACATGGTTTTATATTTTGATAATCCTTCAATTATTGTACTATTTGGCCTTTTTGTTCACTACTTTCTCTGGTTATTTAATTTACATCAATAGTTACTCAAATTATTCAAAAGCAAGAAATTTGGGATGGACAAAAATATTAAACGATGCAAAATGTGTTTTTATTTATCATGAAATCTCTTCCTGATCTGCTGCTTATATGTTTGACAGATTTGAACTCAGGTTTAAGTTTGTCAGACAGAAAGTTTTGATGTTAAGCTTGTTGGAACTCCAGGTTTTCCTCTCACCTGGCCCTTTAAAACCTAACAGACCTGGTCTGACATGAGACTGGACTTTAAAGCAGCACTTTAAAAACTCTCCAAGCATCAGAGAGCAGAGTGGGGTCAGAGAGGATCCTGTTTCTGAGGAGAGCTGGAACTGAACACTCCTCTCATAGCGTGAGAGTGTCCTGATGCAGGGACGGACAGATTGAAGAAGACGAGGAGGTGATGCTGCAGAGGAGGGGGAGGAAGAGGGGAAGGCAGAGGGGGAGGTGGAGGGTTGGCATATGGTCACACGAGAGGCTCCATCATGAGCTCAGGAGCCAAAGCTGTGCACTGAGGATGATATGCACCGTGGAAACAAACATGGCCGACGTGTCGGTGAAGGTTGTACACACGGGTGGAGGCGGGGGGAGAGAGGGGGGAGGCGAGGTTTGACGGTGGCCTGGATTGAAAAGAGCCACCTTTTTGATTTTGAAGCGGGCGGCGCTTCCTGGCAGGCTGAGCGGCCATAAGGGTGGGCGGGGCCTGAGGATAATGGCAGCAGAAGGGAGAGGAGGCCGACAGCTGGCGAATTCTGCCCCAATATGTTTCCATGAAAGAGGCGAGGAAATTTCAGAAGACGCGATGCCCGCACGACACGCTCGGCGGCAAAAGGGAAGATTAAAAATAAAATTAGTTAACATCTTGGCCGTTTCACCCCACGATGCACATTTCAGCGTGGGGGGAGGGGAGGGGGAGTAAGGGGAGGAGAGGGGGAGACGTGTGCGTCCGCATCGCCACCAAAAAGTGAAAAACCTACAGTTAATTAGAAGAAGTCATGTGTCACCTCCTGAAGCTCGTTCAGCTCACACAGATGTGGCCTCGAGTGTTTTCAGCCACTTTCCATCATCCCCCTCTCCCTCTCCTCCCCCTCTCTCCCTGCTCTCTCTCCTCCTGTTCGCTCGTCCTCAGCATATTGTGAATCTAAAATGCAAATACCCCCCCCCCCCCCCCCCTTCTCTCTCTGTCCTTTCTTCTTCTTCCTGGTTTTTTCCACCTCCAATCAGGAGCCTCTAATGAGGTGTAAAATATGTGCATTAATGACAGAAACTTATTTAGATCTGGGGGGGACTTAATTGGTTTTAATCACAGCCTACATCCATCTGCTTACACCAGACAACAAACTACTTCATCCTGACGCCTCATTACACTTATTGTGAGGAGACTGTTCAGCTGCAGACTGAGCATGCTCGGTGTGCAGGACGAGAGAGCGAGAGAGAGAGAAGACGAGCAGGAAACACCTTTTAACACGTCTGACTCTGTTTAAAGAGCAGAGGATGCTCACACACTCGTTCCCTGCGGACTCTGTAAACCTCCTCTCTGGAGGAGTTTTCTGTCAACACATGAAGTTTTATTCTTTAAATAATGATTCTTAAGTTATCTAAAGATAATTAAGGTCGTTAGAAAGACGTATGTGTGGATGGTTCTCAGTGTCAGTGCAGACAGTTTGGTGCTTCATGTTAATCAGGTTTGTTTTGTCGCTTTGTTAAAGAAAGTTGAAATAAAATGTTAATACAGCGAACTTTCAGAGTTAGTTTCTGTATTTTCTTCATGGTTTATCATCGTTTGACCTTTGACCCCTCCCTCACACAACTCGTCTGTAAACATGTCTTTCTACGTATCTTTCTGTGACCTCCTCATTGATCCTATAAGCTAAAAACAGACGTTAATAAAGCCTCAGGGACACACACACACACATGTACACGTCCTGTCAGCGTCTTCAAAAGTGTGTGTGAGTGAGGATGGCTCTGTTTAACCGAATCACTCCCTCTCTGCCGAGCGTGTCCCTCCGCTCAGCCCCCCACCATCTGTCAGCCGAGCGTCCAAAGGAGCATGTTTGTGATCCCTAACAGGCCGAGAGCTGAAATGTGTGAACTGCGGAGCTGCTCGCCTCAGAAACATACAGCGTGCGATGACGGCGAGGAGGAGGAGCTCTCAGGGGATTCAGAGCAGGATCTCTACACTACTTCCTGTCGTCTCTTCGTTTGATTTTTTAGTATGATTATAAAGTCAGACTGTTAGTCTGTGGATCCAGAGCTCGTCTTCACACACAGGGAGTCATGTCGTATGAAAATGATGCATGAAACTTTATCCTAGCTGACGTATGAGAACATGAGAAGAAAAAAAAAGAAGAAGAGAAGGAGGAGGAGGGTTTCTGTGTCCCATTAATCATTAGTATTACTTTTAAATGCTGCTTCACGTCCCCTGGTACCTTCTCTCAGACTGCAGACCATCTGAAGGGTTTAAACATGCATCATCTCACCTGCACAGATCTGTTCTTACTGAACCAAACCAAAGCTGAATGAAGAGGAGATCATTGTGTCACCCGTTTGTTTCTCATTCAGAGTTTAGAAGCGACAGTGGACTCATCCTAGCTCTGTTTGAGTAAGGATGAGATAAAGACGCAGGGATTTAGCCTCCTCGCTAACAGCTACAGTGTGCCAATCTGTCCATCATCAGCCATGCCCTACTACGGGCAAGACTCGCTCATAAATAACTCGTTACAATAATTCTTCTTCTGTTCACTGTGATATACTGTTTTGAACCAGGCTGTAAACATGTTTATTTCTGCTGTAAAAATCGGCTTTTTGACTGGGTGTGTATGTGGTTTCTGCTGTTTCTGCAGAGAGCCTCTAGTGGACACTCCAGGAACTGCTCTTTATAACACTTCATATCTTCTGTCATGTTCTGATTTTATGCTGGCGTTTTCCTCCCGTAGATGCTACAGATGGATCGAACATTAAAGCATTGTATGTTTTAGCGCCCCCTGCAGACACCAGGCTTGAAGTTGTTGTGAAGTTTTCTTTTCTGCTTCAGTCTTAAGATTGTTTGGAGAAGTTAAATTTAACCCTCAAACTAAAACATTTTAGTTTTAGCCTAACTGACAATAATAAATAAAACATGAGATGAAAACAAGCAAACAGTAAACCTGATGCTGAATAGAGACATGGATGTCTTTGTGGTTGAAAGAGAATCGTTGAATCAGAGACAAAAGTGGGCAGAGTTAAAGATATGAAATTAAAAAAAACAAAAACAAAAACAACTTCTTCAAGTGTTATTAAATTTCCCTTAAACCATAAACCTGAAGGTCAGAATTAAACTTGATTTGAAATTCAAGGAGAAATGAGACACCGTGAGTTCTGAAAGAGGGAAGTTAGTCTCGCTACAGACATCCAATAAATCTATCACAGGAGATCAAACACATGAAGTGACCAAAAGGAGAATGTACTTTAAAAAAATAAAAAATAAAAAAGGACATTTATGAGAATAAAGTCATAGATTTACAAGAAAAAGTCATATATTTTTTTAAAATGTCATACATTTACGAGAATGAAGTCAGAAATTTCTGAGATTAAACTCGTGAATTGATTTTAATTAAGTCTAGGTTTGACAAATAACCTTAATATCTCTGCCAACAGTTTGTAAGAGAACCTGGAGCTTTCAGATGAAGGCAGTTGAAACGCGTAGCACCGTAGGCTACCACACTACGACAGAGGATTGAGCCAAGTCAAAACCTAAACTAAAGTCGAACTTTACGTGTTCCTCGTTATTGTACAGGCGGCTGCTGCTCTTCTGATAGACAAGCTATAGAATAAAATAACCAGTTTATTCTCATTAATTTAAGAGATTATTCTCGTAAATCTATGATTTTATTCTTGTAAATTTATGTCTTTATTTTTGTAAATCTAGGACTTTATTCCCATAATATTATGACTTTATTCTTGTGAATCTAGGACTTTATTCTCATAATTTTTTTTTTTTTAATTTGGCCCTAGTCCTCTGTTGTAGAAATGAGAGGTAAGAACCAGGGTGGAAAAAAGATAATTTAACAGAAAGAAAACTGGATTTCAAAATGCGTGTAAAGAAAGACATCTGATGGAGTCAACTTCCTGTGAGTGAGCAGGTGGAGCTCGGCCTCCTGATTTCACCTCTGCAGCTGATCATTTCCAGCTGAGGAAAACCTCACAGCGAATCCTGAAACCTGCTGATTACAGAGACATCCTGAGCGACCTTTATAAACAAAAACACTTTAATTAATCTAAAAACACACACACACTCCATCTCTAACAGGGTGTAAAAAAAAAAAAGTGAAGAAGGAATGAAATAAAAGATGACGCACGGAGAGTCCGATCAGTGAAACGCAGCGTCTCGTCCAGTAAACTGTGTGATTATAGAAACATACATGTTAATTATAGAAATCAGCTGAGCTGCGGCTCGCGTGGAGGAAGAAAAGTTGAGTAATTGATGATTTGATGGTTAAAGCAGGCGCAGCACTGATGCAAATTGCTGTGGTTGTAATTAGAAGACCTTAGCATATTTAGCTCAATTAAGCAGCCGGATAGACTCTGTATTTACAGACTCACATCAACACGGCGCGCCTGTGTGTGTCCCTGTGTGTATGTGTGTATGTGTGTAAGAGAGAGAGGAACGTGTGTGAGTTATTTCTTGAATGCATGTTGCTGCAGATCCCTGATAATCATCTATGACTGTTAAATTCAGTTATTGTGAATAACAGAGGATTTCCTTTGACTTTCATTCTGAGCTGACGTGTCTGATCTGCTCAAACTAATCTTTATATTTTTAATCATTTTAAATGTTTCAACTTTATTAAATGAAAAGGCAGAGGCCGAGGAACCTGCGAAAGGAAACGCCGTGATGTTATGTGCTTGTTTCCACATGTGCAGCAGCAGCCGTTGCCGCCGTGCTGAGGATGAACAGATTCTCTGGATCAGTCAAACAGCAGAATGGTGTCCTTGCAGCAGTGTTGCATCATGGGAAGGCGTGTAGAGGACTCGGGGGCTAGCACACAGAGAGCTGTGAGGCTGTAAAAACCCTCAGTGGAGTTTTACATCTGTCTGCCCTCATTGCTATGCACAGAGCCCGGAGCAGCTTCTCCCTGCTCCTCCTGGGGGGTGTTTGGCTGCCCCCCCGCCCTGACAGATCAGCGCCGTAAACAGCCGAGCCCCGCCAGAGAGAGAGAGAGAGGCCTGCCAGCAACAGCTGTCCTTTAGCATCTGAAATGCTAAGTTCCTGTTTGACGAAGAGCGGACGGGAACGCGAGTCAACATCGCGCGGCCTGCAGCGCTCGCTAACATCTTTTAACTTTCTGTTTCTGACTTTCTCTCCTCGCAGCAGCTGAGCTCTCACACACAGGATCATCAAAATCATCAGCTGAGGACGGAGCAGGAAAACAGAGTCAACACGCCTCTTGAACCCGGGCGCCGTGTTCGCCGGCTGGTATGCTAATGAGGTCGGAGGAGAGAGAGCAAACAAATCTGTTAATTGATCCGCGGTGAGGCTGAGGGTCTGCAGGATTACCTGAGAGAGGCTGAGGGTCCTCATCTGAGAGCCCAACACACTGAGCCAGTTTAAAGTGCAGCTAATGGGATGTTAGCGCCGCTCTCCACATGCTAATAGCAGCCATTTTGGAGGTAGTGGAGAGGGGCCCGGGTTGTGAAGGGCCCGGCTCTTATAGTGACCCCACTGACCTTAAGAGACCCCAGCGTGCATGTGTTCGGAAGGTTCAAGAGCCTCTCCAGGAGGAAGCCGCTGGTTCAAGACGACACTCATTTGGGTAGCATGGCTGCTAACGTTAGCTCAGAGTGCGAGTGTAAACTGGTCATGTAGGTCAGCGTGCAGCTTTCAGCACACGTCTGAATATTAATGAACCTGTGCTCAGGGCTGTGTGCTCACTGTGGGGCTCTCTTCTCAAACATATGCATTGCAAATTGAGATTATGACGGCATGCAGCGAGCACACGTCCCCACGGCTGTTTGGAGAAACCGCCAAAATAAAAGTCCTGATGCTGAGCACGCTCAGAGACGGAGAGAGCGTCCGCTCCGTCACATAAACATACATCTGCTGTGAGATACTCCCAGAGGAACCAGGGTTTGTTTACATGTTTGCAGCTGATATTTACCTGAACATCAGGTGGTCTGAGGTCTGCATGTCAGACTCGGGAGTTGAACATGTCTCCATATGTTCCTCTGACCATCTCTGAGGATCTCTCTGCTCCTCTCAGCGCTCACACGTCATCTGAACGGCTCGTAGCTCTCTGCACGTCAGGATGAGGAGATGCTGCAGGGTGTGTTTCACTCTCAGGTCTACGTTCATTTCCTGATGCCTGAAGGTGGCGCTGTGACTGCAGATCCTGTGAGATTATACAAGATGTGGAGGATTTTGTTTGTGAAAAAGGCCAAAAATGGTAAACACACACATTTCTGGATAAAGCCAAGTAGGCCGGCTTCCTGTTGGACTCTGTTTGTGACTTGAAGAAGTTCATCTTCAGGTCTCAGTGAGATTCATACGTTGACACCCTTCAACAGAAGCTCATTCACCGTTTACATGATCCATAAAACATCCAAACTTTCAGCAGATGAGGAGTGTGTGCAGAGGTGTGTGAGCATCTTAAACAGGCACAGGTGGCTCTTTCATTCAGAGAGGATGAATATGTGTCCCATGTCAGGCGTTGCGAGAGAGATTCTGTTAAAGACAAGGACAGACTGAACTCTCAGGGAAGTTCCTGCAGCTGCAGCTGTGGATGAGGAGCAGATATCTGGCTCAGGTTTGGCCCTCGGTGTCTGGTTGTGTGCCGTCTGGACTCTGACATCCTGCGTTCAGGGCGTGCATGTGGCACGGATCTTCAGCTAAGCCTCACAAAGCGTCTGCCTCACCGTCACTCAGCCTTGTTTACAGCCTCCTCCCTCCTCGGCCGGCTGTCTCTGCGTGAAGCCGTGCGGGGATGTGTGATGTACATCATCGGTAATCAGATAAGTTGGGTACCATCCTCCTGCTTTCTCTCCAGAACAACATGTCCAGTGAACTGAAAGCCAGAGTGCAACTGTCACATTATCTGCCAGAGAGAGCTCAGAGCGCCGTAAACAAACCCGGAGAGATGTTGGCGTGACAGACGGACGGACTGACGGCTCGCTGCACCTCACTTTTAACTCTTTCGGCAAGCAGACGGCTTTAAACGGTTTAAACTTTAATTATGTGGTCAACAGTCTCTCTCTGAGCCGACTCACCTTCTGTTTCATCGTGTGAACCTGCGTGTTCCTCTCATGTGGAAGCAGAAAGTCTTTCATGTGTGCGGCTCTAATGAGGCAGAGAGCAGGAATCAAACCATGATCCACTAACCACTGTTTGTCACACAGATCATAATGAGCCTGGGCTTCACAATGTGCCGCCACCTCCCCGTGGTTTGTTCTCCCGTGAAGGGAAACTTTTCACTTGATGAGTTTTTCTCTCTGTCAGTAATTATTTCTGAATCCTGAACCCTCAGAGGAGGGCCGTTATTCAGGTTGGGGTATTAAAGCACTGTGACACGCTGCTCGGCATGCTGGGAAATGTCACTCTGAACAGGAACTTGTACTTGTCTGCTAAAGGTCGTCATGAATTTTGGTGTAAGTATTTGATGAACAGATCTAAAATATACATTTGATTCCCTTTTAAACCAAAACAGTCTGCTGATTGGATCATGAGAGTCATGTGACTGATGCCACATGGTCTTTATGCTGCGGTCAAGCCAAACAAAAATCCGCACAGGTCACAAACTCCAAAATAGTTTGTGCATGCATGCTAATGCTAGGTTGCAGCATTGCGCTACCTAAAAAAAAGACGAAAAAAAAGGAAAACTTGAATCTTTACATCGACTTTACAGATATTCAGCTATGCAGGTGATTTGATCACTGAGAGATGCACAGTGAGATGAACAATGAAATGCGCAATGAGATGAACAATTAGATGCATGATGAGATGCGCAATGAGGTAAATAATGAGATGTATGATGAGATGCACAATGAGATGCATGATGAGATGAACAATGATATGAACAATGAAATACACAATGAGATGCCAATGAGATGGACAATGAGATGAACAATGAGATGAACAATGAGATGAATAATGAGATGCACGATGAGATGAACTATGAGATACACAATGAGATGCACAATGAGATGAACAATGAGATGCACAATGAGATGCACAATGAGATAAACAATGAGATGAATAATGAGATGCACGATGAGATGAACTATGAGATGCATGATGAAATGCACAATGAGATGAATAATGAGATGCATGATGAGATGAATAATGAGATGCATGATGAGATGCATGATGAGATGAACAATGAGATGAACAATGAGATGAATAATGAGATGCATGATGAGATGCACAATGAGATGAATAATGAGATGCATGATGAGATGAACAATGAGATACACAATGGGATGCACAATGAGATACAAAATGAGATGCACAATGAGATGAATAATGAGATGCATGATGAGATGAATAATGAGATGCATGATGAGATGCACAATGACATGCATGATGAGATGCACAATGAGATGAACGATGAGATGCATGATGAGATGCACAATGAGATGCATGATAAGAAGCACAATGTGGGAGCAGAGGAGTGATAAAGTCAGATTGTATCAGGTAGAGAGGACCTCCTGTGGTGTTCCTTGGAGCCCCTCGGTGGTCTTAGTCTTCCTCTAAAGATGCTCTAACAGGACGTGGAGGTCAGTGTGGCGTGCAGGGGGTGAGAGGTGTTGCTGATGATGCTGAGCAACTTCTTTAGCGTTTTCCTCTCTGACAAAGAGAAAGACGTCAGCTGCCACCCAGTGAAATAAGACGTCTGCAGCATGACTCTGCTAACATGAGAGAATCTGAGCCTCCTGAGGATTCACAGTCAGCTCTGACCTTTGACCTGGTACTTTTACAGATAGAGGCTGAATTCTGGTTAGGGGTATGAAAATGTACTAGTTTAGTTTCTCAGAATAAGAATAACCTCTTAATACAAGAAACAAAAACAAGCAAATATTTCTTACCTCATGGGCCATTTTGTTTTTACTTTTAACAAATAATTACATTGTCTTGTTTTTGCATGAATTCAGACATTTTTCTGGAATTGTCAGGTGAATGTGGCTCAGATTAAGTCTATTAAGACTAATTGTACTTGAATTAAGATGTAAACACTTGATTAGATTCTAGTTTCTGGCCAAACTTGTCCATAAACGCTCCTGGTTTATCTCAGACTGTAACAAATTCTAATTTTTTTGATAGAGTGGAATGATAATATTCACAGGAGTAGAATACGTTTTTAAAAAAAAATTAACAGGTTTTAATGAAAAATATTTATTATGTTAATGAGATAGAGGTCTTTGAAACTCATGTATCAAATATGATACATTCAGCAATAAAGGGTGAATGTCAAAGGATCAACATTTGAGAAGGTCTGTGCACTGGGACTGAAACTGGATTCTGACTGGGATCACTTTTGAAGGACGGATCAGGACAGAGAGCAGGTGAGCTCAGGCTGTGAATTCTTCAGGGTGAGGCATCAGCTGGTTTTATTATAATATGAGTCTCTGCACAAACAGAATAAAACAAATGAAGAAATAAAGTGAGGGTAGCCTGCATCAAGTGGTCTGTGGTCTGCAGCTTCTGAGCTTCACCTCATCCAGGATTGGTCTGAGACTGAGTGGTGGACTCTGAGCCCAGTCCAGAGAGTGTTTCCAGCCCGTCAGCTCATCTCCCTGCTTCCTGTTCCTGAGGTACAAACATCCCGTCAGAGCGAGCTCCTCCTGCCAAAGCCTCGGCTCATCCAAAGTCATTTGCAGCAGAGTCCATTATCATCATCACTTGTGGTGATGAATTCCCCGTGATGGTGGCAGGCCCGCAGCAGCTCCACTCATAATGACATTCTGCTCTTGTTGGCAGGCGCTCCCCGTCAGATGGCTCGCTCCCAACCGCCAGTGTGTCAGACACACACACACACCAAACACACTCACACACATACACACACAGGGCACAGTGCTGGGGAGGGACGACAGGAACGAGGCTTGAAAGGCAGATTCATTAGAGTGAGGGAGGCATGTCGGCTTTAATGTGATCAGCTGTGACGCTGAATATGTTCTTCACCTGAAGCTCTCTCACCTGCTGATCAGGGAGACAGACAGCTGTCAGCAGGTGAGCAGGCTCTGCCGGTAGAAAAAAAGGGGCTTCTCCAAAAAACACAGGTTTAATTTTACGCCGATGACATCCAGGTTTATTTTTACACAGAAAATCAACAGCAACCTGCTGCTTCCTCACCCAGATAAAAACATGGATGGACCGCTTCTTATCCTTAAAAGTATGTTCTTATACTTTTAGAAACATTGGATGGGGGCTTCACCTCCAGGTGATTGGAGATTGATGACTGATCCCACCTGAGTGAAGCTGTCTCTGTTTACAGAGCTCCTCTCTGATTGGCTGATGCTGCAGGTAGCAGGAAGTAAAGGACACAGAAGACTGGTTGGCTTGAAGCTGACACTCTTGGTTTTCATCTTACTTGGTTTTAAACCAGATCAGAAGACCTTTTTTTTTTCACCTCATGTGACAGTATGTTTTGCATGACAACAAAAATGACAAAACAAACAAACAAAAAACACCTTGAATCCTTGTAGATCTGTGAAATCCCATCCTGCAGGATAATCAGCCCCTCGCACTCACACTGCAAACACAAACACAGCACAAACTGTCTGCAGGGAAAACCAGACTGTTACAGACCCATAAAAATCATGTGTAGAGCTCCAAGCTCTGAAAGCTGACCTCAGTGATTTTCACATTTGCTGAAATCCTGTCATGCATATCAGAGGCAAACGTTTGTTACATCAGGAGCAACTGCAGACGAAAGTTCAGCTTCATATTTGACAACAGAGAAACGTAAAAAGTGACAGAGGGGGACAGAAACACACTCCAAAAACATCAGAGAAATGTGGGTATAAGTTCTATAAGTCGTAGAGTTTATGTTTCACGCTGTGATCAGGATTTGGCAGATCAGATCTGCTCAGCATTCAGTCAGAGTATAAAACTAAAACAGTGAGGCTAAAGTCAGAGGTGATGAAGACTTAAGTTTGTGCAGTGATTAACTCAGCATACTGAAAATGATTCATAGCATCTGTGCAGCAGGAATAACCAATAAGACATACTAATGAGTTTGGTTATCACATGAGAGGATGGAGTTAGAACATGCATGAACCTTAAACCAGGAGAGGAGAGGAGAGGACAGCTCCTCCTGGTAGTCACTCTCTGAGGTGTTTCTGCAGGCGCACTGAGACGCTCAGAGGTTAAACTCACAGGAGCATGCTCCACAGATCAGTGTTTGATGATCTGATGGAGGCAGAAAGAGACACACTGTAGATCTTCAGATCTTTAAGTGAAAGGGAGGAACAATGATGAGCTTCCCTGGTTTCACGGCGCTGCTAGATTAAGGTTGATGCCCCATGAACAGGAATGTAAGAGGAGCTGCAGGACGATAATGTTTAAAGCAGCATGTGACCGAGTCATCAGTTCAGAGATAAAACAGCTCCTTGGATGCACGACGAGTCTGCTCGCTCCACAGGTTCAAGAGACAACGGGGGGAGGAGAGAGGACGAGCTGCTGACTGCTTTACAGACACACCTGAATATGAACAAAACCATAACACCTTATTAACATCTATTGTTTGCAGCAGCCCTACGTCAGAGTTACTGTAAGCCTACAGACTGGTACTCTACCCCCTGAGCACTGCAGAGGAGCTGGGCTGAAGGTGACTCTGATCCGGAGCCGATCTGGGGCTGATCTGGGGACGGAGGTAAACAAAAGGCCTGGCAGACGCGGCCCTCGGCTGTTGACAACCTGTGATGGTGACCAGGTGGGATATGTTATCCTAACAGTCTGGAACTCTTGTGAATTATTTGCTGATAGATATAAACAGCTGTTATTCTTGGTAATGGAAAGCAATTAGAAACATCTGCATACTTGGCTGTGAGCGATGCCTCCAACGCCGGCCCAGGCTCCCAGGTGCCACTGGGAAATAATTACATCATCAGGATGGGGGCCGGGGCTGGAGGAAGGACTGTTACTGATCTGTGAAGAGCGAGGGCTTAAGACACACACACACACACACACACCCACACACACACACACACACACACACACACACACACACACACACACACACACACACACACACACACACACACACACACACACATACACACACACAAACATCTATTTGTCTGAATCTATTTGTCTGACTGGTGTTGTCCTCTTTAGAGCAGATGTCAAACTACAACTCCACCTGTCCTCAAATCTAACTCTATTGTTTTTATCTTGTTCTTACTTTGATATCATTCTTGCTTTGATCTCACTCTTGAGTTTTGATCCCACTCCATAGTTTTGATCGCACTCTATTGTTTGGATCTCACCATATTGTTTTTATCTTGTTATGTTTTGATCTATTTCTTGCTTTGATCTCACTCTATTGTTTTGATCTCACTGTATTGTTTTGATCTCACTCTATTGTATTGAACTCACTTTATTGTTTTGATATCTTTCTTGCTTTGATCTCATTCTTGCTTCGATCTAATTATAGTTTTGATCTCACTCTGTTTTGATACCACTATAGTTTTGATCTCACTCTATTGTTTTGATCTCACTCTATTGTTTTGATACCACTACAGTTTTGATCTCACTCTATTGTTTTGATACCACTCTATTGTTTTGATACCACTCTATTGTTTTGATACCACTATAGTTTTGATCTCACCTTATTGTTCTGATCGCACTCTATAGTTCTGATCGCACTCTATTGTTTTGATCTCACTCAATGGTTTTGATCTCACTCAATGGTTTTGATCTCACTCAATTGTTTTGATACCACTCTATTTTTTTGTCTCACTGAATTGTTTTCATCTTCGTCTGTTGTTTTCATCTCATTCTTGTTTTGATCGCACTCTATTGTTCTGATTTCACTCTATATTTTTGGTCTCATTCTATTGTTTTTATCTCACTCTATTGTTTTTATCTCCTTTATCACAGTAGATGATTTCTGTGTGATGTCTCTTTAAAATTGTTCACAGCACTCTGAATCCAACATGAGATTATAAAAATATTCAAAAAAGAGAGTTTATATAATAATGTTTTAAAAATATTGATCTTTATGGCAGAAATAAAAGGTAAGGCGTCCAGTTTGATGAAATAAAATCATCATTCTTAGGTTTAGTCTCTCTCTGAATTGGTTTTGTAGAAGCAGCAGCTTTAACAGTTCCTGTTTTACAGACAGATAAAATGTGTGATATTTAAGAGTCACATATCAGAAGGAGAGACTTTTGCTCATATTAGAGAATAAAGATTCATGTTGGGTGAGTAAACCACAGACTCTTTTATAATCATGTCTGTAAAATCAGCTTCTTCATTTTAACTTTCAAACTTTAACTGTAAATCTCCTCAGTGATCTTTAGCCGTCTCCGTCACACTGGGTTTCACTCTAATCGTATGTATCTCTGACCTTCTGCCGCCTCCTCCTCTTCCAGATCCCCAACTGTGTCGTGTCTGAGCGTGACGCTCCCCTTACATCAGCCAGGAGACCCCACTGAGCACGCTCATAAGCGGTAAATACCAATGGTCTGAAATAAACCATCTAAGGGTGTCAGGAGGAGGCTGGTCTGAGTCCTTATTCTTTGCCAGATTCCACCAGGTGCATGATGGGAAATAATCTGCACAGAACTTCAATCCTAGTCTGTGAATCCTGACCCTCAAAGATCCCATGCCGCTGCAGAGTCTGAACATGTTTCCTCAGGATTTCAAAGATACTTCAGTCTTTATAGTCTTCCTGACGTTCCTGTTAACAAAGGTTTCTTTAACACTTCAGGACATCTGTTCCATAAAACCCGACAGAGTCTGAAACAAGCTGGACGTTTTACGGACACAGTTTAGATATATTTAAGACAGAACCTTTAAACCCTGGTCTGTCCCTGTGCTGGCTCACAGGAGCTCCTCCTCTGCCCGTTGTGCTGGTTTCTTTGTTCGATCGTGGCTGTAATCCCTCAGGCAACAAACAGAAAACCTCCGTCACAGCGGATGAAGCTCGGGGCTGAGAGCGGCTGTTTTATTCCAACACGCTGATGTCGGTTGGCGTACCTGTCACAGGAAACGGTGAGCTGGGTTCAGGAAGGAGGCGGCTGGTGTCACATGAGGCTTCAGCCTGTCTCAGTCTATCCTATGAGCTCTTTTACTTCTGGCCCAAAAATGCATTTTGACTACTAACTGGCAACAACTAGAGGTCCTACATACTCTGCATCCTCCATCCTTCATCGCTATAATAAGACATAAGTATGGCTACATGTGATGTCTCTGTTAAATACAGTAATATGTGAAGAGGATAGTAGTATAAAAAAAGTGCTTTGTGTTTCCTTAGAGAGGAAGATACAGAAACTGATAATTGTTGGAAATGTTCACCTTCCACCATCCTGAAAAACATCAATTTGTCTAAAATAAAGAATCTGACTCCTAATTAACTTTTACCATTTCCAGCGCAGAACACAGAAGTAGAAGGAGACGGCCGAGTTCCCAGTCTATGCCAAATTTAATGATTACAATGGATCAAGAATTCTCGGAGCCTTCCCTCAGAGAAGAGCCCCCTGCTGGCTCTGAACCCAGTCTTTATACTCGTTGCTCCACCTATTCTAGACATTCAGTTCCTGATCTGAGACGGTGTCCTCTTCGGTGCA
This sequence comes from Labroides dimidiatus, assembly GCA_030710495.1. Taxonomy (NCBI): domain Eukaryota; kingdom Metazoa; phylum Chordata; class Actinopteri; order Labriformes; family Labridae; genus Labroides; species Labroides dimidiatus. The sequence continues at coordinate 27,543,708 of CM061153.1, forward strand.
GGCTGGCTCCGCATGTCTCCCATCACTGTCAACATCTGTCGGGGTGTCCCTAAACGGAAGTTTTAGTGCAAACATGTTTATCCTTCCTTCTCAGAGAATGTTTTCTCCTCCATGATTTAAAGAAAGACAGTTTTACACCCTTCAGCTCCAGTCCTGCAGCTGCATTCCTTTGTCTCCCATCAACTCTCACATTTTCTCAAAAACAAGACACTCACGCAGACTTTCTTCGCTTATTGCTGCAAAATTAAAAAAGTTATATTATATACATGGGTAAACAAGGTTAATCATTTATTTAAGTGTTAAAATGAACCCTTCATATTAATTGTGTAAATTCTTCCTTCATACAGGATGATCTGTAGCCTTCCAGGAGCTTCTGTAAATACACACATCAATACAGGACTGCAATGAACACAGTTATTATTGGTTAATGCACAAAAATAGTTAATACAGCTTAATATTTCCTTCATAACTGAACAAACATTTGGTCATTGTTTTACTTCATGCAACAGAAACAGGTCCATCCCGAATCCTGAATCTGTGTCTCTGTTCGTGCTGTTTTTGTTTCTGTCTCAGAGTCAGGTGACTTCCTGTTTCCAGAGAGCTCTGAGGTGAGCACATGAACCAGTTAATGTAAGTTTCTCACGTGATGCTGCTGAAGTTTACTCCAGGCTCAGGCTGCTGAGTGACCTGGTGTGACCTGGTGTGACCTGGTGTGACCTGGTGCGACCTGTGCACAGGTTAATCCTCTGTGTCTGACTGTAAACTGATTGTTCTCAGAGATGATGTGACTCTGACAGTTAATCTGTGCTCAGGCTGCAGCTCGCCATCACATACAGCAGCTTTACTCTTTCATTTAAAGAGACCTGCTGCTCCGCTCTGAGGGAAAACAACATTATTAATAACTGTAGTGGAGGTACAGTACACACACACACACACAGTCACACACAGTCACACACACACAATCACACACACTCCCAGATGGTCCCTTCAGCCTTTTAATAATGAAATCTGCTTTTGTGTTATTTAAAAAATGACAATAACCTTCCTGCTAATCCCGGACTTACAGCGTGTACACCTGGATCTGTGCTCTGCATGTCCTCTGAAATCCTCGGGCTCCTGCTAACATATTAGGATTATATCTGGGATATGCTTCTTTAATAAATACTTTAGATAAGCATATCTGTTTAATTTGACCCTCCTCCTCCCTCTGCATGCAGGATTACACAGACAGGCATGGCTTGGTGCTGCAGTCTGCAGACTGAACATGCAAACATCTGTACCAGCGTTCATCACAGAGAGTTATGAACGGCAGCCTGCAGGCCTCTCAGCCGTGTGTATTTCAACATCCAGTGTCCTCACTGACACACACCTCATAAATAATGCAGCACAATTAATGGGTTTATGCTCTGAGCATGTGTTATATATACTGATGACATACAGTGAGGCTCTGTGCACTACCGGACATGAATACTGCTGCTGCTGCATGATGAACGGCTGCGCTCACAGGATGCGATTTATACACTTTAGCTTAAAGTAATGAACACAAATCACAACACGAGGAAACAAACCAGAGACAGATATAAAATCAGAGCAGATCTGAGAAAAACATGGAGCTTCAGAAGAGGTAAAGAGAGAGGAGGATGCATTTCAGTGGTACAACTAAACCACAGTCTGGGAATCTATTTCAGATCACTGATGGACTCATGACCCTGACAGAAAACATCTCACTGAACATTGTTTGTAGAAAACCTCCGTGGGAACTTTGGCTGATGATAATGCAAAGCAAAGCAAAAAAAAAAAAAATCCATCTGCTAAAGCTAAACATTTAAAACCACTAAAAAGGAGAGTCGCTACAGTCCCTGGTGAAGATCTGAGCAGAGTGACGTGGGCTACTTCTGAACATACCTGAACATGTCCCCTGCAGACTGCCTCAGACTGTTTGGACTTTCATTAAAGATGTTTTACAGCTGCTGATCTCTTCTAACAGAAACTGACGCAGTGGAACTCAGGTTGTTTATCTCCTTGCAGCACAGATCATAGAGTCTCCAGGAAGATGTGTAGCTAATGCTAGCAGAGCTAGCTCCAGCAGCCCTCTAGATGCCATATGTCTCTCTGACCGTCCCAATCTGACCGTCCCAATCTGACCGTCCCAATCTGACCGTCCCAATCTGACCGTCCCAATCTGACCGTCTCTCTATTTCTGTTTCCCAAATTAAAATAAAAAAAGCTTTATTGGCATGAGTTTGTTTTCTGTGTATAATACATAAATGATTTGATTTTTTTTTCAATTAACACCAAATTGATAAAACAGAAAAGAACATTAATAACTAAATAAATAAATTGAAAAAAATAACAATGATCTTTATTTGCATGGATAAAGATTTATTTATTCATTTATCTATTTAATTTAGTAACACCTTATTGATCATCTTTAACCCAAAGCCGTCTAACTCTGTGTGAAACACATTACATATTCGTCTGACAGTTGAACAGTCGAGCTCACTCTTTCACCAGTATCTTCTGGATCTGTTCCTCTTTGAGGAGATAAATAAATTCAATGATTAAATTTGTAAATTTGGGGAAAAACATGTCTCCACTATTTAGATAATATGGACAAGTGGTGAGTAAATGGATCTCAGTCTCTACCTGTCCTGTGTGACAGAGCCTACAGACTCTCTGAGATCTCTCCAACCAATGATTTCTTAATTGACCAGTTTTACCGGCTAGTTTATGATCAGAGAGTCTGTATGTATTGAGTATCTTTATAGGGATCTTTAATTTCTGTTAAAACTGCCAATTTTTATTATTATTATTATTATTATTATTATTATTATTATTATTATTATTATTATTATTATTATTATTATTATTGACGTTCTCTCGCTCTCTCTGACCTCCGTCTGTCAGGTGTGATGAAGTGTGAGCACATTTCCCAGAAATCTGTTTTTAGTTCAGATCAAACTATTCAAACATCCAAACAGAAAGCAGCATGCTGATTGGATGAACGATGAACCAGATAATCCAATCTGAAAGCATAAACATCACAGAGAACAGATTTAGATGACGAGCTTCCAGAAGGTCAAAGGTCAGCAAAGATCATGGTTTTAATACTGAATGTTTTTATAGGAGCCACGGACAAGACAGGAGACATCCAGCAAACATATACTAAATATGTAGCTACAAGAGGTGTGATGGAATCCATCAGAGACTGACTCTGAACACAGAAGACTCAGGAGACACTGATGGTTCAACGCTGGGCAAAATTATCAGAACACTTTTTATGAGGTTTCGTTTGGTTTTGTTAATTGGGTGTGAAAATATCCAAAGAAACAAATATCTACTGTCATCATGGTACTCTATATACAAAAAACAGAGCCATCATAAGCAGATGTAGTTCATTTTACTCACGAAAATACACAAAAAAAACGATGGACTGACCTCCTCAAGTCAGCAGGAGGAGACAGTACGTCTGAAAAAGCAAGTAAATATGGGCAATATCAGGGAGAGGGACAACGGTTAGCATAGCAACCCTGCCAAACGTATCACCCAAACAGGGGAGGTCACCCTGGAAGAGGGGCAGAATTATAAAAATTCATTAATTTCTATAAGTGAGATCATCATTAATCTGAATTCTAAAAAGAAAGGATTAATTATAATTTGTGTTTGAGATCAAAGACAGGACTCTAGACCTCCTTCTGTTGCTCTGTAATACAGACAGTTTCTGACTTCTGATTGGTCGATACAGCTCAGTTTAAAATCCAGACACAGACTTTAGAGTCTGTTAGTATTGGGAATCTGTAAATTATATATATATAAATATATATATATATATATATATATATATATATATATATATATATATATATATATATATATATATATATATATATATATATATATTATTGAAGATAGACTGACAGAAACTCTCCTGAAACTCTTCCTGTACCTGTATCTGTGTGTGAGCTCCTGAAACAGCTGCTCTGCTGAGAGTCAGACTAACGCCAGGAAGGAGTGTGCTCTTTAATATCTGCAGCTCAGATAAATCCTGAGTGAGGAGACGAGACCCGCCCCCCCACCAGGTGTGATTGATGAAGGACAGGATGAAGGTCTGGACCTCAGGTATCAGAGTCCGTGGTCTGCATGGAGGAGACGGTGATTCTTTGCGTGCAGATTAAACTCTGACGTCTGAGGCCACATTAGCTTTTCTTCCTCTGATTTATTGCCCGCTTCCCTTGACGCTCCGAGAGCTGCGGACAGCGGAGCCAGATTTACGGCGTCTGATTCATTTAAGTTTGTGAATAAACATTGCGGGAAGTTTCATTTGAGTCCTGAGAGGTGGAGGGAAGTTCTGCTGTAGTGAGGGCGTGAATGTCTGATAGGTCAAGGGTCAAAGGTCAGAGCAGCTGGCTGAGGAGGAAAACAAAGCTGCTCCTTCAGCTCCTCTGCTCAGAGATCATGTCATCATTCCGTCCATGAAAATAAAAATGCCAGTTGGTAAAAATCAGCCTGGTTAGCCTTCAGAGTGAGGTGAATTAAGGCTGTTTGTGACTGATTTACTGCAAATTTCTCATCAGTTTTAATTCTTTTATGAAGAAACCAGGCTGTAAACCCTTCAGAGAGAGCAGCAGCACTCCTCCTCCTCCTCGTCTCCGTCCTGAAGACGTGTCAGCCGAATAACATCTTAAACATAACGATAGCCTGAAACCATCATGCAGCTCTTCTGTTGACAGTTTCAGTTAAAGCTGGTTGTGTTAAATCCGTTTCTACACGCTGACTTCAGCTGATTCCTCCGTCCGCCCGCTGCAGATCCTCATTAGGGCGACAAACTGAGGGCGTTATCTGCTGCTCACTTTGACGGAGCGGATATGAGAAGTGAAGTGTCTGTCCATATGAGGAAGCTCATGGTGCCTGAGATCCAGCTCAGGGTGAGTCCTGGGCTGACGTGCTGCTGGTGGAAACAGAAGCCATTAGCTCCATCATTAGCATCTCTTTGTGCTAGCACAGAAGGCTCCTTTAATTAAATCAGCGAGCAGCACAACAACGGTCGCCATAAGGCTTTTATTTGTCTGAACGCGGCGCCCGCGGTCACGTTCGTCCACGCATGCACTCATGGGGTTATGGGGCATATTTTCACATTAAGCTGGAGGAAGAAACAGCTCCTCCTCATCACAACGGATCTAAGCACAGCTGCTGCTGCACGCCGAGATGCTTTCTGACCGCACACATACAACCAGACACAGAAAAAACAGTTTCTGCAGCAAATACGACAAGCTGAGAGTCTGCACGTCAGGTCCTGATGCTGCAAAACAGACTGTGAACATGAAATGTGACGCAGTGAAGATTAAGTTAGCTGTGAAGGGCATGAATGATAAATGTATTTACCCGAGGGGATCAGATCAGACGTACAGTAACAGCTGTAAAAACTGTTCAACTAATCAGATCAGACTGAAAACACAGAGAGAGAAATCACAACAAATCTCTTTCTTATGGCAAAAATATTTAATATCCTTCGAACTTTGCAGGAACTCACTGACAATAAGATGGTCCAAATCAGGGGTTCCCAAACTTTAGCATTGACTTCTGGCTTGGGACCCCCTTTGCAAACCAACAGATTTTTTTTTTTTGGCTCATGGTATGAGGCTAAAAATGATGCTTTCAAGGCCCACTTGGGCAAGGTATCTTGCTGTGTGAATGGAGCAGGTTGTCGGACCAACTGCTCCTCTTAACGTCTAAAGAAGTCGACTGTTTTTTAGGCCTTTGCCGGGTGTTTTTGTATCAAGTGACGCTGAAGTTTTGAAGGTTTTAAACACTCGTTTGAGTGTCTCGAGACATAGGACGCATTTCAGGCCATCGTGACCATTTTTCTTTATGGCTTTGAAGCCATACTAAATATATGCTTCCTCATATTTTTGAATTTTAGTTGGCCATGAGTTCTTAGGTTTTTTTGCAGCTAAATCCTCCATGGCAGGGCTTTTTCCCATCAAAGACCTGCCATTTCGTGCTAGCTAGTAGCGAAAACAACCAGTCGACACAGATGATGACATCACCATGCTCAAGTTTGAACTGTCACACGAGGTGTGGTTAAGTACAATCGGAAACTTGAGAATCGGATGATTACTGCAGTTATGGTTATATAAAAAGAATAATTAAATGAAAATGAAAATAATTTGATTCTATTTTTTCCCCTTTTCTCCAATTTTCAGAGGACCCCCTAGCGCCCCCTGGCGGCCCCCCAGGGAGCTGCGCCCCCCACTTTGAATACCGCTGGTCTAAATATCTGCAGCCTGTTGACCTGCTGCAGGATCAGCCCCCCCACTGAAATAAATCCTAAAAGACTTTCACTTTGGAGAAACAAACACCCTAAAAGAGCTCCTGAAGAAATATGTTGTGTTGTGTAAATGTAACTGTATTGAAATGTATGTGAGCATTAATGTACTGGACCATGAGGCCAAGCACCCGGCTCTCTGCAGCTCTCTGCAGCTCTCTGCAGCTCTCTGCAGCTCTCTGCAGCTCTCCGCGGGTCGTGACCCCTCCACCCCCTGCTTTATGTTGCTCCTGTGCGTGCAGGGTAAATACCTCAGCACCTGCATGTTGCACTGATTTCACCCAGCCCCGACAGATGGTCCTCACCCTTCGCTGAACACACACTCCGGCACCTGGGACGCTGGGGAAATCCTCGGCGCTCTCGCCACGCTGTCAGCCAGCACATGCACACGTTATAAACACAGATGCATTGGCGTGTGTGCAGGCATGCGTGTCTGCAGGCGTGCACAGGAACACACACATGTGAGGAGGAGTGGGCGTGAAGACGCAAATGGGCGATCGTTTCCAAGTTTGGACACAGACTCAGTCAGGTGTGAAGATTAATTTAAACTTTACACACGCTCAGAGCAGCTTCATGTGCACAACTTTAACATCAGTATTTACAGATCTGTCAGATCTCAACGACGGAGGGTTAGGGCCATGTTTAAAAAAATAAAATAGTCATCAGTTTACAATATATATTTTTTTACATCAAAAGGAGTCGCCCCCTGCTGGACTTTTTGAAAGGGTTGTGACTTATTTTAATGACAGTTTTACCATTTTTAATCTTTTAATCAGAAGATTTTTTTAAACTCATATTTATGTTTCAATGAGTTGTGAAGACTAGCTCCATGTTTTTATATTTTAAACACACATTTATCACCTTTCAGAGCTTTTGTCTCTTTAGCGCTAGATTAGAATTGTGGTCACTGTTTAAAATAAACTCTGACTATCGTATTTTAAACTCTGGATTAACCTTCCAGAGTTTATTTTTTGCTGAGATAGTCACACTGCTGTCTTTGTTCATACCTCTCTGTTAAATTATTTCTAAACGTAAACAGATGATCTCTGTTTCCTCTGACCTTTGACCTTCCTTTGACTCAGTGATGTGAGAAACTGTCCCCACAGAGCGTCACAAACAGTTTCTGTTTCTGCCCCCAAAGATAAAACAAAGAGCTCTGTGTCAGACCTGACCCCCCTCAGGATGATGATGATGATGATGATGATGATGATGATGATGATGATGATGATGGTGGTGGTGGTGCAGGTTGAAGAGGAGGAGGGGCAGCAGATTAAAATCCTAATCTATTGACCCATAACTGAAGTGATGTTTGAGCTGATAATCTGCTGCTCTCGTGGTAAGTGAAACCCGCTTTGTTGGATTCAGAGCATCAGCAGACAATAGAGAGGATCGCTTTAACACGGCTCCATGCTGAGCAGGTGGGGGGGAGGGGGGAGAGAAGAGGAGGATACGGGGGGGAGAGAAGGGGGAGGCAGCAGAGGAGACCAAATATCCACTGAGCTGAATCCTGAGTTTTGGTGTGTTTCCGTGCTCTGAAGTACTTCCTCTGTGGTACAGCGATGGAGCTGCGTCTTTGTGCAGCTTCTTCTTCTTCGCCGTCCTCTCAGTCTCCTCTCAGGCTCCTCTCGGGCTTCTCTCGGCTCTCCTTTTTGTGTCTGGGTCTGACAGCTCCTTTGTTCCACCACAGTGAAGCAGAGAGGAGGAAACACTCGGGATTCAGGCGGTTTCATTACAGCGAGTCAAGCTGTTTGAGTTCAGATCCAGGCCTGAGAGCTGAAACACGGCATGATGTGTGAGAGCGACTCCTCGCCACGCCGTGTGATACGTCCATCTGCCGTGACCAGTGTTGCAGAGCGCGCTGATGTCCCTGCCTACCCGCCTGCTCCCTCACCTCCTCGCCTCCTTGCCTCCTCGCTCTGACACCCTGCAGGTTGTTCAAACACTCAAACGCTCTGTGAAATCAGTCTGTGCTCAGTGTGGCTTCAAGCGAACTCTGAGGCTCCACGATACCTGTACGCACACCTTATTCTAAGGCCATCTGACATGTTTGATAGTTAGAGTCAGAAAAATGTGAAGCGGCTGATTTGTTCAAAAGTTTGATGAACCCCTGACATAAAAAACTCTGTTAACAGCAGAGCTCTTTGTGTTTTTTTTCTAAAGGCTCAAACTTTTTTTTAATTTGTTTTTTGTTTCGAAAAGTTTTCTTTTATTGTATTTTCTGTATAAACATTAAAAACAAACTTCATGACAGGTGACTAAATGAGGATTGCAGAAGATCTTTCATGACCTCATTCTGTTCAAACGTCTAAAAAAATCAACCCCTGAACCCCACAGCTTTTGTTCTGTCGACGCAGAGAGCCGAGGCCTCTTTCACGTCTCTGCTGTGTGTCCGTTTGTTGTTTATGATCCGTGATTAACTTACATGTGCAGTGTGCAAAATGTGCGTCGGCGACAGCAGTTGTTTGCAATCTGGCCAACAAAAAATGATTGTTTTTAAGATCCTGTAAAAAAAAGTTAGTTTGAAGTAATTAGTTTGATCTTCAGAAACATTTCTAACCTGCAGGTCAAACAGATTTGAGTCGTGAAGCAAACATCTCAATAAGCACAGAGATAAAAACTGGAGGTCTGTGACTCATGCAAACTGTTTTACTTTGTTTTTGCTGCAGTAAAGGGACATTTCAGTGTTTTTGAAGATGGCACTGTGAGTTCCCAAAACCAGTCAGTCACGGTCACACTTTCAGCATGGAAACAACTCTGCTAACGTGAAAAGGACTTATCTAAGTCCCTCTGAAGTGTTTCTGGATTGTTCTCACTGGACGGAGCCAAGAAACCCATCTTTACTGATCCTTACCTTCCATCAGCGGGTTGCAGCTGTTATTGATATCCAGTGCCGGCAGTTTTAGCAGGCAGACGTTTCAAACTGAATCACCTGAAAATCTCCAGGGTGGTGTTTGAAGGGACGATAGGAGTTTGCTCAGTAACGCTGCAAAAACAATTAATAAAGTTTTTCTCTTGTTTAAATTCTTGCTTGTGTTGTTCATCACTTTGGAAAAAAACGCCAGCTAAATGAAATTGTAGATTGTAGAACAACAGCATGCAGCAGCGAATGATGTTTCTTTCACTCCATGGGACAGATACTAAATTTTTTAGATTTTTTTTAAGGATGCCTGAAGCTGAAGGGCTCATGACAGAATCCGCTGCTCGTTGAGAAGAGTTAGTCGATATGTGCTCTCACATCAGTCTCCAAACTTCGGAAAAAGGCACCAGATTTGTTGTATTTCTGAAAAAGAAATACTGCAGGGGTCTGATAAATAGATAAATACAGAGACAAAGACGATAAGTTGGAAACACTGGAGACGAGAGACTCTATTTTGCACTATTTTCAGACGCAGCACAGATGTGTTCCTCCGCCTGCAGCTCACTGATCCGCTGACCAGCTCTGCAACTTCAAACAGACCAAAACTTAACACCTGAGAAACACCTGAGTGATAGTTTCAGGTTATTTCTGCTGATGTGTTCAGTCTAATAAAAATATTATACATAAATCCTCCTCATGTTGAGTCCTGCTCACCATGTTTGGAATCTAATCTGCATCTCCACCTGTTCACTATACATCATTTATCTGTGCTGTGTGAAGCTTGGAGGAGTAGACTGTGTCATGTGGACGTCATGATTCATCAGCAGAGTCTTAAAATACATAAATGGTTCACAGTGGAAGAGGAGGATGTGTTCAGTTTCTTACCTGTGACCTTTGACCTGAGGCTGTGCTGACTTTATGACGCTTTAAAAGCAGCTCTAAAAGACGCTGTGACGCTGATCTGGAGTCCTTGTGTTCTGCTGTTTGGTGGTTAACATGTAGAGCTCTGCTGGCCTCGTTTCTCATGCAGAGTCTGAAGGGTTAAACTCGTGCTAAAAGACGTGACCCACTTTCACTTCCTCTCAAACTGGCGTGGATCCACGGCTTTAAGACGACACGTACCGCCTCATGTGTGATCCTCATCGCTCTCCCAGCACCAGAACACACACTGCCCAAAACCAGAGAGCGTGTGTGTGTGTGTGTGTCCCGCCTCTCAAGCTGTCGTCAGAAACAGGAACAGACTGGATGTCACCTTCAGACCCGGACTGATTCACGTCCTTCACACAGATCACCGCAGCGGGAGCATATTGATGCTCTTTAAACGAGACGCCTGATCCTTTAAACCCTAAAAACAAGACTATAATAATTCATATCTACATCCATCATTGAGGGTCTGTGACGGGAGGGGGGCGGGCCCGGCCCGGCGGAGGTTTGGGGTCGAGCTGCAGTGTCTTACAGGCTAAGCTCACACTGAGACATATTGAGACACATTTTCATCTCCAGGATTATTCTGCGCTCAGGATGGACGCACAGACGACGGAGGACAGATGATATTTGGATTTATAAATAAACAAACACATGTCATCGGGTGGAGGGGTGAGGGCCGGGGGAAGGGAGGGCCGGGGAGGGAGGAGGAGAGGGGGAGGATCCTGAAGAGCCTCCAGCAGAGAGAGATGAGAGAGCTGAAGAGGAGACAAGTTCCAGTCTGGACTCATCAGAGAGGATAAAACCACCGCTCTGTGATCAGAGGATCTGAAGTAGAAGAACCCCCTCCTCCTCCTCTTCTTCTTCTTCTTCTTCTCTTGGAGCAGTGATGAGGAAATAATCTCCTCTAAGGAGGAGTCGATGAGACAAAGAGCGGAATAATAACGTTCAATCAAGCTGGAATAAAAACATCAACCACCAAATGATTTTGTTACATGAAATGCTGAAGACTAATCACTGTTGTTATTTGGTTTTGACCAATCAGAAGTCTTCTAGTTATGGTTTTCAGTCATGTGACCAGCGCAGAATCCTGGATGGCAGAAGGAGCTCTGGAAAATGGTGTTTTGGGCCCCTGTGACACTTTTTAATCTGCTTAGAAAGATCATGAATTTATTTCAACGTCTTATCAGATCTTAACCAATCAGAATCAAGTGTTAGTTAGAAAGGCGGGTCAAAGAACTTGAAAATGCTTTATTCAGTGGTTTCACTGGATTTAACCACAGGATCTGTTTGTTTTAAAGAGAGGGAGACCTCAGTTTGTCTCTGTTTGATAATCAGCAAACTGCTTTCAGATTTGAGACCAGGATTCCTCTCTTCACCTGAAACCACCTGACTTTAGGAGCCTGAACCATCATCAGATTGGTGCTGATGCTGCTCAGAAACAGAGCCGATAATCTGCAAACTCAGCTCTGAAACTTCTCAATGGATGATTTGAACTCTTCTTGGACACGCCTCTTTGAGGTCAATAGAAATGATGATTCTCCTCTCCTCAGCTCTGATCTCTCTCTCTCTCTGTCAGCTGAGCGTCTGACCTGTCTGCAACTCACCTTGCCTCACGTCATGTCAGACACAGAGAGAGAGAGAGAGAGAGAAAGAGAGAGAGAGGAGTTTCATTGGCTGCTGTAACGACACAAACATCAATCTGTGTGAAGTGCTGCTTAAACGAGTGTGTAACCTTTACAGCTGTGTTAAAGAGAGACGGATCACTCCTTGATGAGGAGGAGAGGATACAGGATCAGTCTCTCTCTCTCTCTCTTTTCTCTAACATGCAGACAGAGGCTGTTAGTTTCCTCTTTGTAACACAAAAAAGACTTTCAGAGTCAGAAAACACTGAACGTCATCCCGAGAGCTGTAAAGATTCGTCTTTATGGCGCTCTGATGTGCTCCGCATAATGGGAATATTTAACAGAGTCTCCTTTATGGAGCTGCAGCGTTTATAAAGGATGTTATTCAGGAGCAGCATCATGTCTACAGGTTTTAAACACCTTAATGAAACACAGAGACCCCTGACCGTATCTGGACCCTGTGTGCCTCCATGTTTAAAGCTCCTCTTTGTGATGCTGGGAGCATACGCTGCAGAGCCTACATGAAGCCGGCTGCTGGGCTCAGTCCTCCTCAGAGCTGGGTTTATGATGGGGCTGTGTTAATAACACCATCCAAAACCTGGTTTGTGACCTTAGTCAAGGTTCTGCTGAATCTCACAGCAGCAGCAAGGCCAGCCCGCGGCATGTGTGTGTGTGTGTGAATATGCAGAGCTCCTGTGTTTTTGTCCTGTCCTGGTTTCTCGTGCAGGTTTGGACATGAAAACGTGAAATCGTTTGGAAACCTTTTGCCCGGTGGCGTCTTCACGCAGAGGAGCCGCAGAGAGCTGAGCTCTGCAAGAATGTTTGATGCTGCAGCCCGAGTTGAGCATATGCCACATTCTGTTTCCAGGAGCCTCTGTGTGTGTGTGTGTGTGTGTGTGAGACTGTGTCTGTGTGTGTTTACAGCAGGCCGGTCAGGGACAGCAGCTGTCCAGCCCTCTGTGAGCATTATGACATGCATGACCTGACCACAAACACAAGGTAAGCAGAAACACGCCAACAACACGGCTACACACACACACACAAATTTTACCTCATGTTACCGTGTGTGCTGCACAAACCTCCCCACACACACACACACACACACACACACTCACATACCTCCAGGTCTTCATCACACCGAATGAATAATGGACGCTCAGTGTTTATGGATGGATTTCGACCGATGCTAGGCTGGTTTTTGGAGCCAGAAGTGACCATATTTGGAGGGAAAAAAGGGAGGAGTTAGCACATGCTAAGCTATCAAAGCTCAACAGTAGCCTGTGGCTAACTCATTAGCTGCTAATGAGCTCCGTGGTGCTTCCTGTAAACTGAGATTCAGTTTGTAGTTGTTGCTGAAAGAAGCTATTTTTACTCTTGTTGTTCCTTAAAATATGATTTCAGTCATTTTACTAAACGACTCAGAGCTGCTTTGTCTCTTTTTTCATTTTATTTGGCTGTGGGAGCAAAAGTGTTAGTGTTTAAGAGGACAACATGATGACAAGACACAATTTAAAAACAGATTTTCCGGCAAAGTCTATAAATGTGTTTTAAAGTGGTGCGTACAGACACAGCCTCTGGTGGACACTGGCGGAACTGCAGCTTCGGCTCCTTCCATGCTGGCTCTCCTTTCTGTGAGGGTCAGCGGGGTCACTGAGAAACATCCCAGCAGCCAGGAGGACGAGGCTTAATGGAGAGATCAAGAGAGAAAGCGGCAGCTCATGGTGGGAGGAAGACGCAGGGGGGAGGAAGAGGAGGAGGAGGGAGGGTCTTGGGGGCAGCTGGTGGTCATGGGCAGGGGTATGCTGGTGCGTCCGCCCGCGGCGGCGGTATTGACGGACATATTTCCCACAGCTCGGTGTCACGGCGGGATCATGGCACATGATTACGGGGGGGATCAGCGTGATCGGCTGTCGCTGATTTGGCTGACATCTGTCGCTGAGGTGATACGAGCCGTGACGACGATCGGTCCAGACATGAAGTCTTCAGCGGCTGTTCAACCACGGAGACCGAGGACACTGATTATCTGAGCTGTGAGGATGAGATGTCCCCGTGAAGAGACTTGGATCCAGAATGAAACCACAGGGAGACGTCACAGCATCCGTCCAAAGATCCCAGAAAAGATTCTCTGTTCATACTTTAATGCACAGAAAACATTCAGTCATGGATGCTTTACTGAGTCATTAGCAGACCAGATAATTCATCTTTTATCACTGGACTCCGTACTGCAGCAGCAGCAGACTTCAGCTTCTCAACCCTGAACTCATCACTCCTCTCAGATTGGTACCTTAAACCCTCTGCAGCCTGCAGGTGCATGCTGGGAAGAGAAGGAGCTGAAAGTTCAAGCTGGTTGCAGAATACAGGGAGCGACATCCTGCAGCTTCAAATCCTCACCGTTATTGGAGTAAAAATTGACAAAACATGAATTTTTGACTTTGCAAAGTTACAAATAAGTAATAAAAATGCGATGAAGATGTGTTGAATGAATTAATAACAGTTTAGAACCTCTCTTCTCTGCACACTGGCTCTTAATTTTTATTGGTGAATGATGGGCGGTGTGTCCTGTCTCGGCGTGCTAGAGGGGAGAGCCTCAGTGTGTCTTGGTCAACACGAGAGAAACCATCCTTCAGATTATTTTCAAAGCTGGAGGTCAAACATGAGCAGCACACCTGACCTGCGGCAGAATCACACTCAGACCTGACACAGAGATATAAACACAGAGATATATAAACACACACACACAGATATGTAATCCAGTGATGGAGCATCTCTCCTCTGACCGTCTAGTGTCTGCAGCCTGCAGAGGTGGATTATTGTTCCCGGGTTAAGTAATTGCATGGTTCATAACAATGACTCTGGGATTAAGGAATTCATTATGGTTTGAAGCAGAGCACAGCTTGTCTACAATTACCTCTAAGTCCATCCTGAGAGATCAAAATCATTTCCTCAATATGGAGCTCTGGACCGCTTTGATGTGACCTCAAATCCGCTCAATCCTTCCTTCATTTCAGGGAAATTCTTAAACATATGGCTTAGATTGCTGCGATGGCTGACGGTCATCGGGGGCACAGGCCTGAGCCCTTTCTCATTTTTTGAAGCGAGGTCTCTCTCTGATTAAATGTCAGACGTTCAGCCTCACATATGCTGAAGGAAAATCCCTTTTTTTCCTGGGAGGAACCTGACGATCTGGGCCCGTGTTTACAAAGCTTCTTAGATTCCTCTCAGAGAGCTCCTGACTTAGCCTGAAAATTCCTAAAAGGATTCTTAGCTTAAGAGTGATTCAGGAAGTTTCTGAGAGCGACTCTGAGCGAGGAGGGGACAGAAACTTTGATCGTAGTGAGGAGGTGTGGTTGACCCTGTCGCTTGGTATGACACAGTCTTCTAGAAGCTGTGATTGGTTGTTACATAAAGGGATAAGATAGCTCCTAGTAATGAATGGAAGGTGAAATCAACCAGTCATATAACTTGGACTATATTAAGAAATATCTGATTGTGACATTGTTTTCAACTCAGCAGAATTGAATGAACTGTGACACAGCTTCAAAATGTTTGAACGTACCTCATTCACATGCCAGTTATATTGGTTTGCTTATTGTTACGTTTACAATTCATGCTGCTAATTTCACTAATTAATAGTGGACGCAGACTCAGCTGTCAGCAGTTCCTATGATAGCAGGGGTCCTTTAAAAAGTGATCTGATTTGGTAGAATGACCAAAACAATGACTGAACAATGATGAACAAAAGATGAGCGTGAGAAACGCTGGAACGTGCTGCAAACCCAAAGAGAGCAGAGCTTGCAGCACAAGGTTACTGACATCACTTACTCTGATATTATAATTGTATGAATGTTATAGAACATCATATGTTCATTTCTTGGACTGTTTAGGGGCTGGATCAGCAGCTTATCAGCTGTCGCAGGTGGCAGACTCTGTTTAGCGTGTTGGGGAAGTCTGACACCAGTATCACCGGCCACTCTTATGCTGTGTCCTTAATCACACACTTTCTTAAGTGCACTTACTTGAAGTGCACTGCATATATTCTGCACTTACTGGAACAGAGCACACAATCTTACAGGGTAGTGTTGTTCCAAATCAAACGCTGTGGCTTCACACTTACTGTAAACTTCGATCACATTTCACAAGGGTGCAAAGGTGTTCCCGTTATTCACTGATCACATCTATCAACCATTGTTTGATCTGTTCCCGCCCCTTCATCTACATAGCCAATATGTCGACGTGTTTTTCCATACTGTCAGTGTGAACACACTTATACACTCAAAACAGTGAGTGTAAGTGAAGTAGTATGCGATTCGGGACACATCATTTGTCTTCTTTAAAGTCCTCCTCCCTCCTCCTAACAGTTTCTCCTCTTACGAGCTCTCTTAAGGCCTAAGATGCTGTGTGAATAACTTTTATCTTACCAAGGGGAAACTCTAAGAAAAATCTTAGAACTTGAGGAATTCAAAGATTTTTCTAAGAATAAAGTCACTAAGACCTACTTTTAGCCTGAGGATGTTTCGTGAATACGGGCCCTGTTATGAGAAAACTGAGCTGTTCTCCGAGCAGGACCGAGGTTGCCGACGAAATGCGGGAACGAAACGACACGTTTCTAGAATAAGAGCTTTTCTTTCTGTCTGCTTAGTGCAACCTTTGAGGGAATACGGCTGAACTGTCTGAATCTTTGAACGTCCCAGAATCCACCAATCTACGCTGCAAATGAACGTGTGCACATTAGAGTCAAGTTTTGAAGTCACAGAGCCTTAGACCAACGAACACCTGGTCCAGATTAGTTTAATTCATGTTAACACCCAAGAAGAAACAAAGGATTTAATCCAGCCATTTCCCCCGCTGAACCAGCAAAAGTTTGAGTTATTTAGTGATGTTATCCACAGACGGAGGTTTAAATTAAGTCTTCTGCATCTGCATCGTTTTATTTATCTAGCAGAGAATCTTTGAGGTGACAGTCAGTCTGATTTCTATCATCATACAAGTTTTTCTGACATTAATTGATCGTCTTATTTCTAAAATAGAGCTGAATACCTCTGCTGTTATCATAAAGATATTAAAACTGTAAGATCTGAAGTTTAATCCGCTCTGCAGGAAGGTTTAACAGATTAATGTCTTCATTTAACGGCTCGTTTGAACAATTGATTGGATTTAATTATCATTCATGGCTGAACAACAAACAGGGAGCTGAAGAGTGAGGAAACAACATTAACTGAGGATAAATAAGGTTTAATACATAAAGTAAAGAGAGGCTGACATCCTGCTCTGTGAGGAAACATTAAGTGAGAATAAAACTTTTATTTTATTTATTAAACCTGATTCTGAATGACTTGCTGCTCTGTGAGGACTTCACAGCGTCATCCGTGCGCGGCTCTCCTTTGTGTTGTTTACGGCGTCTCTCTGACCCGTCGTTTACATGAATAATGTCCGCCCGCTCCAGCAGCAGGACTGTTTATGACAGATTAGAGGCCGGCATCCAACTGCATTTTCATCCCAGTTATTTTTGCTTTAATGCATGTGTGAATCAATTAATTCTGTCATAAAAGGCCACCATAAACTGTGTGCACAAGTTAATGAGTCCACACATTAGCACATCATTACACCAGCTGGCAGGACGGAGCATGTGTTGTTTGTCATAATATATGCTGCCAATGCTTAACACACATAAATCGTTGGATTGGGAAGTTTGGTTTGTGATGACAGAGACTGAGAGGTTGGATCTCTGAGTGCACAGCAGGTATGTTCTCACATATACACCTGGACAGACAGGTGACGTCAGGTACATCAGACACATGAGGGTGACTTCACTAAACAACATTAAGTTTCCATGCAGGTTACGAGTACAGCTGAGCTTCCACCAGCTCTCTGACATCAGCACCGCACTGTTTGCTAACACATGCTAACAGCTGTAGACGGTGGTGCAGTTTGCTCTGCAGCACAATTTGTGGAGCATTAACCTGCACAGTCACACCCTGTAAACACACAATGATCTGCGTCTCATTAAAAAAGTGAAGTGGAGAAGCTAACAGCTCAACTCCAATCAGACATGAAACAAGAGCAAACTGCACTGAGCTGATGAAATAATGCTCTGTTCTTGGTGCAATTAGCCGCAAATGAGTTTATGGTCTCAATTTCTTGTTTTAAGTCCTCTTAAATTCAGCACGTTGTCACTTAAGCCCTATTTCCACCGAGCCGTTCAATTTGGTTTGTCTCAGTACAACACACATTTTGTGTAGCGGTGCCAGACACACAGATCTGACCCCAGAAGGCGGAGCTACAAACACTGCAGTCCGTTGATTGGTCGAAAGACTTGTCACTTCCTGTACAACAGTGGTTAATAAAGAACAACACATATCCCTGCCTTGTTTTAATCTCCAGTCCTCTTCGGGAAGTTAACTTTCTCTTTGTTTGGAAAATCGTGTCACGTTTTTCTTCTTCGTTGGATTTATTAGTGGGGTACACTGTGTTTCGCTGATAAACCATCATATTGACATCAGGCTTACACGCCGCCTTCCAAATGCAAACAGGATCAAGCTTTATAGTCCCATTTTGAATCAGACTGGTCCACAAACCTGCAGCTAAGCTAACCTGTGATTCAGAAAAGATGTGGGGCAGTGTGTCTCTATCCTCCTGTTCTGATGTGTTCACTTTTAATCCAAGAAAAGAAAGACGATGACTGTGTTAACGTCAAACTGGAGGCTGCAGAAAAGCATGAAGTGATGACATGGAGGATATTCCTCTTTCTTTACACCCTGAGGTTAAAAAGATGATTCTGACCAGCATAGACTGATGGACTGATAAACTTCCTCCCAGCAGCCTGTTAGCGCCTCCTCACAGTCTAAATATAAACAGGATATACAAATAT
The DNA here is from genome assembly GCA_030710495.1 of Labroides dimidiatus. Taxonomy (NCBI): domain Eukaryota; kingdom Metazoa; phylum Chordata; class Actinopteri; order Labriformes; family Labridae; genus Labroides; species Labroides dimidiatus. The sequence continues at coordinate 27,562,307 of CM061153.1, forward strand.
CTTTTCACAATAAAAGCATGTTTTAAAACCTTCACAGTGACTTCCTGTTTCTCTCTGCCCCAGCCTCCATCCATCCTCTCATAAGCAGTCTGCAGCACAGCAAGGGGGCGGAGTCTGGCCAGTCTCAAGGTCACCGGGCCCTTCACCGCAGAGGCATGATGGGTAGCTGCTGCCGGTGCCAGCCAGTCACACAGTCAGAGTTACCTGACTGAAAGGAGGGAGGGAGGGAGGGGAGCCCCGCAGCCCCCCCACAGCTCCATAACTGGTACCAAATGGTGCCTCCCCCCTCGGGTCCTGACCTGAGAGCGGGCAGAGTCCCAGGACGCCACAGAGCCGGCGTGCAGGACAGGCAGACAGCTGTCTCCTGTCAGAGGACCGGTGGACCTCAGGATCATCTCTGTCTGAACACGCACACACACCTACACACCTACACACACACAGCAGAGCAGCTGCTGTAAAGCCAGGACTGTACTGAAGAATCCAGAGTTGTTTTTTTTAACTTACAGTCACTTAAACTCAGGAGGTGTTCTCTCAAAGATTTACAAAGAATTACAGACAAGCATCAAATCAGTATAAACTTCAGTAACCTGATACACACTTTGATATTTAACTTCATAAATATGATGCAAACAAACAAAACAAACACCACTTACCAGATTTAAAAAATCCAGTATTAGAATAAATCAGTCCACGAGAGATTTGACTTTATAAAGTGGGAGATAGATTCAGTACAACCACAGCTTTGGACTAATGTAACTCAATTATGACTTCATGCAGTGTAACAAAATTTAAGAGCTATAAATTGCAAAAAAAAAAAAAAAAGAAAGAAAGAAAAAATAAAGAAAAACAGAAATTATTTTTCTCTGACTTTATCATTTAAAAAACTTAAAAATTAAGGAATTAGTACATACAACACATTTTCAGGTACCCTCAAGCCTAAAAGAAATAACTAGAGAAAATACAAATTTTAATGTTCGGAATTTTTATTTTATTTACTGTGGTCACTGAAGTCCTGCAATGCTACAGTTTAGCTTCAGGCAAAATTCAAACGATTTTTGAAGCCTGAATACAGGGTGTATGTCCATCATTCAAGGCTTTGCTAGAAGCTGTAAAGTGCGTAGATTTTTTTTTTTTTTTTTTTTTACAGACTTTAGTCAGAGCAAATGGTTTACTTTCTGCAAATTTTCAAAGAAGATATGAGAATCGAACAATGTTGATGTAATTCTCCCATCTTCTCTGGTCTTACCCATGTTGCTGATGCCCTTATGATACATTCAGCTACCCTCGGAAACCTAAGAATTTGAAAATGATGCCTTTTTTTTGTTTTTTGTTTTTTTTTTGTTTTTGTTTTTGTTTTTGGATTGGACAAATTGTCTGTAAATGCCAGTCATTAAAAAACAAGTGGTATTTTGATCCCGTGGGTTTGGAATCCAGAGGGTTTATTTGGTATCAACATTAAAAATCATGAGAAAATCATGAGTAACTACAAATCTGAAGTTCAGTGGGAGAGAGGGTTAAAAATTGAGAATCGGGAGTGTTGGCAGATCTGGTCTCCATAGAGCTCCATGATAACAGCGATGTGTCTCAGGTGAGGGTTGTTAAAGAGGCTTTGTGCTGTCAGGGACTGAATGAGTCCTGCCTCATAACGTAATAATCGTATCCTTCTCTCTCTATTTCTCTGTTATTCTCTTTAAAGATGTTTTAAAGGGGCTCTGATGACAGAAGAATAAATTCTCTTTAATTTCCCGCTGACGTGTCTCAGATCTTTGTAAAGAAACAGTATAAAGTTCCTGTTCTGTCCCCTCTGTGGTCCCTCAGAGGAACTCTGTCCTGTGGATGCTGACGGGGAGAAGCTGCATAATTAATCTGTATATTCTAGCGTGACAGATGTTTGATTTTGGCCGTAAAAGTAATTAATAAGAGAGTGGAGGGAGAGGCAGATTGCTGGAAGATTATTTATGAAGACTCCTCACAGAGCACGGGGCTGAGTGTGTGTGTTTGTGTGTGTGTTGTTTCTGCCCTTACATCACCTGCTCCCTCTGATGTCCCAGCTGTTAGCTTAGCTGCTGCCTCCGTCACCTCAAACATTTGTTTTAGCACACTCTGTGATATCACGACGCACCTTTGTTTACCTTTAACAGATTCATAGAGTGTGTATTCTCCTTTGCTGTACGGTAAACACATAAGTGTGTGCAGATTTTCAAACCTCTACATAGGACATAAGGATCTCCTAACTGGTTCATGACACTTTGGAGGCCTCAATTACCAAGGTCTGCGCGTAGCTCCAACCCCCAGGCCTCTAGAGGGCTGGCCAATCAGAGAGAAGGGGGTTTGTGGAGCAGGGAGCCTTAAAGAAACAGCGGCTAAAACAAAGTGTCTCAGACAGAAGCTGAAAAAAGGGTTTTCTAAAACACTGGTGAGTTAAAAATAGGGATTTATTTAAGCTGTAAATCATGTAAAGACACTATGGGGGCACCAGAGGGACAGAATACAGACTAAAAACAGCCCCTCTTTAAAGTTAGAGATTATACTGGAAGAAAGCGTTACAAACAGATGAGCTGAAGAGTCTTAAGCTGCTAAATTTGAATCGATAATTATGTTTCATCAGTTTTTTAATCCCATAGTCTAAACTTAAAGTTCAATGCTGTGATATTTCCAATTAAAATACTGATATTTAGAGTCAGTGTGATTGTTTGAGGACTGTTAGGATGAAGATATTTAACTATTTTGTCCATCCTCTGGCTAAATGAAGCCATAACTCTCTCACAAATGAACATGATTTAGTCGGAACGTGAGGAACAGGGAGAGGTGGAATATTTTTTATAAAACATGTGGTTTCTGGTTGATGAAGATGCTGAATGTCTTAATATCTGTTGTGATGTTGTTCCGCCGTGTTGCTCAGAGTAAATCCTCACATGCTCAGAGCGTTCGATGCTGAGGAGGAGAAAGAAAATAATTAGGAGCAGCTGAGTGTTTGCAACAGCAGGGACGGACAATTTATGCCTCAATCTCTGCACAAACTTGGTCTTTCCTTTTTTTTTTTTTTTTTTCTCGGTTTTATTACCGAGCTGCACGGCTTCAGCAGATAATAATGAAGTGTAATGGATGCCAAACAGTGAGTACAGGGAGTGAATGTAATTTTCTCAATGAGGACATAAATCTCAGACGGAGGCTGGAGCTGGAGAGGCCGGATGAAATTTAAATCTGCTGCTGTGATTGAAGCAGTCACGCTCCATCTCGGGCTCTGTGAGCGGACAGAAGGTGAGCACAGGTGATCTGACACCGTGTGAGCGTGCTCAGTGCGCTCCTAATGCTCTGATTAGTCAGAGCAGGTTAAAGAAATAAAGCTGTGATAGGAGTGCTGAGGAAAGGAGCAGTTTAATCACCTCCTCCTCCTCCTCCTGTCTAACAGTAACTCTGCAGAGACAACAACAGCTCCTCATTCATTCAGCTGTGGAGACAGGGTTTACATTCACTCACAGCAAAGGATTATGGGAATTAAACATGATCTGAATGAGGCTGGAGGTGGAGAGGATGGCGTGCATGCAGACTGATCTCTGGGAAGATCATTTCTGGACCTGGAGCTGCAGGTGTGACTACACAGGTAACACATGAACTCACCTGCAGCTCTGCACCTTTAAAACCTCTAACTGAAATATCTCTGCACAGTTAAAAATAAACTCTTCATTCTGTGAAGGCAGCTGAATGTGAGCAACATCTTGTGTCAAATCCAATATTGGCTGTAAATTTATAGTAAAGCTGCTGTTTTTTTGCTGCTTTCACAGATTTTTCCTGTTTTTGTTTCACAGTAACATATAATACAATTACACATGTATGCTCTAAGTTCACACACACCATGTCTATAGAGCTGCTGTCACATAGAGGTGAAATAACAGCACTTTGCTGCACATTTATCACAATAATTCTGTGACCTGTGATACACTGCAAATTGAAATATTGTAGATTTAACCGTGAGTGTCTGACTAATAACTGATTGTCAAATCAAATAAATTCAGTTGGATTCAGAAACATTTTGACTGCATTTATTATCACTTCAAATTGAAGTTAATATTTGTGTTACTGTAGAAAGGTATGACGTTATTCCTCATGGAATTAAAGAAAAGCTGCAGTAATGAATAAGATCAAATAAGTAAAATGTTTTTTAATAATTGTGCATGGTCTCTGATAAAGTTTTATTTTCGTGCTCCAAAAGTGGAGAATGAACACGACCGATGGTGTCTTCTTCTCTTTTCTCAGAGAGCGCCATCTGTGGACTTCATTGGCTGAGTGGCGTCATGTGGGATGGTGTTTCCTGATCTGCTCTCGGGCGCTGTAAATGCTAGAAAAAAACAAACAACAACAACAAAACAAAAACAAAAAACAGAACATATATTAATTCAGTGATGAAAGATCACTGACAGAAAAAAAGATAAATGAATGATTCTCAGGTGCATCAGATATGAGGGCTGGTTGATAAGTTTTGAGCCTCATATTAAAGGTTTGGCTTTTGGCGGACATATTGCATTATTTTTCAACATAATCCCCTTCAGTATCGATACTCTTCTGCCAGTGATGTTTAAGGGCCTCAATGCTACTTTTAAAGAAGTCCTTTTCTTGACCGCTCAGAAAGTCCTCCACTGCATGTATGACGTCATCATCTGACCCGAAGTGGGTACCAGAAATTACCTATTTCATGTTGGAAATAGATGAAAGTCTGATGGAGCGAGATCAGGCGAATAAGGTGGATGCTCAATCAATTCAAAGTCACAATCATTAATGGCAGCCATGGCAACGACAGACTTGTGAACAGGAGCATCGTCCTGGTGGAACAACACACCTTTACTGAGTTTTCCATTGATTGTTTGTCCCTTCAGCCAGAACAATATCATGAACTTTATTGACCATTTCTGGGGTTGCAGCAGTGACAGGCCTTCCAAGGCTCTGCCTGCCACGCTTAAATTCCAGCACCCACCTTTTCACTGTAGCACATGAAGGGGCATCATTCCCTGGTGTTGCTACCATATCAGTATGGATATCCTTAGGTGATAGACCTTTCTTATGCAAATATTGAATCACTGCTCTTTCAGCGATTTTGTCCATTTGGCAAAAGTCACTTCAGAGAGCTACCTCTACGACATAAACTGACCAAATGACACCAGTCTGCAGGTACACAGCCTTAAACAGTCAGGGAATAGTAGAGCTGAAAAAGGACATCCCTGCTTCACTTCTTCAGTACAAGGCTCACAACTTATCAATCAGCCCTCGTATCAACCCATGCTCTCAGGAAAATTTAACATATGAGCATGCAATGATTTACCTTGTGCATGAGAAAGCATTTGGTACAAACATTAAACTTCTTCTTTCTTGACATGCAATCACATTTTTTTTCTCCATTTTGTGTGTATCTACTTGTATCTGTGGAGCTGGAAAAAAAAAAGATGTTTGCAGTCATTCATAAATAAAAGTCATCACACAAGGAACTGGAGCATCCTGTGCTTTTTCCTGCACATGTGAATCTTTCTCATGAGCAAGCCATAGGATCCCAGGATCACACGAAAGAGAACCCTATTTTCCCTGAATTTTTTAAAATTTGTTTTCTTCTGCCCGTGTCCCCTCAGGGGCTCTGTGGATTACAGCATTTAACTGTTAATTCAAACAGTCAAACTTTGTGAAATCCTGGCAGTAATTTATAGTGTGCACTTTGATTTATCTTCAAGTTCAAACAAAGACAAACTTTGGACTTTAATAATAAATATGTAAAGATCTGACACGCCTTTCACTGAGTGGAGATCAGAGCGACCTCAGTCTTCAGGTTTTTATCACTTTGAGAGTTTCCTCTCTAATCTGCTGCGTCTGCTTGTTTTTCACTCTCACCTTTTTTTTTTTTAAAGATCTGCATAAATGTTGAAGTCAGGAAGTTCTGTGTTCACATAAAAAACATTAGATCAGGTGTTAAATCTCTTCAAACGCTAGTTTGACCTCGTCTGAAGCCTCTCTCTGGCCGTCCTTGATGCTGAATGGGCGATAATGCAGGATGGACGGCTCGTAAGCGTACAGATGTGTCTGATTAATAGCTAATGTATCTGAGATTAATTACACGGCCATAATTCAGCGCTCAAACAGGAGACAAAGTAAATTGAATCTTTCTCTTTCTTGAAGGATAAATAGAGAGATGAGATATAATGAAGAACCATCATAAAGAAATACATTTGCATACTAATTACAGCGCTGTAATAATCCCCAACTCTGTGGACTCAAAGAAGTCATTCACACTCAGAACTTTCTGAGTTATCATCCTGCAGGGAGCTTTCCTCCATGTTTCAGACTCTCTCTTTTCTCCTCTCATTATGATTCTTCTCACAGACTCAACACAGGGTTAAACGTCCTCTCAATCTGTTAATTGCAAGACTTTATAATTCAAAGGAAGAGATGCAAGACCGGCGATAAATCACACCACTCCTCTCAGGGAGGTAATGAATTCCTCCCCGTGACATTGCAGGTAGTTTCATCTAACCTGCAGAGTTTTACTCAGATATCAGTGCTCGTACAGATTACCTGCACGCTCATGTGTGCATGTGTGCATGTGTGTGTGTGTGTGTTGTAAGGGCACAGAGGGAGCTTTAACGTCTCAAACGGAGCCTTCGTGGAGCAGCTGCAGAGCTACATTCAGCCTCACTAAGGAACATATGCTCCCACTGACAGTTTCCCAAACACAACCTGTCGCCTCCTCACGCTCACACTCAGGGAATACACACCTGCTGGAGACAACACCTCACCTGTTTAAAGGATGCAGAGGAGGAGGATACTAAAGATACTCCTGTAATCAGTAAACGGTGTGAAGAGCAGCGATGAAGCAGAGGCAGAAATTTAACCTCTTGCTGCCCGAGCACTGAACACGGGGAAATCTTTAAACTCTGACGTTTCTGCAGCAGGAAAAGAGCAGAAAATGTTCAAATGTTGGTGTGCTTTAATGATCCTCAAACTGTCTGCAAACATCAGCCCTATTCACACATGCGTATCTGAAATTTCTAAAGAATTCCAGGACACTCCTACCCTGAAATTTTCCTGACATGTTCAAACACGTACTTACAACGTACAGAAGCAAACAAAATAATGAAGACGCTTCAGAGGTCACCTTGTGACGTTAATGTGAGCGTTAACTTTCAACACTGTGTGTGATTGGACATATTCTCAAAGATTTTCTCAGCTCAACCTCCTGATCATATAGACCCCTTTACAACTTAGGTCATTGTAAAGATGTTGAGTTAGTGTTCTTTAAACACTTATTTTGAACTGTAAGCAGCATAAAAATGTCCGGTTGTTCCGTGGTCGAGTGTCAGAAATGATACAATAACATGTGTTTTGGCTTTTGGTTACATGCTAACTGGTGACTCTCAGCTGAACGTGTCAGTGATGGTTGGCTGAAAGTCACCAGTTAACAGGGTCACACTTTAAATGTCTTCTTTATCCAACCTCAGTCAACCAGGTTTGACCACAAATAAGCAGCTTTAACTGCAATGTTCTAAATCCAGTTTTTACTTTGTGTATTTAATGAAAAAAGTTGATTTCAGGGTCGAGGTTTTGACCAAATATGGACTCACTATGGAGAGTAAACAATAAGAGAACCTGAGATTAATAAATTAGCTACTAATCTTGTAAGGAATCTGTTTTTTTTTGCAAAAGTGTTAAGTTTAACTGTTATTTTATAAATTGCAACACTTGATACAACCTGTAAACCTTGATTCCAATTTCCAACACTTATTCACTTTGTGTAAAACTGTTGGACTACCTCACTCATAAGTTTCGTAAATAATAAGGGTTAGGGAAAGGCAAGCAGGCCCAAAGGTTAGAATTAGGTACCGAGTCAGCTGGCAGTCTGATTCAGATCAACTATCAAGTTATTTTTACATTAGAATAAATTTTTCTTGGTCTGATGGTGCAAAAACAGATAAAAACGGGTAATTAAAATATTAAAAAATATAAAGACAGAAGTGTTTTCTTAAAAGAATATAAAAAAAAAAAATTACACATGAAAGTGCAAATAAGCATTTGCGTATTAATGCATATGATGAGTCGGCACAAATTCTGAAAGCATAACTCCTCCCCTGTTCAGTGTGTACTGATATAGAAATAACCTCTTCAGACTAAAATCATGTGTTGAACCAGGCTGTAAAAAAATGTTTATTTCTGCTGTAAAGATCGGCTTTTTGAATGGGTGTGGAAGTGGTTTCTGCTGTTTCTGCAGACAACCTCTAGTGGACACTCCAGGAACTGCAGGTTTCCACACTTACACGTAGTCTTCATATTTTTTGACTGGAGGTTCCGAACACAACACTTTAAAGGTACAGTGCTTATCGTTTGACTTAGACTGAGTCTTTTGTATCTACGTGAAGCACGTTCCCTCTCCATGGAGGACGCCATCTTTTGACACTGTGATTCTACAGCAGCTCAGAACGGACAAACTAGGAACATATGTGTTTTGGATGTGATGGATTTTTCTGATGATAAAATCTTGACAAATAGAGGATCAGACTAATCAAACAGGAGCTTCTAGTCCTCACTGGTCTCAGATATTCACGTTTCCACACTCTGCGTCTCTGAATATAGCCCTGACTAAGCAGTGAATCAGAGTGTGTAACAGGAGGTATGCGTGTGTGACAGTGTGGGTTGTTTATGTTTGTCTGTCTTTATAAGATCTATACTGAAGTCTGTCCCTCCTCCTCCTCCTCGCCTCTCTCTGAGTCCACATGTCAGTGAACGTGGCTTCACTGACACTCAGAAACTTTCACTAGTTCAGATTAAATAAATCCTTCTGTTAATTTCCCGGCCGTCTGTCCCTCATCTGCGGCCGCCCGGAGCGGCGCAGCGCCCTCAGTCCCAGCGGGTAAACCTCTCAGAAGCAATATGTAATTAAACTCAGAGAGCATATTCTTTAATCCTAAAGGCTATTATGGATTTATGGTCAGTGCATTGTCTGAGCTGCACTCTGGAGGATCCTGTGAGCTCATATATGTTCTTAACTGGGTAGATAAAGGTTTTGTAACCCTTTTAAAGCGCTCGCTGTAATGGGAGTGCTACAATGGCTCCCTGCCCTCAGCGCTAATACGGCGGCTTTGTGGCGGCCTGTATGGGGAGCTTTAAAGGATGGAGGAATCTGTGATTATAATGCACCCAGCGTCATCAATGACATATTTCTGAACCCAGCAGCAGAAAGAGTAATTATTCAGTATTATTTTAAGCAGAAAGTGTAATTATTCTGTATTCATTTTAAGCAGAAAGAGTAATTATTCTGTATTCGTCTGAGCTCTGAGGGATTAAAGCATGGCCTTTGTTTAATTGTAAGTGTTCTCTATTTAAGAGGAGTGCAGCCTGATAAAGAGTGACCTATCCCCACGATGCACGATGCTCTGAAACCACGTTAATACTTTACTTAATTGCTACTTTTATTTGCAGTATTTGGACTCAATCTACTAATGAGGGCTGTAGAGACCGAGAGGTTTATTCAGCAGGGTTTCATCTCAACAAGTCAGGATATTATTGGGTTAAACTCATTACATGTGTCGTAATGTGTGGTTCATATACCTGAGTCCTGATTACTGACGCCTCTTTAGATAAACTGTTATACTGAGCTGCATCTGGTCCTAACTACTTAAAGGGACACCAAGTCTAAACCCAAAAACCCAACAGGTTACACGTCAGCTGTGAAGACTCATATTATGCGGTGAGGATGCTTCAGTTTATTTACACCCACTTGAGATAATCTGCTGATCCTTTAAAGAGTTAAGAGTCACATGATCATCATATCACATGACAAATATTCATCAGTAATGTTTTAGTAGTTTATTGGTGTTTAAATGAGAAAAGCTCACACAGGTGTTATTGGGCTGATGTGCTCTTGTTTGGCGCGGCTGTGGAACAGTGGTAGAGTCATTGCCTTTCAATTGGAAGGTTGAGGGTTTGATTCCAGCTTCTGCAGTCATACATGTCGAAGTGCCCTTGACCTGAACCCCAAACCCCAAAATTGCTCCCACTATTGGTCACTGGTGTGTGTATGCGTGTGAATGTATTAGACAGAACTGATGTGTTCCTATATATAGAAAGACTCTGCCATCAGTGTGTGAATGTGGTGTGGATGGGTGAAAGACATCAGCAGTGTAAAACGCTTTGAGTGGTCGGACAGACTAGAAAGGCGCTATATAAGTACTGGTCCATTTACCATTTTACTGTTCTGTATTTCCAGATGAGCTAAAGAGAGGAAACAGGGTATAAACAAAGCGACACAGGTGGATAATTTGTATGAGAGAAACCAAACTCCTGTTCATGTGAATGAGTCACTTTATGTTGAAGTTTTCTAAGTTTATCAGTAATCTTTAAAGCGCCGCACCTGTTGTGTTTGCTAGCCAGGAAATAAGTAGTCTACCCACCTGTAGTCAGCTTTAATATTTACTTAGTGTGCGTGCAGCATATTGTAAAGTATGAAAGTCAACACAGCATCGTGTGGATTTGCTGTTCATCATGAGACTGGGGTCCACATTCGAGATTTCCTGCTGCTTAACAGAAGGTTTTTTCTTGCCGCCATGATGGAGGGATTCATGATTGGCTATATGGATTCATGTTGGGTGGTGGATGTATATATTTGTATATATATGTATATGTGTATCTTTATATGTATATATGTATCTATGCATATATGTGTATCCTTAAAATGAGGAGCTTTGTGCTCTATTGTAAAGTGTCTTGAGATAACACTTGTTATGAATTGGCGCTATACAAATAAAGATTGATTGATAAAGATTGATTGAAGTGAACTATGCTGCTAATAGATGGTTATTACTGTGAATTTGAGTAAGGGTTGAGCACAGGCATCATTCAACAGAGCAGGATGTCCTGCAGTTTGCAGCCACATTAAGCTGATGAGCCTGTGTTTCTGTATTTACAGAGCAGTGCTGTTTTCATCAACGATGACAAAACCATTTCTCAAGGTCCCTTTTTTTCATGTCAATAAGGAGACAGTTACAAGCTGAACATGGCTCACTGAAGACTACAGCATGACGAGACGTTTGTGAGTTTTTGTTGATGAAACGAGACTGGATGAAAATGTTAATGGGTGGTCAGTGCACATTCTGCATAACACACTAGTCATATGCAAATTAGTTTATAAATCACTTCAGGATATAATACTGCCGTCATAAAGATGTACATTTTTGGGCAATGTAAGCAGCGTTTAGCTCCATTCATTCAGACGAGTTAGCATTCTTTAAACACTAAATTCAAACTGTCAGCAGCATAAAAATGTCCGGTCAGTTGTCAGAAATGATTCTACCATGAAGTCAACTTCTATTGAGTTCTGACCATAACAGAGCCACCAGTGTTTTAGCTTTTGGTTTCACGCTAACTGGTGACTCTCAGCTGAACGTGTCAGTGATGGTCTGCTTAGAGTCTCCAGTTAACAGGATCACACTTTACACTGAAACACCAGTGACGTCAGCAGCTGTGTTATTAAATGTCTTCTTTATCCAGCCTCAGTTAACCAGGTTTGACCACAAATAAGCAACATTAACTGACGATGTTCTAAATCCAGTTTTTACTTTGTGTATTTATTGAAAAAAACTGGTTTCGGGTTGAGGTTATGACCAAGTATGGACTATGGAGAGTAAGCAATAAGTGAACCTGAGCTTAATAAGTGAGCTACTAATCTGGTAAGGACTGTTGTTTTATCGGGTTTCCCTACAGCTGTGAGGAGTAACTGCTAATCAGCCAGTTACACATGCATGCCTGAAAACTTGTTAATTGTGTCCAAGTGTGCAACATCAAACAGTATTACAAGGTGAAATATTTAAGTGATTCAAGGTCAAAGCTTTAGGTTCATTTGGACGTCTCTGGTGACATATTTTGTCTGGGCGGGGGTTTGATATTGTGGAAAGTTTTCATCTAATGAAGTTCTCCACATCCTGAACTTCACTCTGTGTGCTTCATGCAGGAGGTAGCATTATGAGGCCAGAGAAGCTACGATAAAAACAACCTTTAACGTCTTTGAGTGTCCTGTGTTTATGGTCTTGAGAAGTGTCGGTGTTGCAGTATCAGCATGGATCCCCGGCACTCCTCTGAAGGTACGGGGTTTCTCTGTGCTGTATCTGAATCTGAGGATTGGTGCCGGTGAACTTCTCCTGTGTGAGCTGTGAACAGAAACATGAGCAGGTGTGATCACACCCTTTACGAGCCACAAACGCAGCACCGACTCTCTCTCTCTCTCTGCACTCTCGGACTCGTCGTCCTTCTCTGTCACGGCTCAACCCGTCAGCTCTGCTGCCTCAATGATAATGTATTCTGTGTATTTGACTTTTTAATGGGCTTGAGCTAATTATCCTCACATGTTTCCTCAGATGTTGGCTGAGAGGAGGCTCGGGAACAAAAGGAGGTCAGATCGGGAGGTGTTGGCACATGGCCTGATCCGCTCCGTACCCCCCTCCGCCCGCTCCCGCCTCCTGATACGTTTTCCCCTTGAACACGGTGTCAATATGTTGATGTGCCTTCCTTTATTAAGACACCATCCAACTGATAACAGGTCCTGCTGCGTGTTAGCAACATAAATAATTAGGAGAGAGAGCGAGGAACGGCAGGTGGCTTTTGGCACAAAGAAATAATCATAGTTGATGTGGAAAATAAAGTAAAAGGCCCCATCTGTTCACGGCGGGGGGAGCAGAACAAACAGGCTAACATATTGTCAGAAACATTATGAAGTACACAGATAATAACTCAGTCATGGCACACGGCTCGGGACACTTGTTTGAAATCAGAGAACAGAAGTGAGCCGGGCTCCGCTTCAAGGCGTCAAATTAACCGCAGAGCTGCACGTCTTGACTCGACCGGCGGCCATTTTCCCTCACGCTCTGCCAATTATTCGCCCGCAGATGATCAAGATGTAGGAAGCAGAGCCATACAGGCTGAAATAATCGCCTCTGAGACAAGATCAGAGGAGGAGAAGGAAACGGATGAAGCCTGAAGTCTGTGTCTGTCTGAGAATCTGAGTCAGGAAACCGGATCAGACCAGGAATGCAGAGCGGGAACACATCTGGATCAGGTCTGAGGATGAGGAGGATACACTGTCTGACCTGCAGGAGAGAAAACCCATAGTCAAGCTTCTCACCAGGATCTGGTTGATGTGTTATCTGTTAGAAATTTCAGGAAAGCAGGTCTGAGTTTGAAGAATTGACTCTGCAAACCTTATCTCCTCAGGAAGGTCGTTTCAAGATCAATCGGTCGCGCTGATGGACCATCAGATGTCAGTGAGAGGAGCGTCACCTGACTACCTACAGTATCTAATGGCGTTGACATTTCTATGGTGTAACTCAGGGATCCAAACAAGCTTGAGAGATGATGGTGAGATGAAGTTAGAGGAGAGAAAGAGGTCTGGACACCTTTAATCTTCTCTGCGTGCTGACAGACTTGCTGCATGGTCTGTCTGCAGACGTCTCAGAGGCCTTTGTGGAAACAGGAAGTCTTTAATGACTGAGATGAAGATGCAGTCCAGGACGAGCTCTCAGCCAATCAGAGCCGACTGTGATGAAGAAGCATTAAAAGCCTCCACAGGAGCTGCTCTGATGTCCTGTACATGTTCATACTTTCAGCTCCACGCTCTGTAATGAGACGTTTTACCCTCAGATGATCGGGCTGACGTCTGCTGCTGTGTGGGATCATCCTCGGGGTAGAGATGAGGTCATTAAGGCTGTAGGGTTTCCCCCCCCAACCCCGAACACAGCGAGACCAACAAGAGACCAAAGCTCAGAGCACATCATCAGCTGAGAGCTCGTCTCTGTGAGTCCGCATAACGTCAGCTTCATTTAGTGAGAGGATAATACTGCAGCACGGAGCTGAAACTGAGACAGATCTACACAGACCTGAACCCTCATCCGCTGCTTTCCGTCGAGGACGTGGCTCTCTGCAGAAGGGTCCATCTTTGTCAGGTGAGACAGGTGAACTAAACCTGTCTGTCTGTCCAACAAGAAGCAGAATGAGTGGCTTTTATTTACAGTTTTAAAAGTCTGACTTGAAAATGTTTTCCTGAGCGTCTTCTGATCGTTTGGTAAAATCTGTCTGGATCACAGGACGGCTCGTTTATTTTATGTTTCCAGTGTTCATCCATTAGCTGAACTTGTCTCCAGATAAGTTAAAGTCCAGATGTTGAAGGAAAAACAAAAATCCTGACAGATTAAGAGACGTCATTAGAATATTTTGTAATGACAGTGAAGCCATTTAAAAACAGAGAGCTGTCAAAGGGAAATGTTTTAATGTTCGGCCAGATGGCTAAATGTCTGAGAGAGTAACTCAGATAAATACTCTGAACCTTAAAAAATAGAAAACCACTCCTCAGAGCTAATGATGCTTCCTCATTGTGCCTTCCTTCATTTACAACTGTTCAAGCAAAACAATCGCCTCTGGGGGCGCTGATGGACTGCGTTGCAGGGGTGACCTGCAGTGGAAGCAGTGAAGTCACACCTGCAATGCTAACCATAACACGAGCCGACAGTAGCTGTTGGACCAGAGGCTACAGACCAGGAGCTATGCGCTCGCCAAACACAAGCGCACACCAGCCAAACGCCACTAGAGCTCTGGTACGCTGCAAAGAGACATAAATCTGGGATCGTTCAGCTTGTTCTATTTCTCCGAGTCTTCTAAATGTGTTTATCTCACGTTTCCAGAACCCAAACAGACAGTACAAAAGCAGCTGTCCATGGACCGTCCATCCATCCATCCATCCATCCATCCATCCATCCATCCATCCAATCCATCCATCCATCCATCCACCCATCCATTCATTATCTTTCCTGCAGGAACCAAGGTCTTACTCAGTGGAGCTGACCATCATCAGCAAACCCAAAACTCTGCTGGAGATCCCAGCATGAAGACGCTAACAGAACATCACATCATCTGCATAAAGCATAAACGCTCCAGAATCAGTGCTGAGAGAGAACCCTGAGGTATGAGGACCCCACCTTTCTGTCTTCTGTAAAATGTTTAAAGTTTATAAGACTGAAATCTGAGGTCTTTCTATCGGTCGTCTCTGACCTCCGCATCATGCACAGCTTTAGGTTTTGTTCGCCTTGAGTTGAATCTCCGTCCTCTGCTTGCTGCAGACTGTCATTATTAAATCTCTGCAGACTGAAAACTCTTTTTCCCCTGCAGACACAGATCTGTAAGATGTGTTTAACATCGCCTCCATTAAAGCTCCTCTGTTCTCTCTGCTTCTCCTTTAATTCACTTCTTTACCTCTCCTCTAATGAAACATCCGACTGGCAGCTCTTTCCATTTGTGTTTCAATTACTGGAGACATGTAGAGACAGGATGCACGGCGAGGCTGCAGAGCCACGCAGCCCCACATGTGTAATGAAAAGTGTGCTGCTGGATCGCTGGCAGGGAAACATTATTCCTAATAAAAGTCTTTAATAAATACTCGGGGGTCCTTGGAGAGTTCCTTGAACCTGAAAGGAAACACAGTCTATCCCCAGGAGCAAAGAAGGCCATTACAGCTCGTACTGAAGATTTAATAGGTGTCATAATTTATCATGTAAACCCAAAAGTGCTTCTTAATTAAGTGCGTGCCTTAATGAATTTTTTAATTTGATCCCTGTAAGTACTTTGCCATGCTAATTGCAATATTCCACACATTAGTTATCGGCTGTTGCCCTTGGCTATTTGCTGTGGTGAGGAAGGAGCTCCTCTTCCCCTCAGCTTAACGTCATTATCAGTCTGAGGCCGCAGCACGCGCTGCAGAGAGACGGGATGGAGTGGGGGCGTACATGCATCTGTCAGGGGCTCACTTTAACAAAGATCACGCTCTCTCTGACTCTATCTAACTGATCATATTAACCCTTCAGGTCAGTAACACTTTTAAGTTTCCTGCGGCATCAAAACTGAGCTTTGAGATGCGTCTTGATCCCTGATAGGAGCTGGATTTACAGTATTTAACTTTGATTTTGTGCTTTTGTAAATCTTTCTGCAAATAGCTCCACAGGAGAAGAGTAAGCAGGTGTCTTGGAGGTGAAGACGACCGAATGTACTCAGTTAAAGCATTTTGCTCAGAATCACAACCTGACCTTCTGCACACCAGCACGCTGGATGATTTCTAGACATTTTCTGGAGCTGTGCATCTCCAGTTTCCCAGAGTTTCCAAACCAAACTTGTTCCTCTCAGTGTCTCATAGAGGGTTAAAAAGGTCCGGGAGATGACGTTCAGTGTGACATTCCTACGATGGAGGATTAGGGCCATGTTTCTTTTCTTTTTCTTTTTCTTTTTTTTTTTTTTTTGTAAAAAAAAAATGAAGTAAATTTACGAAAATAAAAAGTTGTAAATTTACAAGAATAAAGTCAGAAATTTCCGAGATTAAATTCATGAATCAATACCAATTATGTGTAAAAAAACAAACTTCATTCTGAAAGGTTGTTTTATAGGAGCAGCCATCCACCCAGGCAAAGAGAATGAAATGAGAGCGTCTTCTTGTGTTTGAGTTACAGGTTTGACAAACAACCGTCTTAATATCTCGGCCAATAGTTTATTAAAGAATCTGGAGCTTTCTGATGAAAAACAAAAAAACCCCAACATGGTCCTAATCCTTCGTCGTACGTTTCTACCATGATGGAGAATGAAGCTGCAGAGAGTGACTCTATAATAACGGTTTTGCTGCTAGGGACATGGTAATATGACATGTATGCAAGTAAAAGTAAAATACTGCAAAATTAAACACTATGTACACTTCATACCTGTGTATGTGTCAGTTATTGCACAGAGGAAGCTGCAGAGTGAACATAGCATGAGGAAAAACAATAGTTGTGCAGCATTTTGCTCCCATTAGCTCCTCTTTTAACCTATATGTGCTCCTGTTAGCTCCTGTTAGCTCCTCAGCGCCTGTCGTGGAGAAGGCAGTAATCACTCTTGGAGCTCTTTAACATGAATAATGTGATGGTGTTCCTCTCCTGATGACTGCCTTTGTGTCCACAGTCTCACTATCAGCGCTGGCAGCTTCATATTGTTCTCTGCAATTAATCTGTTTGAGAAACAGAATAATGGAGACGCCAACTGCTGCCTGTGCTGCTATTTTATTAATCAGCTGCAATTAGGCAGCGCTGCCGCGTCCTTAGGATGACTTTTCCTTCAGTCACAAAAACTGATAACAGCTCACAGAGAAGAGGAGAGAGGGAGAGAGAGAGAGAGAGAGAGAGAGAGAGAGAGAGAGAGAGAGAGAGAGAGAGAGAGAGGAAGTGATCACTGCTGCAGGGATTCCAGATGGACACACACACAAACAAAGACAACAGATAGCAGTGAGAGTAGATAACCATCACACACCATCACACACAGATGATGCTGCGGTTTGGATCCACAGTTTGTTTCTTTTATTCAACAGAGAGGCTGAGCTTCACTACATGTGTGTGGTGTGTGTGTGTGTGTGGTGTGTGTGTGTGTGTGGGGGGGGGGGGGGGGATTATGAGCACACACTGTACATGTAAGTTAATATCATTTATCTGCCAAAGACCGAACAGTTCAAAGCTCTGACCGAAACAAATGATGCTAAAGTGTTAACAGCTGCAGTTCCTGGAGTGTCCACTAGAGGCTGTCTGCAGAAACGACATACACACTCATTTATTTTACACTGTTTTTAATTCCAGTCCTCTTTTTTTACCCTTCTTTTATTTTTTTTTACTGTTCATTTCTATTTTGTAAATCACTTTGTAACTCTGTTTTAAAAGTGCCATATATAGATCAATTTTTTATTATGAGGATCTCGTAAAGTCTCAAACCGAAATAAGACTGGACTAAATTGATCAGTGTGGATTTGTTTGCTCCTTGAAGCGGTCTGACTGAGAGCTTGAGAATGATTTTTTTTTGCATCCTTTTAAAAATGAAGCATGCGTGTGAAGACCTTAACATGCAGCAGACCCTCAGAGTGACCACATGCAGATGATTCTGCAGAACTCTGCAGCGAGCCTCTCCTCTGTTCACCTCTCTGCAGCGGATCCGCTCAGTTCTTCAATTTAACCTCCGCCAAAGAACACACGGCCATTAACACGACTTTATCCCTAAGCCCCGCCCCCTCCCCGTCCTGACTTTCAGGCCTAATGGAGCTGCAGTGCCCATTAATGTTTCAGGAAGTAATTCCCCCCATATGAAGAAACTCTGGAAAAATCTGTTGACATTATCCGGGCGATGCAGAGATGTATTTAATATTCTGAGACTTTGTGAGTCTGTTCTGTGACATTAGCCCGTCAGATAATCCTTCAGATTAAATAAAGTAGGCTGCAGTGTGCAGAGCTGCTATTGTTTCATTAGAGCACAAAGGATGATATTAAAGCCAGCTCCCTCCTGATGAAACATAATGTCATTCAGGGTCCCTAATCTCCCAGCAGCAGGTTAGCATTACACTTTTTAACTACACTTAGCTTTAACTCAATCTGCGTTTGTGGCATTAAAACAAATCTCCTGTTGAGATTAAAGCAGAAGGTGCACTACACTCCCAGGCTGCTTCAGCCATTTGTTCCTCAGCACATCTCCCCGGATCATACAGGAAAATTTCATCCCACTGTCACAAGCACGCTCAGAAAAAAGCTTTTTGGGTAAATGTCAACAGGTTGAAGGAAAGTAACATCTGTGAATTTAGATAATTATAGTTTGACAGATGTTCCTGCAGAGTCTCAGGATTACATGTTTAAAGAGTCTTGTTTAGTCCTGTTATTCACAATGAACAGGTCGGATTGTAAACGAGGACACGAACATCTCTCTGAAGGTTTGAGTGCAGAGTTTATCTACGAGGACAATGTGTCACCAAATTAACACAAACTCCCTCTGGAAGAAAATAATATTACACCAACAAGTTAATATAACTGTAATAATGAATTTTATGTGTAATTCACCTTTCATAATAAAAGTCATGAGCTGCATTACCAGATGTCATTTTTTGGGCTTACAGGAAGTGATGATCATGACTTCATCTTTGAGTCATTGAGTGAGAGGATTGGCAGGAATGAGCCACATGTACGATTCTCAGAGTAAACAGACTCTTGTCTTTCAGTTTCAACTCAAAATCACATCTCAAAGCTGGCACAAAGAAACAAAGTACTAACAAAATAAAAATCACAGCAAGGCTGAAAAACGAAGTGAACAAAGAATCAACTAAAATCTAAATCTAAACTGGCAAAAAACTTTACTTTAGACAAGGTCCTCAGAATCTGAATTAGAACTGCTTCCAAAGAATTAAAAGGAATTTGACTTTATTCTCTCAGTACAGCATACATTAACAAACTCTAAATATCGACATATGAAAACTAAAAGACAGTGAAAAGTAAGTTAAATAAACTTTGTAAAATATATAAATATGACATTAAAAAATGCAATTTAAAAAGTCATAAAAAGGAAAGTATAAATTAAACAAGACCTTTTGACACAGGACCAGGGAGACATAGACTCCATAAAGGAGGTAATCAAACATAGGTGGAACCAATGAGGGATGGGGATCACAATCACCAGGGCAGGAAGTGAAGTGACCTGAAACTGGAGGACAGACGTGAAACAAACAAAATAAAAACAGACATCACTAAACAGGAAAGACAAGACTAAAGTAAAAAGTGGAAACTTATCTAAACCGATGAGAAATGACAGACTGGGGAAAAATAAAAGACCTCCAGTATTAAAATCTGACAACAGGGAGGAAAAGGCATCATCACAGGATGTTAGAGACTGAAAGTTGGGTGTCATCAACATAGCGTTGATGGTATAGTTATTCATTATCTGACCCATTAGGAACAGGTAGATTGTGAATAACAGGGGACCGAGGATGGAGCCCTGTGGAACTCCACACTTTAGAGGAATCCACTGACATTGAAAAATATGTACTGGGAAAAGGCAGCAATGCAGTGCCACAGACTTCAATACATGACTCCAGGTTCATTAAAGTTTATGATCGAATGTGTTAGAAGCTGAGCTTAGGAGAGAAGAATCAAATCAGAATAAAAAACAACATCAAAAGAAAAACCTGATTTGGATTTATCATAGATTAAGATTTTATTCAGCGGAAGATCCAGAAATATTCAGTGAAAGAGCCACATTAGTTTGAAAAGCTATTAAAAGTTGTTCTCTGACAGAGGTTTTTAGACCTGTGCATTACTTAAAATTTCGGTTAAAAGCTTGGTGTTGATTGCAGCGACCCCTGTGGTTAGAACCGGTACTGTTTTTCCAGAAAAAAGACCCCATTTCTCCATCACCCACTGTCCTAAAGGTATGACTCTTACAAAGGTGTGTATTTGATCTTCTTCTTAACTGTACTTTTATTTGTTCAAGACAACTTTTCCGAGGATACAAATGTTTGAAGGTGACAACAATCAAACTTTGTAAACTCAGTTTTTTTTTAGCGTAGTTTAAAATCCAGAAAGTGAGTAGACTGTTCAGTGTTAGTCACAGCCCGGTGATCTGAGATTGTGTCTGTAACATATAACGTTAGTGAATCTCATTTTAAATTAAGTTTCACACACAGGTAAATGTATAAAAGTGAAACAAAACTTTTTAATAAGAACGAAAATAAGAACATACCAAACTTTTTGCAACTTTAGAGTCCTGGTCTAAAGAGTTTAAATCTGTAAAGGAGTATATTATGGGCTAAATAACACAGTCCAAGTAAATGATGCACAGATCTGGAAATGATTACATGACAGAGTTAATTGTTGACAGTGCAGAGAATCTAAAGTACAGTATCTCATAACTTCCTGAACCTTTAGACGTGATAATGTTTAAGATCCTGAAGGAGAAAACTCATTTCTGAGGTTATAAGTATGAGAAGTTCCCTCAGGACGTCATGAAAAGACACAGAACAACAACAGGGACAAATTAGCACTTTAAACCCGTCCTGCATCATGTCCTTTCCTTTTTACCTGAAAATCAGCTCTGCTGGTATTTTCTCGGGACTCAGAGTGCCGTGATTGACGTCCGAGAGAAAGCTCAAGGAGGACCTGTTCAAGGTGATCCACACACAGAGAGCTCACAGCTCGTCTCTGTTTGGGAAAATAAAGTGACACAAGAGTTATTCACATGAACCTCAGCAGCGTTTAACACCAAATATAAACCTAAAACCGTCTGAATGATACCCTAAGTTATAAATAAAAACAGATTTAGAGAATGAATCAGTACAGCAAGAACAGGGAACACTGACTTCAGACTTGTAATCCAGGTGAGTCTCTGGATGGTCCACCTGTGCTCAGGGGTCAGCCTCTATGCCCCTCCTGCCTCGCCTCCATCACCACGGCGTGGCTGATCAAGCTGTTCCAACAACTGGAAGACATCAGAAGTTAAACACTCATTATTTTAATTTGATGCTAATCATGTGTTAATGAGACTAATCCTCGCAATGATTCAGGTAATTTGCTTAATGGCTCCCATCCAGATTACAGCAATCAGTCACGTTTGATAAGACGACGGCAGGATGACGAAGAGGAGGAGAAAGAGAGGAGAGAGAGAGGAGGGGGGGACAGGTGAACAGGACTTTGGGAGAAGGAGGACATGAAACCTCACCTCTGAGACAGTAAAGACTCTGCTCCTCATCAGACAGGAGGAAGAGGATGGGACAAACATTGGCACTTTAAAGAGGGGGTATTTTGCTTTGTTTTAGCCTCTATTTTGTCCCTCTGGTGCTCCTGTAGTATTTTTACATAGTTAACGGCTCAATAAAATCCTTATTTTTTTCTCTCCCTGGTGTTTTAGAAAACCCTTAATTTAGCCTCTGTCCTAAACACTTTGTCCTAGCTGCTGTCTCTTTAAGAAACCACCTTCTCTCTGATTGGCCAGCCCACTGGTGAAGGTATGTATAGGCCTTTGTAATTGAGGCCCAGTTAGGAGATCCTTATGTGATGACCTCATCATTCCAGCAGTGATGATTTTGTTAATTTGTTTGTTTTTAATTTATTAAATTTAGTTTAAATTATATTTTTTACACATTTTCCTGTATATTCTCTTCACCTGTAGTGAAAAACCTAAAGGTAGCTACATTTTAAAGACACCTCTCAGTCACAGATCAAATCATTAATCGTCTAACGTCTAACGTATTTATTTTTCATCAGTGTTTCTTTCAGGTGACGTTTCGGTCCAGCTCAGGCTTTTAGCAAAAAAGGGTTTGTTATTTAAAGTCCCTCTTACTTCTGTTTATTTATTCATTGCATCTTTTTTTAAATGAGTGTTTCTGTTTGACTGACGGGTGTCTCATCCAATCACAGTCAGCTCTTGTTGCTGCTCGCTCAGCTGCGCCTGCTCTCCAAATTTAACCCTAAACTTCAGATTTCATTCCTTATTATCAGCCAAAAGGAACATAAATTCATATTTATATCAAGATTTATTTTATTTAAAGGTGACCTTAATTGAAGAAGCGTGCGTGTCAGTGTTCATTTGATTGACAAGGCTCTCAGCCAATCACAGCCTTCGAAATATACACGCTTCCCAACTACAAAACTCTGATCTCCAATCATGAAAACAAAGGTGAATAAACTTATAACAATAACAATCTCAAAAAAGAAATGCAATAGATGAAAAAAATATATATATTTAAGAACTACTGATAATAAATTATAAACATTAAAATGTATAAACAATACAGACTGAGGTCAAAGTGAGCATTAGAGAAGAGTCACTCTGGATGAAGGAGGTAAAGTTTCTGTGGTCCTGCAGGGATGTGAGCGAGTTAAAAATCATCCTACAGAGTGAAAGGATGAACTCTGAGTGTGCTGCCGTCCTGCTGAGCGGACACACTGAGCGTCAGACCTGTCCGTCCGTCCTCTTCATCCTCCTCCTCTTCCTCTGAGGAGGAGCACGAGCGTTGGAGATGCAGCTGCAGACGCAGCTCCTCCCTGACAGATCTGTGCGGCGTAATGACCTGTGAGTGCTAACAAATATAAATGGCTTTCTCTTACATTTTTACTGTCGTCAAAACAAATGCTCATTAGCCTTTTATGAGGGCTGTGTGAATAATAAATAGCTCCTAATTACCTCCTATCACAAATGCTAATGTGTGGATCCAAAGCAGCGGGTAGTAAAACACTGAGCTGCTGTCCCTGCTTCAGCCCGTCCCGTGAACGCTCTCTGACTTATTGAGCGATTAATGCTTTAAATTCATTTCTCTGCTCGTTTGCTTCACATTAACATCTTTAATCTTTAATCCATGCTGCCTTTTTTTACTGCCTCTGATTGTAATTATTCTAAAATGTTTGTTCTATGCGCTCTCTGATTATAAAAGCATTTGCTACGGCTCTGACCTTTGACCCCAAATAAAACTAACGCAGTGAAGTTTGTGATCGTACCTCTTCATCGGGTAGAGAAAGAGATCTGTAAGCTGCAAACAAAAAAAAAGTTTTAAAACAAAGGCACTAACAGAGAGCACACACACTCCTCAATCAGACCCTAACCTATATTTCCTCTAATCTGAGCGTGGTCAGTGCGTCACATGCCTTCAGAGGACAGAGCTCATTGTTCAGCTTATCATGTTTCACAATCCACTTATGAGTCAGTCTGCAGCTCCTCTGCAAGCTGCTGCTGCTGCTGTGTGTTAATGTACACACACCTTCTGCTGAGGCCTTGTAACACTCATCTCTCTCTCTCACACACACACACACACACACACATACGCAGGCAACATATGTAAGGAGAGTGGGGTAAATTGAGCCTTTTTTTTTTTAACTTATGCTATAGGCAAAGAAAGGTGATACAGAAGTAAAACGAAAATGTCTTACTTTATTTCAGAATGTTTCCCGTCAGTGGAAATGCAGATAAATAAACAAATAGTAAAATAAAATAAAATAAAATAAAATAAAATGCATCCATGACAGAAGGAAGTGAAAATATGACGTCTTAAAAAAAGCGGTCTTGTGGCTCATCTTGACCCAGCTTTGGGGTAAATTGATCCACCTGGGGGTAAACTGACCAACTTACCTTTTCCAGTTTAAACCTGAGAATCATTTTAAGTTACCCTAAAAGAAACTTTAGGTTAGATTTAACATAGCGTTACAAATGAAAAAACAAAAACAAAAAAACGATTCTGTAACTTGTGAGGAACATTAATGAGAGTGAAGTTTAATCTATCTGGGAGTTCACTCATCTCCACACCAGCTGAATCACTGGTTCAACTTCCCCGGCTTTCCAACATTTTGGAAAATACGACCCAGTATAGCAATTCAGGCTAATCTTTAGCTAAATGGTTCACATGGTTTAATATGCTGGCAAATCATCAACATGAATGAATTACATTTTTAGACCTGGATAAATTTGCTTTCATGAAACAGTCATTAGAGCGTAAACATAAAAAATGTACTTTGACAAGCAAAAAACATGAAAAAGAAAATAGTTCTCACAACAATACCACATTTCCCACGATCACAGGGAAAGCAAAATGTATACCATTGTCTAAATACAGGGGGTGGGTCAAGTTACCCACTGGCTCATCTTACCCCACTGTCCCCTAATGTCGCAATGTGTAAGATAAGAACAGAAAAGACCGAGCAGACATGCGTCAGCTGATTTAGACCAAAACTAAAAGCAGAGATACAAAAACACATGCTTTATTAACCCTTTACAAGAACAGAGAGAGAGAGAGAGAGAGAGAGAGAGAGAGAGAGAGAGAGAGAGAGAGAGAGAGAGAGGAGCGTGCAGAGTGGTTCTTCTCCCTGTCTGTTGAAAAGTTGTCCACAGCTCAGAGGAAGAATTTTTATGCACATCATATGTAAATGCACATGCATCATCTCTGATATGAAGCTTTGAGTTTAACAGACTGAGTCTGGTTTACATCAGAACGTGGGTGAGTTTCCTGGTCCTCTAAATGTGATGAAGACGTGTCCCGCTCAGAGTCAGAGCTCAGTGTTAGAGATTAAATCTGCTCCAGATTATATTCTGTCATACAACAAAAAGCTCTCAACAACACTTGAACTCATCAGCAGGATTACACAGAGAGAGGTTCATTTCTCTTATTGTCTGTCCGTGTGTGTGTGTGTATGTGTTTGTGTGTGTGTGTGTGTGTGTGTGTGTGTGTGGATTAAACCTGATCCATTAGATGGATTATGATGACTGCTTCCTCTATAAACATCCTCCACAGTCACACCCTGATACTCCGCGTTCATACAGGAGAGATATTTCTGATGAGAGGAGTACACACACCAAAACTAAATCTAATCAAGTGTTTTTATTTCTTTTTTTAAGTAAAAAATGATCTTATTAGACATAATCTGAGCCACATTCACCTGAAAAATCCAGAAAAATGTCTTAATTTAAGGTTTTAAAAGATTAAAAAACTACAGAGAATGCAGCTAATATAATGGAACAACCACAGAAGAAGAAATGCACAGGAAGGAAAGGCTGCAAAAATAAAAACTTAGATTTACGGATTTCTACGTTCAGACAATTGTATGAGGTAAACTTGGTGCAATTACACAAAAAAAGTTAAATAGACATATTTGACTGTTACATCTCAACAGCTCTTCCTCTCTCTCACTCTCCAACAGAGCATGCTTCTGTGCAATGATCAAAAAGTCAACCGTCTAAACAAAACTATAACACACAAACTGCGTTAATGCATGTAGTTGTTGCATGATCTGAGTTCTTATAAGATCCTCTACAGGAGTGTTATCTCTAACCTGCTGCAGGGTTTAAGAGTTTGTAAAGTGTGCAGGGTTTGAATCCACACTCAGAGTGTTTCCTCATCATTCGGACCTGCAGTTCATCACCTGTAAGGAGCTGAGCGTGATGACTCTTTGTCAATCACAGGTTTGTCTCTCTGTGGTTGAAGCTTTGGTGGATATTTCCACTCACACTGAGGCCTGACGTGCGTCTTTCAAACAGAATAAAGTCCTCAGATGACGGCTGGTTACCTTTAGCTGCTCAGAGCTAACGCTAACCCCTGCAGATAAACGAGGCGACTGAGCAGCAGATAAATATCCTGTTCCCATTCTCCCTCTCTCTCTCCCTCTCTCTCTCTGATCACTGGCCTGATTAATAGGACTCTGAATTGGAAATTTAATTGGATGTGGTTACAATTATAAAGCCATGCTCTCCCCGGAGCTGTGGCTCTGACGGTGGGACGGCGCCGAGGGGGGAACAGGATGTCGGCGGGGGGAACGTGTTCTGTCACACACGCTGCCTCCACACACGCTCTTCCAATACAGGAGGAGGCCAGGTGTGTCGGTGTGCTGTCGCCCACAGGAGAGCCATTAAAAGCAGGAGAGGCTGACCTCTGTGATCAGAAAGATGATTATTACATTATTATTACTCACCTCTGAAAACTGACAACCCACCAGAATAAGAGCCTGAGATTAAAAGATGCTTGTTGTCCATTTTCTCTGAGGTCATTTTGTGTCTTATTTTGATCCTTCCTGATGTCTCATTTTCATCTATTTCCCTCCTAGTTGACTTGTGTCCCTCTAAGGTTGTTGTGACTCTTTTAAGTATTTTATTTTGAAAATCCCTGCTTTAATATCTTAAATGTTTGAATAGTTCACTGAGCACGCTCTGAGCTAATTGACAGGCTAACAGCTTCTGTGTGCACACATGCATGCTCTCTGACGGTATCTGATCATCCTCTGATATTTTCCACCTGATAAACCTCTCTCTCTCTCTGTCTGTCTCTCTCTCTCTCTCTCTGTCTCTCTCTCAGCCCCCTGCAGGCCTCAGGAGGCCGATAGAGCCCTCTTTTGGCTGGAGTTAGTACTGCAGCTCAGTGAGCCGTCATCAGTGAAATGAAAAGGTCTCTGTCACAACCCGGAGGTCCCTCCTCCTGCTGTTGGGCCAGCATACATTATAATCCGGGACATATGTAAGATCCGTGTCATGCTTTTATTTCCTCCATAAGCTAAAAACTTACAGAGGAAGCCTGCAACCCCCACCCCTCACCCCCCCTCCTCTAAGCTGCTTTCAGTCTGCAGCAGCTGACAGATGAAAATGGAGCAATTATTAGATTGAGGACAAGGAGCAGGATTGTGTTTTATTGTCTGTGTTTGGATCAGAGAGTGAAAGGACTCAGCTGGACCAGTCTCTGTCTGAGTGTTTGAGAGGAGATCAGTCTTTACTCTATATTTTATATGATGTTGTCCCTTTAAATGTCATCAGGTTTTATGGTGGTGTGCTGCGCTTAAAGTGTTCCTGCAGAGTGCATGCTCCTGACTGTAAGGACACATTTAAAGACGTCTTAGTGAAGCGCTGAAAACACACCAGACATCAGGTTTAAGAGAAAATGTTTCTTTCTCAATGAAATGTTGATGTTTGAAGCAGGAGTTCTCAAACATTTTAACAGGTATTTAAAGCAAGGTCTCATTCTTCATTCATTCTTGTTATCAATGCTTAAGTAAATATCAAATAAATAAAATTAAGGAACATACTGATATTTGAGTGAGTTTTCAGTCAAATATCAGCATTAAGCCCTGATTATGACTCAGTGAGTCTGATGGTTTTGTTGATTTAATGTCTAAATAAATTATTTTTCATCTCCAGGTTGAAAATGTTTTACTTCATTGTGTTTTTATGGTGTGGTGTGAATCTATCTGTTTTGTATCTATGTGCAGGATTCCTCCGATTGCAGCTCCAGTGTCTAACAACACCAAGCTACAGAAACTGTGTGTGTGTGTGTGTGTGTGTGTGTGTGTGTGCTGCAGTGTTTACACTGATGCACCTACATGTGTGCATGTATAATATATGTGAGTGTCTTTCTCTCGCTCTCTCTCTCTCTCTCTCCATTCTCATGTTGATAGAGAGGGCATATATTTTCATGCTCAGCATCAATAGAAGATGGGTGAGTGAGATCCTAGAGAGAGAGAGAGAGAGAGAGAGAGAGAGAGAGAGAGAGAGAGAGAGAGAGCATGACTCAAACATATGTGTGTGTTGGAAAGTCATGTCCCATTTAAGTGACTATTATTAGAGCGGGTCACCATCTGCAGGTCCAGATAAAGCTAAGTGTGTGTGTGTGTGTGTGTGTGTGTGTGGGGGGGGGGGGGGGGGGGGGGGGGCAGTGGAAAACAAACATGTTAGCACATTCTAATGCTAGCATGTTTGCAGACTGGCTGGATTAAAACACACGTCCTTCAGAGACAGCAGCAGAGGATTGAATCATGAAGGATTTCTGAGGAGTTTTTGTGTTTACATTTTTTTTTTTTTTTTATGTTTCCTCTCCTCACTTAGAAAAGACTTCACATCTTTGGAGCTCCATGCGTCAGTCCATCAGTCTGAGCCCTGTGATGGAGGACACAATCAATTCTAACTTTTTAGAACCGAGATGTTGATTAATTATTTTTACAAAAGCAACAAAAAATAAAGAGATGTAATAATAATAATAATAATAATAATAATAATAATAATAATAATAATAATAATAATAACAATAATAATAGTTTTTTTTATATACAATTTGACCCATTGGGCAATTTTGGCAACTGTTCCACTTTTGATTTTGTTAAATATGCATTTTTTTTAAATTCAGAAAATACTTATACAAAAAGAAAAAAAAACATTAAAGATGTTATTCTATATGCAACTTCTTGAAAATAACAATACTGGAAAGAAAAAAAAAGTGTGTGGATAATTTCATGAAAGCAACCCATTTTGAAAAGGGCCAAAATACAACTTCAGCTGCCTGTAGTTAAACGATAATCCTCAAGGGGTTAGAGGATTTTTTAAATTTATTTTTTAACAGGTTTTCAATAAAAAATAAATAAATATCATGTTGATGAGATTGAGTATCAGATATGATACGTTCTGCAGTAAAGGGTTAAAGTACATAAGTGAGAGGGACCAAAACAGAAGCTTAAAGATGCTGTAACGGTCTAATCTGCAGCAGTTTGCCTCCACCAGTGAGATTCAGGACTGATATCTGTCACACAGCTGGTTTCATTTCCCTCTCCACCTCTGATGATGCAGCTGAAACAAAGATGGCGGAAGCTCCCATCTCGTTGACTGACAGAATAACAGCGAGGAGATTGGTGATAGCGATGGTGGTGGCGGCGAGGACATCAGAGGAAAGAGATGGACAGACGGAGAGGATGGGAGTGGGAGGAAGAGCCTGAGGGGGTTACAGTCAGTTTGTCAGAGGAACTCAACGACCACCAGAGCTCCAACCTGCGTCACTTTGAATCCCTGATTCCTGCACATGATGCCGCCCTCCCTCCAAAAACCCACGCTCCCCCAACGCTCCCCACCCGACCCAACCCGTCCTGCTGCCTGCAGAGACCAGAGTTACTCTGGCTGTGAAGTGATTGATCCCCTCCTAATTCTTTCAAATAGGACGAAGACGAGGAGGAGGAGGAGGGTGAGGAGACTAAGTGGTGGTGATGGAGCTGGATCTGAAGGGTGGGGCCGAAGAGAAAGAAGAGGAGAAAAGGGGCGAGAGACGGTAAGTAGGCCACCCTGTGTCAGGTAAACTCTGGAGCTAACCCGAAGTGTCAGTGCAGCAAAATGTTGAGCTGTCACCTCTAAAAAACACAAAGGGTTAAAGATGTGACCTCAAAATGTTAGTAGAGGGGGGAGGGGGGTAAGATTTAAAGATGATCTAATTTAAACGCTAAAAGACAACCTGCAGAGTTAAAAATTAAACCAATATAGAGGTGCCAAAACCTGCAGTTCCCTGAGTGTCCACTAGAGTCTGTGTGTATCACAGGTCTTCTGTGGGTGTAATTAGCTCTGCTGATGATCGTCCCTGTGACAGAGGAGACTTCAGAGTCCACAGACTCTGATCCATTATTTCCACTCCTCCATGATTAATAAACCTCTAATCGTCCCCGGCTCATGCTCAGAGTCACAGGGAGGCGTCTTCATGGGATGATTTGTAGTTTTTTATGCAGTCAAACACAAACAGGACTCAAAGAGTGTGTTAACACACACTCACAGCGACCTGATGATCAATTATTCACACACCTTCTCTTTGAATCCGTCACCGACACGCCGCAGCAGCCACACGAGCTCGTACAGCGGCGAGGAGAGCAGCAGGGGGTCCGGGCCCCAGCGGAGTGTCAGGTTCAGACTCACTCTCAGCCTGTCACAAAGACTCACACATGACCTTTAATAACCCCCCCACCTCCCTCCACCCCCCTCCAGAGGCAGCAGTAAATTAGCATGTGTCTCTGAGGAGAACACGCAGAGTCTTTAGGAACAGCGTGTCATACCGACCAGGGGGTGTGAAATGAGCCAGGGCGCTGTGGCGTACAGGAGGGCGTGAGGATGGGTGGAGAGAGGGTGAAGAGAGTCGAGGAGGGGAGGGGAGCATGAGAGGGAACCTAAACGCAACACCAGCTGCAGGATGAGGGAACCTGAACGCAACATCAGCTGCAGGATGAAGGAACCTAAACGCAACACGAGCTGCTAGATGAAAAAACCTAAACAGAACGCTAGCTGCAGGATAAGGCAACCTGAATGCAACACCATATGCAGGATGGGGGTACCTAAATGCAACATCAGCTGCAGGATGAAGGAACCTAAATGCAACACCATATGCAGGATGGGGGTACCTAAACGCAACACCAGCTGCAGGATGGGGGTACCTAAACGCAACACCAAATGTAGGATTAGGGAACCTGAATGCAACACCGTATGCAGGATAGAGGAACCTGAATGCAACATCAGCTGCAGGATGAAGGAACCTAAATGCAACACCATATGCAGGATGGGGGTACCTAAACGCAACACCAGCTGCAGGATGGGGGTACCTAAACGCAACACCAGCTGCAGGATGAGGGAACCTAAACGCAACACCAGCTGCAGGATGGGGGTACCTAAACGCAACACCAAATGTAGGATTAGGGAACCTGAATGCAACACCGTATGCAGGATAGAGGAACCTGAATGCAACATCAGCTGCAGGATGAAGGAACCTAAATGCAACACCATATGCAGGATGGGGGTACCTAAACGCAACACCAGCTGCAGGATGGGGGTACCTAAACGCAACACCAAATGTAGGATTAGGGAACCTGAATGCAACACTGTATGCAGGATAGAGGAACCTGAATGCAACACTAGCTGCTAGATGAAAAAACCTAAACACAACACCAAATGTAGGATGAGGGAACCTGAACACAACACCAGCTGCAGGATAGAGGAACCTAAATGCAACACCAGCTGCAGAATGGATGTACCTGCAGACATTTTGGCACAGGATGAGATAAACACAGGATGCATACACAGGTCAGAGCTGTGCGGGTCTTTTTTAAATGTCAAGAGCATCATTTACAGACATTTAAACGACGAGTCGTCTCTTTACGAACAAACCCCGGTCTGTGTGAACTCTCTATCTTTATCCTCTCCTCCATAACGCTCTCTGTGTTGTTTCCTTCCATCTCGACACAGAGCGGCTTTGAAAGCAATTTTCCCCGTCCAGATGTTGGTGACATCTCCCGGGCCATCCTCGCCTCTCTCAGACAGGCGGCAGCGCCCGGAGACGGCGGTCAGATGGGGACCAACAGCAGGAATAAGAGCGGGTTTGTGTGTTTGGCGTGCAGGCTGCAGGGAGCAGAGGGGAGGGCGTTTTTACAGACACAGAGAGGCGGTGCGATGGCTCTGGATCCATGGCAGCTGTTTCCTTCAATGTTTCATGCTCACAGCCACAGCTGCTCTCCAAATGAGAGTTAATATTGCAGGGGGGCCGTCCACCCTGGGTCGAGCCTTGTCGCATGGTCTGAATGTCAAACGGGGCCCAGCAGGGTGACGCCAGCTCAAAGGACACTCTGTGTGAGGCCTCTCCTCCCTGTTTGTGTCTTTCTGCCTCAGCGCGTCTCTCTCCCCGACTGGACAGAGGGTGAAATCTCTATTTTTCATGGACACGGCAGAGAGGATGAAAAATAAATGAGGAAATAAAAGACAGGGTCTGCTGGGAGCTGGAGAACTCTGTGTGGATGTTGGGATCAGACTGAAATGTGTTCCTGTCACCAGGGACCAGGTTTTCAAAGAGGAGGTGGAATGAGCCATCGTTCAGATTCAGATTCAAACACGCGAAGCAGCACGGTGAAGCACATATTCACACACTTATGAGTTCATTTACTCTCAGAGATTCTGATTCCTGAACACAAGAAACAGGATTCGATGCAGTGTCTGGAAAAAATAAACCAATAAGGAATTATTCAAGCATCGTAAGGACAGTGTTGAAGGCCGTGCATATCTGTTTGAGGAACAGCTGTGTGTGAAAACATGAAGTATGAAAGTGAGAGAGGAAGTGACAGGTGTGAGAGAGAGAGGAGGACATTATCAGTGACTTAGGCCCCGTTTATATGGCAACAGTATTAGGATGAAACGCAAAATTTTTGTTGCTTTTCGGCTTCTCGTTTATACGGAAACGCCGTTTCAGCCGACCTACAACGTAAGTTTTTTTAAAACACCGTCCAGAGTGGAATTTTTCTGAAATGCTGCAGCCTCTGCTGCCGTATAAAGATGCCGTATGCATCTGTTGCTCCACTTCTGCACTCAGATAAGACGCATTGAACACATACAGCAGATGACCAGCCCGTCTCTTCTTCAGCAGCAGATTTCCAAAAGACTCTACAGTTATATCGCCACCTACAGGTCTGATATACATACTACAGCGTTTTCAGTCCCTCACCGTTTTCGTGTGAATGCAGATTTTTTTCTCTGTATATTTTGAGTTTTCGAGTGAAACGCTGTGAAGCAATGTCGAATAAACGGGGCTTTAAAATCCAGAGCTGGCATTGATTCTGGAGCAGACCAGTTGGGATCTTTAGAAATTCTCTCAGAATCCCCTCAGAAACATTTTCCTCCATGTCCGAGACTCTTTAAAAAATAAAAACAAAAACTACTAAAATCTAGACTCAACTTTCCTGAATACCTGTCCTCATTTTAATCCTGGATGGAATGCCCCCCCCAAACACACGCTGATCTCACCTGACCTGAGTAGCTCACCTGTTCCCCTCTGAGTTGACAAAAACCACTAAAAGAGATGCAGGCTGATCCTCATCCCACTGGACTGACACACACACACACACACACACACACACACACACACACACACACACACACACACACACACACACACACAGTTGTGGTTGTGCTGAGCCTGATCTGAAGTGTCCTGTCTGCGCTGGTTCAGCTGCATAAAGGAAACAGCTGCTGAAATATCACAGACGGCCTCCTGTGTCTCCTGGTATCCATCACACACACACACACACACACACACACACACACACACACACACACACACACACACACACACACACACGCACAGAGGCCTGCAGAGAGAGGACAGGACAAAGACATCTGCAAGATGGCCTCGGACACGCTGCCGCTCTGATGTTTCCTCGCTGTGAAGTCATCCTGGCTGGCTGGACGGCGAGCTGTGATGGCGAGCTGTGATGTGTCTTCTCTCCTCCATCCTGCTGCTTTCTGTGTGTGTGTGTGAGAGAGAGAGAGTGTGTGCAGAGCTGGGCTGACGTGCAAACAGAGAGAGATGTTCACAGACTCAGTTTGAGACAGAGAGGCCTGTTTGATGCTGCAGCTCGGTCCGGATCATCGACGGTCGCTCTGACATCTGTCTCAGCCTCTGGTACTACGAGCCACCTCCTGAGGAGGAGTCTGTGCAGGTCGTCTCTGTTTTCACATTTACTGTATATGGAGTCTCTTAAATTCATCCATGTGAACTAAAAAGATGAGATTCTTATACAGACTCACACATCACTTCAGGAGGATTCCTCTACAGCCATCAGCTGTTTCACTCTGAGCAGGACTCTCAGCTTTCTGGATTCGTTCAGTTTTATTATGTACCAGAACCAGTACCAGAAATCCTCAGCCAAGATATTTCTCACACACACACACAAACACACCATTCTTTACACACACACACACACCTGTTGTGTTCAAGTCTCTGGGTACAAGCTGTCCTGCTGACAGGGCATTAATAAAAGAGTTAAGAGTCTGAAGAGCAGAGCACATGTTTCAGTGATCCAACACACTGAAAGGTGGAGTGTGTGTTTGACAGACGACTCTGAGATTTATACACACCAAAAGGAGCTGAAAACTCATCTGAAGCTGATTTTCATGCTTTAAAGCTCCTCACAGGTCAGTCTCAGCCCAACATCAGTCCAGGGAAGTCAGATCATCTGTGCTGCATGAGTTAAATAAGATAAACCCAAACAGAGCCTGTTTGAAACGTCCCACCGTCTCTCAGGACAAATAACGCTGCCATAGAAGAAAACGGGCCAACATGGACACGAGACTCAGTCTGTGCTGGTTTTGATCCTGCTTTATTTCGCTGCAGATGGATTTGATGAATCAACACTTGGAAGGAGATGAACTCTAATGACAAAGAGGATTTAAAAAGTCAGCTTCAACTGGCAAACCAGCGCCCAATCACCCAAGTCTAAAGCATGAAGACGACAGAGATGGAGTCATGCTTCAGTTTCTTGACTGTTAATTGTGTGATGGAAGCAGGAATTGCAAGAGAGGTGGGAGGGCCCAGTTGCAGATTTTAACAAAAGGGGTTTCATTCATTCAACTCTCAAGAACAGAAATTAAAAAAATCCAAAACACTCAAAATTCAAACTCAGAAAACACTCACATACAACACAACACAAAAAAACAAGGATCAACGTCTGACGTGACATGTCCCACAACATTCAAAATACATCAATGAACTGACCAAGAACTGAGCTGAAGACAGAGACTATACATGCAGTCCGCATTAAGAGGAACGCCTACAAAACATCATCTCCGGTTCGCACTGAGGGGAAAAACAAACCGCTTAACATCAAAAGGCTATTTATCTCGCTTTCTGAACTGGCTCCAATGAATCAGTGTATGACATTTTAGTAATTGGCATGGAAATCTGATTTTGAAATCGGTGTGTTTTTAATGCTGCGGATGAGGGGGGAAAGGATTGTTTTCCCCTTCAAAATTCCCCGCCCCTAACTGTGACCCGACTGTGACACAACACGTGAATTAGAAAAATTAGCAAAATTAAACTGGAACCACTAAAGATTAAACTAAGAAACAACAGGAAAAAAAAACCCATCAGAAACCACTGGAAACAAGGAACGCTAAGAAAACACAAAACCAAAAACCAAACCATCACAGATTGAAGACTTTGAGCGGGATGCATCCTTCTCAAACAGCTTTAGATCATCATTAAATACTCATCTGATGAGGAGATTATGACAAGTGGATAAAACTAAACTAGGATGCATTCCTAAGGACTTCCTCTGTGTTTCAACAGCTGGTGTAAACTGGATATCCACTGACATGTTCATCTGAAGGTCCCCACTTTACAGGGTCACACTTTAAACTAGAACACCAGGAGCTGACAGAGACACATTCACACGATCAGGCTCAAGGAAGACCATTGTTTAGGAGTTATTAAACCAAGTCCGTCACAGCTTGGGGTCATTTTATTATGGATGGAGGGAGGAGGAAATAAAAACACAGTGGCTGCTCCACCAATCAGAAACAGCCAGCTTGCAGGCCCATCTCTCTCTCCTCCTCAGGTAAACTCTCACAGGTGACTCTGAGCTGGATCAACAGTGACAAAAGTCTATTGAATAATTATCTTTGGAATTAATACATTAGAGCAGACTAAAGCAAATGTCAGCAAATCAGTGTGTGTGTGAGAGAGAGTGTGTGTGTGTGTGTGTTACAGAGAGGAGAGTCTGGGGAAAGTGAAGGACGCTGCGCTTCATTAATCACGTCCTGATAACTGATGTAGGCAGATGAAATGGTTCTTACAGAGAGCTGTCATTACAGTCACAGCGCTCATTTTACATCTAATCCACCATCACAGCCTCATCATCTTCATCTTCATCTTCCCTTGCTCGTCTCCTTCAGCAGAGCCCGGCACAGGTTAACCCTTTCGCTGCTCTCCCTCTCAGGAGAGAAGCCTGCAGACTGCAGCTCTCGTATCTCATCTTTTCTTGATGTTTTGGTTGTGTGTCAGCACAGGTTTTTCACTGAATCTGAACATCAAATTCTTCTTAAATGTAGAGTTTTCCTGCAGATTTTTTGGCTGCATTGAGTTGTAATGTGACTGTACATCGTGCATTAAAGCTGACTCTCTATGAACACTGATATGAGACCTGATACTGAAATGAGAGGAGCACTGTCTTCCTCTTTTCTTCCTCTAGGTCTCTTTGGATTTTATCCGGACCCTTTTTGGACAACACGTTCCCAAAGGTAAAAGTTCAACCCTTAAAGAGAGTGGTGTCGTTTCCATGTGCAGCTCTCATCCAGAGATAACCCCTCAGAGGAACGTGATTGATATCTGCTGTGACGTGAACA
Source organism: Labroides dimidiatus (assembly GCA_030710495.1). Taxonomy (NCBI): domain Eukaryota; kingdom Metazoa; phylum Chordata; class Actinopteri; order Labriformes; family Labridae; genus Labroides; species Labroides dimidiatus. The sequence continues at coordinate 27,598,565 of CM061153.1, forward strand.
TCAGTTGGTTTGGTGAGTCACACGCACACTCAACTCTCTAAAAGTGTGTTTCCATTATTCACAGGCCTGAATAAATCACTCGGGCTCCTGATCGTGCAGCAGCATATGTGAGGCCTAAGTTGTGTTCATCTTCCATTCCAGACATCTGTTTATCCTCTGCCTCTGTGGAGCGCGCTCAGTAGTGACCCGGCCATCAAAGAAACATGACGAGGAGAGAAAGAGGAGGAAGAGGAGAGTCAGAGTGGCTCGTCTTCATATCTTCTGATCCTGTCTCTGGGTCTTAAAGATGCTCTCTGAGGCTGCAGTCTGCTTTCAGATGAGGAGTGTGTGAAGGATCAGGAGCGTGTCAGTCGTCCTGTCTCCGTGTGAACACTTCATTTATCTACATTAAGTCGTCTGGGTGTGACCTCCTCCTCTCAGCAGCAGGTGAAGAGGCCTCGTGTGATTGATGCCTTTTCAATTAGTCCCAATGTGAGACCTTCACATGTCAGTCTGCAGCTTATTAATGACACGCTGTGTTATACTGAGAGGGTTTAAAGAGCCTCAGACTGAGCTCCGTAATTACTGACGGATCAGACGGAGAGAGGAGTCGTCTTTACCTTCACCTGGAACGTCTTCATTTTACACCTGTGGGCTGAATTATGTACACTACACGAAGCTTCCTGCCTCCTCGAAACTCACTGACATGTACAAAACAAGAACAGAAATTTCAACATGACGAAGATGCTCTAACTTTTTGTGATGTTCATATCATAACAATATAACAGTATAACCATACGTTTGCAAACTACAGGTCATCATGTATTAATAACGTAATTTATCATTGTAAGGGTTGAATAAAACACCTTTTGTAAGGTGCGATAAACCGCATGTTTGTTTCATCCTTTGCCCCATCTTTAAGTGGATGGCAGACATATTTCCATCGCTTCCTGAATCATAATTTTCAAAGATGTTTTTATTAATAAATTAAATAAGTATCTTATTATATACACAAAATAAAGTTGTTATCATGACTAAAAAATCATTCCTGTTCTCAGGCTGCTTACTTAAAAAAGAAGTCATTTCAGCCGCTGAAATGTTTTTTTCAGCTACTGTCTCTTTAAGAAACTTAAAGGCACTATGGAACTTTCCCTTTAAGAAACTTCGAGCACTGTCGAACTGTCTCTTTAAGAAACATCCAAGCCCTTCTGAACCCAGCATTCCTGGATCCCTTTTTCCTTCTTTTATAGTTAAAACAAAGTTTTGGTTTTTTTTTCTCTTTTAAAAGAACAATTTTGCCCTTTTAAGGAGATTCGCCAACTTGTGATGTCACAGTTTGAGGCTCTCTCATGTTAATCTCACTGAAATCTTGAGCGACTGTTTGAACAACATGCTCAGAGCCAAATCTTTAACGCTCTCTGGTTCACTTTAGCTCGACTAGCTCAACTAATCCAGCTACTTTTCTGTATCTTTCTTAAGCTTTCTTGATTTAAAGAAATTTTAAGAAATTATTTTGTTTGAAGCTTCTGTGAGGAACTTTCTGTTTCTGATGATGTTGTCACCCCCTGTGGACAGGTTATACCTCTTACATCTTTGCAGATATTGTTCTGTGCATGGGAAATTGTGTTTTTTTGCCTTGGAGAAACTAAAAAAAGGATTTTCCTCGTCTGATCACCTCTCAGTTATTACAGCCTTCAAAAACGATGTAATAAAACTGTTGATATTTTTGCTCGGCATCTTGCTTACATCAATTTTAATATTCATTCATTTGTGGATGAAATGACCTCAGAGAAAACTCTCAAATATCAGTCGAACGGGAAGCCATCAGATGGTGATAACATCTCCTGCCATTCTACAAAAGTGAAGCCAAAACGAACCACGCCGCAGCCTCATCGCTGGTACTCTCCCGCCTCATATAGAAACATGTTACTCAAGCTTTAATCTCTTTGTGTTTCCGTCACTCAGAAGTTTTCTGTCTGTTTTCAGGCCTTAGTGTATCTGAATCTATAGACGGAGGATAATCTGTCGTGACTTCCTGTCTGAGCTAAGCTGTGTAATATGTCAGCAGCAGATTTTCATTTGGAAACATGACAACAGGGCTGACCTGCCCGTCATTGATCCTAATGATGAAGTTTGGAGGTCACAAGTTTGGTCACGCTATGAGGGATTATAAATAAATAAGATCTGAAGGATTACAGAGTCCATACACAGCTGATGAAAATACATATGTGTTCATATCGACTTATAGATTATATCCCATAAGACTCTGCTGATCTTTAAACAACAGCAGGCTGGACTCTCTGAGGAGCAGACGGACTTCAGCAGAGTGTGAGGACGACTTTTCAGTCCTTCACTCTCACGCAAAGAGTGATGTTAAAGGCAAACACTGTCAACAACCACAGAAAGAGTGTCACACCTTAAAGTGAGACGGTAGCTCATGATGTTTGATCGAGCAGCAAACTCCAAGAACAATAAGATGCAGTTCCCTAAGTGTCCACTAGAGTCTAACACCCGTTTACAGAAGATTAAGGGTTAAATGGAGGGAGGATGAGGGGCGTGGCCTCTTTGAGAGACAGGTGGGTGTGTTGTAGCTCATCAGCTCCTCCACTGTCTGTTTCTAAATTAGCAGGAAGCTGCATGGAGGTAATTGCGATTCTTTTAACTGGTGGTTCTTCTGAAACCACCAAGAGGCAGCGCTGAGACCTCAGACAGGTTTAAATGGACTGCACTGCAGAGTGACCTCTCTTTCTGACAGAGGTTAGAGTGTTTTTCAGTTGAAAGGATAAAAACTTTCAAGTTCTACTTGTGTCTAAAGGGTTAAATTCACACCAACAGCTGCTTGAAGCTCAGAGACGTGGTGACGCAGCTGCTGTCAGATCTGAGCTCAAGAGAGAGCTCCAGAGGAGCTTCATATCAGGGAGAGGAGGAGGTTTGATATTGAGACGGGTGGAGGATGGTGGTGTAGGATGGAGGAGGTGGAGTCTGAGGTCAAAGTGAGCCCGGGGGCTTCCTCAGGTGAGAGGGTGTCTGGGGAATCAGCAGCTGGAGATGGATTTCTTCTCTGCAGAGCCATCTCCAGCCCCCGGGGGACCACTCTCACTTTATTTTAATGTCATTCTCTCTCATCCGGCCGGGCGGAGGAGATGATGGAGGCTGTCCCCGCCAATCGAGCAGAAAGGATTTGATAAAGGGGAGAGTCAATGAGGAGGAGAAATGTGCTGAAACACAGAGCCAGAGGAAAGTCTTCAGAGTCAGGATGAGACAGGTACAGAGACTGAGAGAGCATTTAAAGCTAATTCTTTGATTTCGTTAAAGAGGGTTTTGTTCTACATCAAACAGGGAACAATCTGCAGGAAACATCTTCACCTCTGTCAGAAACACTCATCATTTAGTGCGGTTGTACTTGTATCTCTTTGAGGTCTGCAGACTGTGCTGTGTCCACAAATGGTGCAAAAACAAACAGGCCCTCTGACGGCAAAGTACTCGTCCCTGTTCGTAGTAATCTGTAGCCTAGCTTTCGTTTTGTTTCTGAAAGCAGTTTCTTCTTAAAGAGGCAGTGCTAAACACTGAAACACTCCTTAAAAGGAACTATGAATACTTTGTAAGTGGGTTTGAAAAAGTCTCACTTCTGGATATCTGCCTGATCCTAATCCACAACTTAAAATGAGATTATCAGCACCAATATAGGTTATTTCTAAATGCTGTTTCTTAGCTTTCTGATTGGGTCAGACAGGACCTGATTGATTTATGGCATGTTGAAGTCTCTATGACAACACCACATCGGCTGATGAAGTTTAGCAGTGAGAAGAGACATTGGTGTTTTTCTCTGCTTAAAATGATTTCTTGGATTAATTTAGTAGTGATGGTGGACACTGGAGCTGAACTGACAGACAGAAAAAGGATGTAAGAGCAAAAGAAAGCTAAACAGGAGAGTGAAAGAGCAGGGGCTAAAGGCTAACCCACGAGCTAAACTGTTTGTGATAACGTTCATTCCAGCCCACATGCAGCAGTTATTCTGTAGTGATCTGATCAAACTTGAGAGTCTGTCAATAAAATGAAGAGTGAGGTTACGTTAGCTCTGCTTGGTAGTAGAGCAGGACATGAGGCTTCGCTAACGTTACACGTTAGCCTACAGATACATCTCAGAGCGCCGGGCTACCAGCAGCACTAAATATAGCCAACTATTAAACTACAGTACAAACTGGCAAAGTTTGCTTGTTGTCACATTTCAAACAGCACTGTGTAACTGATGATAAAAACCTGACCTTGTCATGTTGTATCTGGTAAAATGTTGTCTTGAACATAGAAAAGTAGTGTTAAAAAGATCTGATCTCCATTCATTTCCAAAACAAACTTTTTTTACATGTCATTTCATCACGACAGTGTGCGCGAGATTCCAGTTAAAAGGTGCCGCTGTGATCCACTTCGAACAGATAGTCCTCACAGCCTCTTAAAAGTGTCAGTTTTTAAAGGATTCAGCACCAGATGGAGACCAATCAGAGTTAAAATCAGTCTGTAACACTAAAAGAGCCTCGCAGTATGAAGGACGGAAGTAGAAAAAGGTATCATATCCACACTCAAAAAAATGAAACACTGACTTTAATTAAATGTATTTTGTCAGCTGGTTTTGTTAGCTGGTTCAGTTTAGTTGACCCTTCAATTATTGTTTTCAACTAAGCTAACAAATTTACATGGAACTGGTTGAAACAATAAATTCAAATAAAGACATTTTTTGAGTGCACAAAGAAAATTTAACATTTTTAACATCTTTCAAATATCATTAATGATGAGAGGAAAAACTAAACAGTCTGAGGAAAGACGTCCTCTGAGCTCCACAGAGACTCAGACAGTAAATCAACACCACATCATGTCTGTGAAACAAATATTTATCTTTCATTCATGAACTCATTTAAAATCATCTTTTGTAAATCTGAATCTGAATCTGTTGGTCCCGTGTTCAACCTGATGATCTACCTGAGGATCAACATGTTTTCATCTCACTGTGGATGTGAATCAGAGGGATGTTTGTGTCTAAGGTGTAAAAAGTTGATTAAAATTTGTTTACGTGGATTAAGGTTGAATGAATGTGTGTACCTTAAATCCTGATTCTCTCACTAATCGTGTTTTTAACCATCAGACCTCTGTGAACGTTAATCTGTCATCTGCAGAGCTTTTCCTACCAAACAGGATAATCTGACTACTTAACCGGATGCTGCAAACAGGATTCAGGGAGCGAATGTTTGAACACAGGATGGAGGAAAGGGAAAACAAAGGCCGAGCGGCGGGTCGGAGGAGGATTCAGGCCTGGGATCAGCTGTACGGTATCTGTGGAGGATGTGGTCTGTTGTTCCTGGTGTCGATCTGACTCTCACGTGCCTGCTTTGAGGTATTTTCTGGATTTGAAAAAAACAAAGTGAACACACGGAGCGTGAACACACACTTCAGATGTTCTCCTCCGCACGCTGCCAGCCTCATGAATTAATGATTCGTCTCCTCGCTGCCAAACTCTGCAACAATGAGCGAGACTGTGTTTTCACCATCTCAGTTCCTGAAGCCATTCTCATGCAAATGTGAAATTTATCGTGACAGAGTGTGTAACGCTGGCAGTAACACCTTATCTTAATGAATATCGAGTGCTCTCTAATCAACTTTTAGTTGGAGTGTACTTCATAAAGAGACGATTCATGGCCTCTCCTCTTTAAACACTCGGCCGGCGCTGTCGCTCCGATTGATGAAGTCGTCCGTCAGATTGATCGCCGGCGTTTCACCAAATGAAAATGATTATTGAATGACTGTGGCCGAGCCGTTAAAAGAGCCGGGCACATAAAAGTGTGAAGTCGGAGCTTGTGTGAACCCACTCAATTAAAAAGTACGAGGTAATCGCTCCTACATGCTGTTAGCCTGAGTTATGGTGGTGAGCTGGGCTTCAGCCGCAGTCTGATCTGCAATCACTTAAGAAATGAAAGATTAGAGCTGTAAGGAGCAGCACAGGTGGAGGCAGAGGTCACCTTTACAAAGTTACAGAGAAAGTTCAGCAGCAGGGTTTCTGTTGGAGCCGCTGTGGAGGATTATAATCCTTAATCTTCATCCTCGCTCAGAGCGTGACACCGACTGTACGTCTGTAAGCTGAATATTAGTTTTAATCAAAGCCTGGGAATGAATTAATCCTCTTTACGTGTTTATTTGTTTTTGACCTTTCACACCACAACGAGAGAGCAGTCGACGTCTGTTTCAAGCCCTCACTGACCGACGTGGAGGATCAAATATTTCACATCTGCAGTTTTCAAGGTTTCAGACTCTAAAGATCATTTTATCACTTCTTCCTAATGAAAACTGATGGAAAATATAGCAACATGCCAAACCTTTTTATAGATTTAGTGATACAGAGTAATACCCAGTATAATATCTCTGAATCTGAACAATATAAACCACAAAAACTGAAGTCCAAACAAGTGTTCGTTTTTTTTTTTTTTTTTGGTCATTTTAAGTAAGAATTGTCTTATTATACTTGAGATGAGCCACATTTAACTGACAAGTCCAGAAACATGTATTATTTGAAGATATTAAAAGACAGAAATAAGGTCTGAATTACCTGTAAAAAGCCTAAATATCGGGCCAAAATATATCAGCGATCTTCTGATCCTTTATGAACCATCAAGATCACTTAGGTCATCTGGAACAGGTCTACTTTCAGTCCCAAGACTTAGAAACCAGCATGGAGGAGCAGCGTTCAGCTTTTATGCTCCAAAAATCTGGAACAAGCTTCCTGAAACTCTCAGCTCCTTTAAATCCAGGTTAAAGACTCACCTTTTCACAGCTGCTTTTAATTAGAATATTTAAACAAATCATTTTAAGATCAATTTATTTAGACACCTCTGCACTCTACACTGTGACTTTTATACTCATATTTTAAAATCTGTTTTTAATATAGTTTAACCTTCTTTTATTGCCATTTTACTTTCTTTTATTTCTTTTTTCTATTTTAATTAATTTTTAAATTGTTTCTTTTAATATGTTTTGCTGACCTCTTCTATGTGAAGCACTTTGAATTGCCTTGTTGCCGCAATGTGCAATATAAATAAACTTGCCTTGCTTTTAATGTGAAGTAACTTTCTTTTTTATACTTGTTACAAGCAATTCAGAGCTCATTTTTGTCTTTAAACATCTTGAAATTAGACATGTTTCTGGACTGGTCCAGTGACTGTAGCTCATATTAAGTCTGAAAAGACAATTTTTACTAAAAAAGGCTTGTTTCTGGTTCTTGTTCTTTTGTTCTCTGGTTTTCTTGTTGTCTGGTTCCTGAGAGGCCCAAAGCGGCTCAGCGTCTCTCTCTCAGTCAGGTTTGCTGCAAACAGAGCCCTGTGTCTGTAAATCCTTTAAGTGGTGATGTTGGTTAACATTTAGGAGGATCTCTCCTCGTGGCTCACCTTCAGTCATAAACATGCTGCTTTAAATCACAGCTTTAGAGCGAGCACACACACATACAGAGATGATGATGGTGCTGATTGATGTGTGGTGTAATACTTGGAGAGATGAACAACAACAGCAGAGCAGCTGAAGCTCCTGAAGGATTTCCTCTCTTTGTTTGTTCCATCAGAGCATCAGGACCTCCAGAGACCGGCCCACAAACATGTTGTTTCTCTGAGCTCTGACTGTTTGTTTGCCTTCACAAAGCACCTGCTTCAGCTAATTCCTCACAGCCTTTCCTGGATTACATACTGTGGGCGGGGTTGACAGTAAACCACGCCCCCTACCTTTCCTCTCACTGACCTGTGGACCAATAGGAGTGCAGAGCTCCATCCTCCACCTTTCTCCCCCTCTTCACTCTCTCCTCTGAGGATCAAGCCTCCGTAATCCCAGGATTTTATACCCTCCAAAACAGCTTGGGCCCATCAGCAAATTGTGACGGCATATGGTCCAGGTTTATGATTCATCTGGCACATGCCGAGCGACGAGGGCCGCCTCGTCCCCGCGCAAACACCAGGAAGAAATGCTAACGATGAACGCTGCAAAAGGAAGGAGAAGAAAGCCATGTCTTTGGACCAGAGAGATCCAGATCCATCTGAAGTCAGACAGAGGACAGAAAGAGAGACAACATACCTTTGTGTGACACTTCAGCGGGGTACACTCATAAGGTTTTTCTAAATCTGAAGAGATGATCAAAAATCAGGCATTGAACAGTTTTGATCGTACTGTGTGTGGTGTGCTCAGATAATCTCAACACAGCTCACCACACACATAATGATTCTGTCTCTCCACAGATCTAGAGTCTCGTTGTTCAAGACAGAAATTCCGCGTGACCAAACGTGATTCAACAAAAACGTAGAAGAAGAAACATAGCAACACATAGCAACAACCAGCAAACACAAAACGCAACATAGAAAAGGTCATAGAAGAGGGAATGATGGTGGTCTTAGGAATATTCTTAACAGAAAATTCCCAAACGAAAAAAAAAAAAAAAAAAAAAAAGACTGTGGAAAAAAATCCTGGAGGCGGACAAACACAGACTTTCCTCGAGCTTTCCATGTCAGGTCAGCCATGCTTGTTTTTGTTTACGTCGGCTTCCTCATTTCTCAATCAGCTTGCTTCCTGATTGGCTGCATTTCATTCTACGTCACAGTGCACACAGTCATGACTTGGGAGTCGTCAGCTTTTCCCACACACATGAAGATTTTTGGTCATAAATATTGAACAAGTTTAATATTTACAATAGTCTGTCCCGACCCGTTTCGAAGCTGATTATCGGGACAAATTTAATCTTGACACACCTCAGACCACAGGATAATCTGATAGGATGATCTTATGAGACAGAAGATAATCGGGCGTTTGCCGACTTTGGTCGGGGGAAGAGGAAAGTCGGGACAAAAACAGCCCGAGAATCGTTATATGTGTACCCCGTTTTAGATAACTCTGAAACTGCTTATTGAGAGATTTAGACATTTATTACAGAAAAACTTCCTCACTCTTTTTACCGCACTGGCATTAAATACCCGTTAAAGATCTAGAAATCCCTTAATCTGTGATGTTAAAGTCGACGTTTGAATCCTACTGTCCTCCTGTTTTTGGAGTTTCTGCACAGTTTTGAGTGACTTTAAATCTCACGTCTATCCTGCACACACTTTCGGTTAGATTCAGTGTTTGAAGACGGCCTGATGTCACCCTGTGGTCTCTCAGATGTGATCATGAGGCCTGCAGTCCTCCTAGAACAAATATTGGTGTTGTCTTTGAGCTAAGCTTGAGGTGACGTGTCTCTGGGCAGCTCTCGCTCCTAAAAACTGACCCTCAGATGTATTGTTTGCTTGTTTTTCTGTTTCGGTCATAGCCTGTTTCACTCTGTTTCTGTTCGCGTCAGAGCGTTTGGGAGATAATTCTCAACATTAGCAGGTTTCCAAACATCTGCTGCAGGAGTCAGAGCGGATCTGCTCCTCGCTCCCTCTCTTTTAATGTGACAAACACCTCCGGCTAACTCTGCTTCCGCCTTCATTACAGTGTGAAGCAGAGCGCCAACGGCAAGGTGACTCCACCCCCTTCCACCCGGCAGCTCCAACCACAGCCAGGCCGGCAGCATGGGCTCACTCGATTGGCTGAGAGGACCGAGGCTAAAATGTTAGCTTCTGTTGTTAAATCAACAGGCAGATATGAATCTGTGAAGCTGTTGAATAAATATGACTCAATAAAATAATCTCTGAATCTGCGAGGGTTCCTCCTCTGCTCTCATTCACTCTCCTTATTTCAGCCTGTCTTGATGTGCTTGTGTGGCCCATGTACCTGTCTGTGTGTACCTGTCTGTGTGTACCTGTCTGTGTAGATCTGCAGCTGCTGACCGTCAGCATGTTGGACCTCCATCATTAGCAGCTCCCCTCGGGCCTCTCAGGTGTTCTCGCCGGCCGTCTGATTCAACGTTCTCCCCGCAGAGCTTCAGCTCACATATTGAGCCATCATTATTTCGTACCTCGCAGGAGCAGCTCTGAGCAGGTGGAGGTGCAAACTCAGGATGACGAGGAGAGAGGATGACGGGGAAAGCTTTGGCCATGTTTGAAGGAAGTAAAAATGGCATCTGCTCCCTTTACCGTGTGCTGTGTTCAGTCGGGAGAGAGACAGTATGTCAAACATTCAAAACAACTTTAAGGAAATCTTTTTAAAAACATGTTTTGTTTCAAAGCAAAAATACAGAAATGCCTCACAGTTTGAGAGTTTACAGGAAATCTTTCAACGTGCTGCAGATGGAGGTTATTTTCCAAAATTGTCATACTTTTGATTTAGCTTTGTGTTGAAAACTGAGATAACTTTTGAGATATTTGATGTGTGCACATGATAACGTGACAAAATTGCAAATCATTTGTGTGCAAATTCATGTCATCCTGAGATCATAATATTTTGTGTGCACAAGAAAAATTTAATGTGTGCTAAAATAAATAAAATAATAAACTTTTTCTTGCAAGATCATGACATGTGCACACAAGATAACTTTTTCCCATTTTAATATCAAAACTTTTGACTTTTTGGCACCTCAGGGCCTCCATAGAAACATTAGACCTCTGAAATTTTGTGCAGAGGATTACTTGTCGCTGCACAGAGAGGATGAACAACTTGCACACACATCATCGTTGTTCTGTGCAGCAGTTTTTCTTTATGCTCCGCCCCTGACACCATGACTTTATAAATCATTATATTAACCCTTTGTAGCCTGGGTTGATTTTGGATGGAACACAAGCAGACAACACAAACAAGACACAGGCAGACAAAAAGTTAAAAAAGTTAAAGTTATCTGACGAGATGTTTCAGGTCTCTGTCCTAAAACCGCTCAGTCTGTTTATAAACGTTAGCATCTTTTAGCATCACAGTGGTTAGCGATGTTGTTAACTGGACATTAATATATTCCTTATCATTATTGTTGTCTTTATTAATCCTTTTATTTTTTAATCTTTATTGATCCGTTCCTGTTTTTACATCTTGTATCTCACTCTCCCACATTTTTTAACCCTTCATTTTTTCACCTGACGTGACGTCGCTACCGCTAATCTCCTCCTGCTAATTGTTATCCTGATACTCTGCCATGTTTCGGACTGTCAAGCACTTTGTCAACATTTTTTTTTTAAAGGTGCTTCATAAAAAAAGTTCAAAATTTTCACTTTTTAAAAACTATTTATTAAAATGAAATGGCAGCTGAGCAGGTGAGAGAAACTTTACGTATAGTTTTGGTACAGTCTCAGTCCTCTGTAGTCGTGATAAAAAAGTTAAGTCTCTGTTAATAAATGAGTCTATAAAACATGATACAGCTGTCTTTGTTTGTTTTTATGACTTCTCGTGTCTTTTATGACTTCCTGTGTCTTTTATGACTTCCTGTTGCCCCTCAGAGAGCAGGACCAGGTTTGGTCGGCGTTAGAGGAGATTGACCGTGTTCTCTTCTAGTCTTTCCTTGGAGGTTTAAACCCGTCACCACGTCACGCTGCATCATGATCGTGTTTTACTGTCCGGCTCAAAATCGCTCTAATCTGGCGTGTAACGTGACGGCCTTCTATCCCACATACATTTGTCTCTTCCTGCTTCCTGTGTGTGGCGTTGAAGCAGTCCTCCGTCAGCGACACATACAGAATAATCATCTTACAGCTGTCAGTAATCTCTATCAGCGTATACAGTACACCGGGCTTTAAACTCACAGGCCGCTCACAGAAAAGAGCATCAAGATAAAGCTCGGAAATCCCGAACCCTCCAGCTCTCCTAATCCCTCCACCTGCATCTCCCGCCGCCACCACCGCCGCGCAGCAGCCGTCCACATCGCCTGAGAAGGGATTTAGCCCTAAAGCTCTCAGAAATACAATGCATAAAACCGAGTGTCAACTCTAACAAGCTGTTCTCAGGCGGACGCCGCGCCCCGAGAGTCCGTCAGAGCCTGGGAGAGGTTAGCGGCCGTATGAGCTGCCACGTTTGATCCCTAATTTCAGAGACAACTGTGCAAATGGGGATAACCTGCAGAGCCAGACAGGCTGTGGCGAGCCAACAGCTGCTTAAGTTGGCTCTCTGGCTGCCAGAGAAACTTTATCAGCGGAAGTGGAGGGCGAGATTTTACGGCGCCTAAGCCCCTCCATCAAATTGCGAAAACAGAACCTTGTGGCAGAGCTCAGGGCGGATTTAGGAGTTTGCTCCGTGTTTCTCTCCTGTGAGCGTTAATGTAAAAATAGAGGAAAGCAGACAGCTTCAGTGCTGCTGTCCTCGTGTGTCGCTTTTATTCCACCAGCCTGTTCCACTTTGGATCAACAGAGAATTAAAGTGAATGACTCTCCTCCTGAAAGCACAGAAACTCTTCTTTAAACCCTCGGAGTGCTGCGACATGTGACAGGATGTGGACTCATTAAGTTCACTCCGAGGAAGGAGACTCTCCGACAAATCGATCCTCTTGTTTCTCTTTTGTTTCCTTTTCCTGAGTTTCTCTGCAGCTGAGAGCAGAATATTTGCAGCGTCTAATCTTCTTTAAACACTCGACATCTTTTGGGTAAATCAGCTGCTTTTTCCTCTCCAAACTATTCTGTCTGTGCAAACATGGCAGCATATTTCCGTGTGCTGAGCCCGTTTACATTTCACACGATGTATAAGCTGGATGCAGTATGCTATAAGAGCAGAGCGACATCAAGGATCCTCAGTGAAGAGAAAACTCATCTTAAAGGCTCCACAGAGATTAAACAGAGCATCAGCTGTCACTTTAAAGTCACCGACACTTTCTTCTTCTCTTTGTTTACAGTTATGGTCACTTCCTGTTACATCATCATCTTCCTCTCCTCTCCTTTCACGTCTTTACTTTGTGCAAATATTCGCCGCCAGTGCCCCAGAGTTCATTTACAAAACATGACGGACAAAAAGAATCCAACGACTCAGCTGAAAAGAGACTGCAGTTCCCTGAGTGTCCACTAGAGTCTGTCTCCAGGAGTAAGTCAGTCTTTGTTAGTTTATATTTCAGCTACTGTCTCTTTAAGAGTCTTCGAGGCATTCAGGAACTCACAGGAAGCAAACATTTGGGAGCGTTCCTTCAAAGATCACAGAACAGAGCAGGATGTTTCTGATTGGTTTGTGAAGGCAAGTATCAGGACCTCCAGACAGCTGGAGTCCTGGACCGAGGAGGTCCCTGGATTCCCAACCCAATGATGATCCTCTCCTGGTTCATGTTTGGGCTGTAACACCTCAAACCTGTTGACTCCTCAAGATAAAGACCGTCCGGTTTGGACACACTTCGTTTTATTTTGAAAGTCACTGGTGGTTTCCGTGCACAGCTTCCTGTCTTGCTCAATCTTTTTGTTTCTGCCGGCATCCAACAAAATTAAGAGGGCTTGTGTTTCGGAGCTGAGACACAACTTTATCCATCTCTTCACACAATCAGGTTCGGTCGACCAATCAGAGGGCTCCGTGTCGTTTCAATAAGTAGTTACTTTTGGGCGGAGGAACATGTCAGGGTACGTGTTTGCACTTCTATGTCCACACAGACTGACGGTGTAGGGTAAGGCGTCGATTCAAAGCAGATACATGATGGATAGAGGACGCTCTCTGGGTCAGAATCGTGGTTATCAAACTTTCCGTCACGTTGTAAAAGTTTGCTGCTCGTCTTCAGCAGAAACATATATTCCTCCATGATTGTTTTTTTAATCTGTGCGACTTAACCAGCTGAACGGGTATTTAAGTGTTTTTAAGGCCTTGGGATCACTACTACACGAACACGGAGGAAATACATGAGTGTGTGTTATCGCTCACACACTTTGCTCACTCACAGCTTCATGTTTTGAAACTTCTCTTAGAAACTCATCCACAGACACACCAGGAAAGAAAAAATGAACCTGGATCTCTGTGACGAGGACGACAAAAACAAAGAGGCGTCACTTTCTCTCTCTTGTTCCAACATGGAGGAGGAGTTAGTGCACACACACGCACACACACACACACACACAGAAACACACACGCCTCAGCTGGTATCCTGTCACAGCGTGCAAACATGGAGGAAGCAGAAGGTGTACGAGTGCATATTTTTACTAAATGCAAGACCTCTTTTTTGGGGCGATGAAGACCTGCAAGGGAAACTGACTCTGTGTGTGTGTGTGTGTGTGAGAGAGAGAGAGAGATGCCTCCGGTGACTGACTTCACAGGGGGAGAGGCTGCACACTGTCCACTCTCTGTCCACACACACTCTGAATAATCACGTTCCCTGTCGGGCCCCATAAATCTGTGAGGGGCCAATTAAAGACGGCCTTCAGCAAGCTGCACACACACACACACACACACTCTGAAAACACACACACTCTCAGGACTTACAGAAAACACACACACACTGAGGGCTTTCACTGGATGTTTATTGGACACACAGTGTGGAACAATAGGAGAATAAAAACAGTGTCAAACTCATAAATCAGGAGCTTCAGGTGTTTGTGTGCCCTGAACCTCGTCTGAAAGGTGCGTCGTATAAAAAGAGACATAAAAAAACGACTGTACAATTCTTAAAGAAATAAAGATAAATTATGATTCTCACACTAAATGAGCTGCAGAAACAGGAGAGAACATGCAGATCAGATTAAATCCAGAGATTTAAAATGTGTTTACAGGAACTGAACACCATGTGGAGATTTATTTCAAAGGCTTGTTATTGACAGAAACGCTCGAACAGTGGAGTGAGTAACTTGACTGTGATGAAGAGTTTAAAGGTCGGAGATGAAGAAAAGGAGACCAGGAGGAGTTTTAACTCAACATTTTGTGAATAAAAGTTTAAATTTAGGAGAATAATCAGGCGGATTTTGAATCCTGTTTCATTTTCTTCACTGAAAATAATCCTCCGTCTCCTCTGACCCTGAAAGTCTGAAACACTGACTGCAAACATGTTTTTTTTTTTATCTTTGGTGAATAAATGACTTTAAAGTTAACATTTTTTAACAAGTGCAGAAATATAAAAAAATACTTTTCATCATCAAAAGGCATCAAATGTACAATAATAATAATAATAATAATAAAAAAATCAACCATATCGGAACGTCTGTACAGAGGAAGGAGAGAAGGAGGAAAAGCGTCGCGTGATAGCAAAGGACGCAGAGCGAGCGTGGCGTGTTGTGACGTCTGGGATTAGCTCAGATTATAATCTGAGGTTTGGTGATAAAGTCTCTCTCCTGTGTGGTCGGATGTTTAACGTCAGGATGGAATAAAGAGTAGAGGTTTGAGGACGGACAGAAATACCAGCACAGCCCGAGGATCCGCGGCTCGGAGGCTCGGTTTGTCCCATCCAACAGGAAACAAAGGAATAATTAGCGTGTGTGTGTGTGTGTGTGTGTGTGTTTGTGGCGCCCGTGCTGCTCGCCGTGTGCGAGACGCTCAAACTTGACGGTTGTTGAACTTATTTTTAGTGTCATGTGATAAGCTTCCCCGCCTGCACACAGACATCCCACTGACCCAGCCACTGGTCATTGTCTATACCGCTCTCCGTCAAAGCCGGCGCGCTTTGTCAGGTTTCCACTCCAATATCCATTTCACATGTGAAGTCGTGGATCCGAAGTGACTGGATCATTCGAGCCTTTTTCTTCAGCTGTGCCCCCGTTCCTCCCCCTCAGTGTTTCCGCTCGCACTAACATCATTTGGGGCCGGCGTCGTGACAGCGCGCCGCAGAATCCTCGACATAAACAAATATAGATCAGCTTTTTGGGGGGTTGAAAAAGGAGGGGCGCCGGGAGGGGGGGGCATCATTTCTGGAAATGAACAATACTTATCCGTCCGTCGCATCCGCTCCTTTGGGTTTGTGTTTCGGAGGTGGTGCGGCGTCAGCGTGGCGCTGTGTCCTCTTTTTAGCAGGAGGACGGCAGTAATAGGTCATCGAATGTCAGGAGGCGTAAAAAACAGACAGCCAGGTCTTCACAGGCGGCTGCTTCATGTTGCTTTTAATTATTTTAATTAAACTTTGATATTCTGGTGCCCAGAGAGCGACGAGAGGGCGGTGGGCGGGTGGGCAGCGAGAGGGCGGGCAGGCGGGCTGTGAGGCGTTCAGGGACCCTCAGAGGATGGTGTGTGCAGGATAAAGTGTGTTTGTGTGCTACGCCCTGCTGAGCAGGGAGCAGACTGCGCTGTGTCAAGCTCTTAAAGGCATCAATCCCTCAAACGGCGCTGAGATCGGCATGGTCAGGAGGCTGTCCTGCGGTCCAATAACGCTCTATTAACTCCTGTCCCGGGTGCATCATGACGGGAAGGTGTCTCTGGAATCAAAACTACAGGCCAAGTCTCGCTGCACCAGCACCTGGGGGCGTCCTGTCTCCAGTTCGTCATGCGTGTGCACTTCTGCGTGTTAAAGTGACAGGATGAGGCGGTCAGAGGGCGGCCGGCGGGCACCGGCTCTGCTGAAGTTACAGCGTCTTTGTGATGAGATGTCGCCACGAGGCAGCCCACTTCTGCAGCGAGGGGCCCACTGTGATGGTTCCCCTCGCCACGCCCACGGCACGCAGCAAGGGGCCCGCTGTGACGCTTCCCCCTCGCCACGCCCACGGCACGCAGCCTGACACGCCTCCTCTCCGCTGAGAGCTTCAGTCTGTGTGCAGGAAATGAGGTTCATCACTGACGGAACGATACGAGCAGAATGTGTTCGGCCTTCAGAGAGCACGAGGAGATAAACTGCTGAGAGAGGTCAGAGGTCAACCGCGCCCTCTGCCTCGACTTTAGTTTCAAATGTGTAAAAAAACAGATGAAGTCAGGAATAAGTTAATGAACGAGTGACATCATCAGAGTGTGTGTGCTGCAGAGGGAGAGGAGCAGAGTGTGTGTGCTGCAGAGGGAGAGGAGCAGAGTGTGTGAGCTGCAGGGTGTTGGATATTTTTGAGGAAACTTGGTTTCTTCTTCTCTTTTCTGCAGCCGTCCGTTCGTGGACGTTCCTCCCTCTCAGATCTTCTACTGATGCTGCACACGGCTGAAGTTCATACAGCGACCCTGAAACACACAGAGAGAGAGAGAGAGGGAGAGAGAGAGAGAGAGAGAGAGAGAGAGAGAGGGGATCAGGACTCTCGTTCTGCAGACCAGAAAAAAAACAGAGAATCTTTTGCTGTATATATTTTCAGTCAGCGTGAATAAATAATAATTTCTCTTTCAGTCCAACTTAAATCAGGAAATGATCTTTTTAAAGGAAACAAAACTGAAATTAAATTTTTAGATAAAACACAACTTGAACTCAAACATCAAAACCTTGATGTGAATTAATTATTTTATTTTAATTTTATTTTAACACTTTTTATAACTAAATATTCAACAAAAAAATCTTTCAGCAAAAAAAAGTCCTGATAATAAAATTTATATTTTTTTTTTAATTTAAAATACTTTAAAATGTGATATCTGCAGAGTTTATTCATGAAGCTTCTTCATTTTTAATCCAAGTTTTATGTTTTAGCTCACAAAATAAATGTCCTCTAATTTTTAAAAATATGAATCTAAAATGTGTTTCTGTTTTTGATCATTTGCATTAAGTTGTTACAGCACGAGCCAAAGAAACCATGAGAACAGGATAAATGAGAAGAAGACAGATGGGACTACAGATGAAAACTAGCCTGATGGCTAACTCCGACATATTTACATTGAGGCTATGCTGAATTGCTCATTAATATGCACTGCCCCTTTAAATAAAGAAATAAAGAAATAAATACACCATCATTACATTTATAATCATAATCATTACTATAAATCATCATGAAATAAAATCAAACACACAGAACATTTAAATTTTTTTTTTACTAAAACTAAGACAAAAAAAATAAAAACAGGAAAAAAAAAATTTCATTTCATTTCAAACAAACATTTCTGTTACCTGATAAATATTTCTGTACCAAACTAAGACACAAGTGTGTGTCTGTGTGTGTCTGTGTGTGTGTGTGTGTGTGTGTGTAGCAGCCTGTTCACCAACAATGGAGAGAGCGGCACCAAGAGGGAGCTCTCACACAACGAATCTCTGACCTCTCTGCTGCTCTCTGTCTAACACACACACACACACACACACACACACACACACACACACACACACACACACACACACACACACACACACACACACACACACTGTGCTCTGACTCCGTCATGATAAATGTGATGCTGGGGAGCTTCTCTTTACAGAAACACAGACAGCGTTCAGCAGCACTGCCTCACACCCAAGAACGACGCTCTGCAGGACCGATCCAACCCCGCACACTCAGATTAACTTATTAAAATCATGTCATTATATTCATGCTATTATAATTATTACATCTTTTTATTAAAGCTGTCAGATCTCTCTTAAGATCTGGATCGACAGGGTTTATTTTGCTCTTTTTAACCTGCTTTAAAAACAACAACACTATGGTGGAGAGGAGATGCTCTCTTTGTAGCTTTAACTCCACACCAGGAGAGAGACTTCCTGTTTCGGTCCATCAGATGAAGAAAAATCAGCTCAGAGATCAACATCCACACCTCAGACAGCAGCTCTCATAGTCCGGTAGTCATCACAATGATCAGGATGAAGATCAGAGAGCAGAAAACTTCATGTTTCTGTGTTTCACAACAGAAAACTGCAGAAACTCAGCAAACTGTCTGACTCTGTAAAAACAGATGTAGTCAAACTGAATGCAAACTGAATCACAGCCCTGTTTAAACACAGGGTCTGAATCAGGGCTGTCCAAACTGTTTAAAGAGGGGCCAGCAGCTCATCCTGACACATCTATTAACAGTTAAAGTAACATCTAAACACAGTCCGACAGTTAACTAAATCTTTTAGGGATTTCTGTAAAATTAAGTCATAAGTGAGCTCAAACATCCTTTTTCCATCATAACAGACATGACGAAATCAAAGCTCGGCTGTCCCTCAGCTGTTTCTTGATATTAGATAATAAGCGGTCACTAAACTGATGAAAATGTTCTCCATTGGGGGGCGATGTGGGCAAAATATTCAAGGATGTTCTTATGGCAGGATCAGGATCTGGGTTTGATCAGGATTGTTTTTCATATTCAGACTATTTTGACCTGCAAACAACATTTTAAATCCCAGATATGTGTGATTTTCTTCTTTCTTCCACACCATTTTTGTCTTCTCTGCTCTGTTTCGTAACTTTAATCTTGTCTTGTGTCCCCTTTGTGTTTTTTGAACTCTCATAGTTTCACATCATGATAAATCTATTGGTTTACAGACGTCAGCTGTAAGACTTGTTGAGTTTCCGCAGAATGTGTAGAGTGAGATGTAGCTGTAAATGTGCCCAACATTTAGAACAGGATTCATTTCAGAGACATTATTTATGCCTGGCAAGATGAAAACAGACCCCGGGTCACGATTGGACTCGAGCTTCTTTCTGCATAATGAACTCACCCGCAGAGCAAAGTTTGAGCCTCATGGAGCTGAAACAAAGCTTCTGCTGCAGGAAAAACTCAGGTTTGGATTCAGAGTTCAGAGCAAACGTCAGAATCTGTGAGCGGAGGATTCTGAATGTGCTCAGATTTTAGTCTTTGCAGTCTATATGTATGTCAGTTCTTTTTTTTTTTTTGGAAAGCTCTATATAAATAGTTTGTTATTAATATTATAGGAATAAAATGTGCTGGATTTAAATGCACACGGTCTTTCCTCCCAGTCTGAGCTGAAGCGTCTCCATCAGGTATTTCAGACGAGACTTTTTATGAAATGAAACGGAGATGAATCGTGCAGGCTTTCAGAGAACTTCTGTGATTTCCTGCAAACGTCTTCAACGGATCGTGGATGCAGCTTCATGAATGTTTGATGAAAAAAAACAAAACAAAAAAATCCATGATTCTGAACCTGGTTCAAGGAGCTGAATCAGATTCAAAGAGCACACACTGATAGAGATTTTGATAAGTTTGATGAGTTCCTGCTTCCTCTGAAAAGACTGAATCACACTCAGAATGATTTTTTTCGCAGGATTCAGCCTCAGCTAACGGGGTCAAGACATCTTGAATCGACAGGAGCTGAAGCTTTTGTTAAAAAGAGCAAATTCAGATTTCCACATCGTGCTGAAATTTGAGCCTGGAGCAGTTTGAGCAGAGTTTATAGAGCTGAAGCATGTTGAGGGAGTGACTGAGTGTCATAGCATGTATTCCTCTCTCTCTCAGGTGTCACCTCAGTGTCTCTGAGTGTGTGTGTGTGTCTCTGAGTGTGTGTGGTGTGGTCCTGATCTGGCAGCAGCAGCCACTCGTCCTCTGCAGCAGCTCTTACAGTAAACTCTCTACAGTCTGGCTCGGGAGCAGCAGCGTGCACGGACCGACTGTGACGGGGGCTTTAGACAAGCTGTAGAATCTTCCTGCTCATTATTTGGCAGGGTGGAGGCTGTGTGGTGGAGGCTGCGTGGTGGAGGCTGTGTGGTGAAGGCTGTGTGGAGGGTGGGGGCTTTGCTCCATCTCTGCATGCTAAGCCCCTCGACGTGTACCCTCTGCAGCTAATCTCTCACAGTCAACAAATAAGGCACATCAGATGCTGTTTTGGCCGCGGCCATCAGAGCGCCTAAGTTCAGTGGATTTTACGGGTTTTACGGCGAGCGGGAAGGGTGGGAGGGGGGGGCAGGATGGCGGGTGGAGCAGGAGGAGCGGGGGGATCCACGGCGAGGGTGAAGCAGGTGCAGCACAATACGGTCAAACCCATTCCAGCTCCCCTGTTCCCGGATGAGCGGGGCCCGATTTGGCAGCAAGCAGGGCGCTGTAACAGGGCCATGATGGAGAGACGGGGCCCACCTGTGCCCCCCCACACCAACACACACACACACAAACACAGAAGGAGAGAGCTCAGAACAATAGTCTGAATGTGTCAGCAGGAAGACGCCTCATCAGATGGGAGGATGCATCAGATTAGACAGACGGAGGAGGAGTCAGGGCTTCAACCCTCAAATAAAGACTCAACTCTGACCCTCCACCAGGTCTTCATTTGAAACATGGAAATATTCTGACTTTTAGATAGATCATGAATGAGATGACACCATGCAAAGATGGAGACTCACCGTGCAAATGCTGTGGGTCCTCCACAGAGGTCGGTGTAAAACTTTACTTAAAGTTAGGAACAACTTTTCACACACGGCTCTTCTAACGTCAAACACAGTCCTCCTCCTCTTCTGCCTCCCATACATGACAGCATCTGTTTTCCTTTTGTTTAGCCTGATAACTGTTCTCCAAGGCAGAAGAATACATCAATCAGTCTAAAAGCTCTGCCTAAAAACCGATCACATCTCTTTCATCTGACTGAAGACCTAAACCCTCCTACCTGCTGTACTTATAATGCTCATGTTGCTGCCAAAAGCTGGCTATGATTAATCAAAACAGATCTATATAAAAAAAAAAAAACAGGACATGCTGAACTAGTCTCGTCATGTCTGATAAGTGTAAACCAATCTCCCAGAGGAGCAGCCGTTCCTCTGTTTGTGGTGCGTCTCAGTTTCACTGTTAACAGCAGGGTGCAGAGGCTTGACTAAATGATTCAGAACATACCAAACGGTCCTAGACAAGATGTTATAATGCAAAACAATACTATGAGATAACAGAAGACAGGATGCAATAGAATATGATGTGATACAAAATAAAACGATATGATATGAGGTGATACAAACCTCAGGACACCATAGATATCATAAGATACCCTAGATACCATAAGACACCATAGATATCATAAGATACCCTAGATACCATAAGACACCATAGATACCGTAAGATACCATAGATACCATATATACCATAAGACACCATATATACCGTAAGATACCATAGATACAATAGATACCATAAGACACCATAGATACCGTAAAATACCATAGATACCATAAGACACCATAGATACCGTAAGATACCGTAGGATACCATAGATACCATAAGACACCATAGATACCGTAAAATACCATAGATACCATAAGACACCATAGATACCGTAAGATACCGTAAGATACCATAGATACCATAAGACAACAAAGATACCGTAAGATACCGTAAGATACCATAGATACCATAAGACACCATAGATACCGTATGATACCATAGATACCATAAGACACCATAGATATCATAAGACACCATAGATACCATAGATACCATAGATAGCTCAGGATACCATAGGATCCCATAGGATCCCATAGGATACCCCCGGATACTATAGATAACATAGGTTACTATAGATACCACAGATTACATAGGAAACCATAAATACTGTAGGATTGGCTTATCGTTCAGATACAATACAATAAGATACGATAGACTCATTGATTGACACAATTTGATTTGCAATGAATCTATATGATCTGATATAGTACTATTGGATATGGCAGGATAGGATCTAATATGACATAGAACAAAACATTATAATAAAGCACGATGTGAGATTAAATGATGCCACAGGATACAATGTTACATGATCAAATATTGAGATTTTATGTTATTGTTTGGTTTTTCCAGAGAGCTGAAACATCCACGAAAACAACTAGAAAAAAATATATAATGTATTAGTGAACCAGGTAACTCACATTACTGCTAAACCAGATGACAGAAGACTCTGATCAGTTTGAGGTGAGTCTGACTGTAAACAGTAAGTCCCACAGAGGCTTCTCTCTATCTTCCGTCAGTGGTGTGAAGCTGGAACACAAACTGATTTTCTTCTGATTAACGTCTTTTCAGTTTGCTGAAATAACAACATCATGATGCAGATTGGTAAAAAGTCAAAAGTCAAGTTTTTTCCAGTCTGTCCTCAAGAGGAGGAGAAAACTACTTAAAAGATGTTTGTTGGACTAAGGTCTACATAAGACGATGAGGAGATCTGAAGAAGTTTAAGGCTTCCTTTCTCCTGCTGACTTCTGATTGGTCGATACTCCTCAGTGTGCATTTAATGTAGTAATCAAAGCTCGGTCTCCTGCTTGGTCTCCTGAGCCTTCTGGTTTTAAATGATCTCAGTTTGATATTTGTCAGTGTAACTCCGAGCAGTGGAAGAGAACAGCCTGACAAATGTTTGGCATTTCCCTCCCGGCCCTACTTGAGATGATGAATCAGATCTTAAAGCTGCAGATTTATCTCCTCATCAATTCTTTGGCAGCTCTCTGTCTCAGTGAGACACTTTGAATAAAGCGGAGAGAGAGCCTCAGGACTCTCTCACTGATTAGTCAAAGTGGTTTCCAATAATCTCTGCATGTTATGGATCTTCTCTCTCCCCATCAGACTTTGAATCTCTTCCTCTCTGTCAGCGGTCCTCTCCTCGTGTTGACAGAAGCTGCTGAGGTCCACGTTTGTCCTCAGAAACATGTTTGTCACTCGGACTGTTGGCTTGTAAGAGGAGGCAGAGCTCCAGGAGGGAAGCAGGGAGTGTGTGAATGTGTTTGAGTTCATCCTCTCCTCTTTCTGTGTGTGTGTGTGTCACCCCAAAAAGATCCAATCATCCCAAACATGAAGCCCTCAGAGGAGCAGAAACCCTCAGTTTAGTGCTGTTAGAGATACTGCCGAGGAAAGTTTCAGAGGAAGAACCACAGAGGTGATGTTTGACTCTTTGTTTAATATTAAAGCAGGCGCTCCAATGGAAGACAGGAAACACATGTTGACGTGTCTTTCTCACTGACATTAGTGTTGCTAGATGTGAGGTCAAATATAAATAAAGGGGATTAATGAAAATGTATCTGATGCTGCTTTTCCTTAAAGCCAGGGTTGGTAATCAGATTTAGATACACTTTTTGTTATTTTTGCCAAAAAAATCTTTATGTCCGAATGGCAATCAATACATAATGTGTTCTTAAAATAGAGTGAAAAATATCCGCTGTCTAGAGCAGGTGTAAACCTGGGAAAACACCAACCAATCCTAGCATTTGTTAGCCAATTTGTTAAACCAATCAAATCCCGTTCTGCTGTTCTTCCCACATCCTGCGCATACATTTCTCTGTTGTGCTCTCGCCCTGATTCAGTGTGCATAACCAAGAGGGATCCAAGTACGCTGGAGAACGGCAGAAAAACTAGTTATTTTCTAGATACTGGCGGGGGTGGCATTTTGGAGGAGCTCCGAGTGTGGGAGGGCTAAACGGAGTCCTGAGGAGATGCTACATTCAATTCTGTGACTACCAACCCTGCCTTTAAGCTACAGCTGTAGTTGTAAGATAAAACAATAAAAACATGAAAACATATCATGGTTTGTGTTGTAATTTTTAGTTCATACAGAAATCCAGGTCATTAAAAGGTTCACATTCTTTTTCTGGAAACTGTAAACCTGCACACTCAAAGGGTTAAACGCACCATTTACTGCACTGCAGAGCAGACAGCGTTACTCTGTGCATGTTTTGTTTGGAAACATTATAAACGAGCCATGATGCATTCGTTTGGGGTGAAATTTGCTCTTTTAAATGAGCAAAAAAACGACTGATTCACCAATCTCAGCACTAAGCTCCACACAGTTTCAGCGTCTGCTGAGAGCTGGTGCTAACTTCAATGAATTTATATTTAGGGGCTGAATCCGTCTGTTCTTCTTCTGTAGGCTAAATGTTACAAACAGAAATGTTTGTTTTTCTTGTCTTTTTTGGACAAGCTGCTCTTGCTCCGGGGAGGAAACTTTGTGATAAACTGTGAAATTTGAGTCACATCTGTCATAAATCGGCTCCACGATAAACCGCTAAGTGTCTCCACGCAGTTTAAAGTCTGAGTGAGGAAAGCTCTGCAAGTGCACAGCTCGGCTCTGTGCTGCAAAGAGTGGAGATAAGAAGAGCTCAACAGCACGGTCAGACGCAAAACAAGAGCACCTTTATAAGCTTTGCTGCTTTTGAGTATCTGTAGTGCATTGTTCTTTGAGAATAAGGGAAAAATTATGCGTATATCTAGGTGCTACTAGCTGGGGTCCAATCTTCGAGAATTTCTCCTCAGCTTAAGAAGTTTAACGACATCTATCTGCTTCTGTGGCTCAGTGTGTTGCGAAAACTGAAACATGATGCAGCTAAAACAGGGCTCAGATAACACTGACTGCAGTTATTTACTCTGTTTTCAAGCAAAATAACTTCCAAAGATCAGCGAGGCAGCATCCACAACGTCTGCAGAGGAGTCGAAACAAAATACTTTAAAGATGGCTTTCATTTTTCTCTCAGCAGAAACTTTTTATCTGTTATTGTTCCAAAGCAATGACGTAACGTCGATATGCAGGTACCCAGCTCTTATTATGCCATCTTCAAAGGGTTTAAGACAGAGTCCATTAAAGGTGCACACTGAGTCTTTTCCCTGTGTGCAGGTATTTGATGTTTTTTAGAGGAGCTGGCTGATAATACTGTAAATCTCTCACCCACTAAACGTGTCCGGCGTGTTGTATTCTGTGAGGATCTGAATCACAGCGTGACTCAGTGGAAACAGTCACAGTGTAAAGTTTAAAGACGTGGCTGCTGTTGGAGCAGAAAAAATGCAGCGGAAATCTCCCGTAATCTATATATCCAACAGAAGAAGGAGTCAGTAAATATGTTTCCATGAGTCTGCTGCTGCTCAGAGTCAGTGTGAAACAAATATCCGAAATAAACACAGCTGAAGGGGAGTTTTCTCCCTCCAAATGTCTGAGCTGGAGGGGCTGTGGTATTAATTGAATCTATAGTTTGTCACATTAACAACATTAACAGCAGAAAGAAGGCAGATCTCTGTTTAGGTTACAGAACCAAGCTCCCATCTGGACCGCAGCGTGAAAACACTTGCAAGCATCAGAGTTGTAATCCAGTTGCAAGATGTTTATTTTGCAGTGATAAGCTGCAGGATTTGAAGCTTTTATTACCAGAACCAGACTCTTTCTTCTGTTCTACATCAGAGCTCTGCAGGCCCTACACCAGCTTAGTTAATCCTGGGATTACTTAATCCAACAGACACAGGACGCCTGCAGCGCTCACCAAACTACTCCAACAGGATTAATAAGAGGAGTTTCAGACGTCTTTGAGCAACTTTGAGTTAATGTTTCATATTTCTGTTAGCTGATCAGAAACCCTCACAGGGAGAGGTCTGGGTCCCCAGAAAAGATGAATAAATGATCTATTCTATTCTATTCTATTCTATTCTATTCTATTCTATTCTATTCTATTCTATTCTATTCTATTCTATTCTATTCTATCCACATGGTCTTGAAGGTTTGTAACTCATCAGAATCACTCAGTTATCATGAAAATGTATCAGAATAATGAAACTCTGGGGTCTTATTATAAGTGTCCAAACATTTGTACACACATCAATATGATAATATGGCTCCTACAATGCGTTTCCTTCATTTTTCTCCATTTTTTTTTTTTTTTTTTATTATTGGTTGAATGTGATTTTGGCATTTCCTACACACTGCTCCATGAACTACAGTGCGTGTAATAAATGGTGAAATGATACTAAAAAAAAAATAATAATTACCATGGTTTAATTGTCCAGAAGTACTTTGATAAAACGAGTCATTTTGATCATGTTTGTTCTATTTTCATAATCATATTCAACATTTTACACATGTCCCTGAAACTGCTGTTATTATTGGGTCACTGCCTCTTTAAGAAACCCTCTGATGGTTTCAGTGACATCATTACAGCAGTTTGTCTTTCTTTAATGGAGGTTGAAACAGTGGCCAGGTGCAGAGTAAATATTTACACACGTTTTGTTATTTTCATCATATTATGTGTCGTTGGATTCTGTCAAACTCAACATGTCCAAAAAAACCTTTCAGAAATTTAAAATATATTCGTTTAACAAGACACAGTCAGCTCGCTAACTGAATCACGTTGCTAAATGAAGGTCCACCATGTGTAATTACAACGTATCTACTCTACTTTGAAATCTTCCACGACCGGGTGGACAGATTTTTCTGTATGGTTCTACTTTGTCTGCTTGTAGTTAATTAATAAAAAGTTCGGGAGCTTGAACAACATTCATTTCTAAAATCATAACATCTACTTAATACAATGAATATGAAGTTCAGTGGAAAATCTCAACTTTTTTGTGGGGAACTGGGAATCCCAAAAGGCGTCTTATGATGATATTTACCCCAAAGATCCCAGTTTGAGTCAGAGCTGAAGATCTTTAAAAACAGCGTCAGAGATCTATTTCACAACATGATTCACAAATACTCAGTGATATAACTCAATTGATACAGAATCAAAGAAAATAATACATGAAATAATAATTCAGGTCACAAAACCAGATGCGGTATGAAAATGGAAGGATGGGAATCTTTTTTTTTTAACATCTTAAGCTGATAATTAGAGAGCAAGAAAGTTGGTGCTACCAATTCCTACAGGTGTCCCAAGTTTTCTTGAGTCCTTCCAACCATCTCTGTGTGCATAAAAGTAGAGCTGGAACAAGCCGTGGTACCAGATCCCCATGAGTGAGCGTTATTGAATAGTACTGAAAAATACGATGCAGGAAAAGAAAATTAACAAAAGAGAGACAGAGCATTAGAACATATCAAGAAACAGGTCCCTCCTCCAGAGAGATGATGTCAAAGAAAGTCAAGGTGAGCTCAGTGAGGAGAGTTTCCTTCAGCATCCTAAGACACTTAGAAGCTGGGACTGAAAACTCTGACGGGAAGAGGTCTGGCAGAGCCAAAGCCAAACCAGAATCAGGAGACAAGTTCCTGAGAGTCAACAAGTCTCAGTTTCAGTTACTGTGAAGAGAAGACTTTGAGATGCAGCTTTGACAGGCTAGACTGCAGAAACAAAGACCTCCATCATTAAGACAGAGTCAGAAGAAGAAGTAAAGAAGCTTTCCTGGGACATCAAACATCACCAATGGATTACTGCAGACAAGAAGATGGTGCTTTGGACTAAAGAATCAAAGTTTCAAATCTTTGAAATCTGTTATCTTGGAAAAATCAAAAGTGGCTATGAAAATTCCCAAACCCATCACATCCTCTAAAACCAAAAACCTGAACCAGGCCTGAGACCCCTGGTAGCAGCATTCGATTCTCTCCACTAGACAGATTTAAACCTGCTCCAAAGAGAAGAAATGATCTGAATATGACTCTAAGAGAGGAGCAAACAGACTGAAGAGTCTGTGTGTCCACAGCGTCCGTCCCCGCGGAGCTTCGGTCAGCTGACATGTGCTCAGCTCGCTCTGAGTCCTGGTCCACATATTGAACACATTAAAAGTTCAAGTATGAGGGAGAAGCACAGCTGCACAGGGACAGAGGAGAGAGCCAGAGTGTGAGCAATCCTCCCTTCAGCAGGCTGCAGGACACACACACACAAACATAAACACACACACACACACATACACACTGCCCACACAGCTCTGCCATCTGGCCTGCTGGGAAATCAGAGCCACCTGAGACGCGGCCAAATACACGATGCCCCCCTGACAACTCAAACCTTTTTGCTCAACGTACGCAGACAAGGAAATGAGGAGATGAGGAGACAAGGAGAGGAGGAGATGAGGTACAAAGCACTGTGTCATCATCATCTGGCCCTGGGAGCAGCCAGCAGTGGGTTTGTGCATACGTGATTCATCTGCACGCAGTCGCCTGCTCTGTCTGCAGCTGGGAGGAACCACTGCGAGCGAGGAGGACTTCTCCGCCTGTGCGTGTTTTGGAACAGGGGAGGGGCCCAAAACGTGCTGTCACGTCAGAGTCTCTGGACTCCATAAAAAGGCGCTAGATTTGTCGCTTATTAGAAAAAGAGTCGCTCGAGGGGTCTGACAACTTGATAAATATCAAGACACTGTAATAAACCTCTGATATTTATGCTGAACAAAAAAAGGATGGATCAGCCTCTAAACATCAACAGGAAGTCAGAGTTCCTGCAGCGAAGTGAGCTTCTGATGAAATAAATCTTACGTTACATTACGTTGATAAGACTTTATTGATTCCCAGGGGGGAAATTGGTGTGTTGCAGCATACGATATGAGCAAGTTAAACACAGTACAAAAAACTAAAGTTAACATAAAAAATGTAGTAGATAGCTGAATAAACCTTTAAGAAGATATACTAATTGTAACAAATAAAAAATGTAATCAGAACATAGAAGATAAATATGAATTTAGGATGTAAAATATGATTTTTGTGTTTATATTTACACAATAGATCATTTAGTTCCTGACTGAAAGTGTCTGACTGTGTAAAAAAGAGTGACTTTAAATAAATAGCGTGATGTTGATGTTGTTCAGTGAACCTTCAGACACACTCCTGCTCTCTCTTTCAGCTTCTGTTG
Source organism: Labroides dimidiatus (assembly GCA_030710495.1). Taxonomy (NCBI): domain Eukaryota; kingdom Metazoa; phylum Chordata; class Actinopteri; order Labriformes; family Labridae; genus Labroides; species Labroides dimidiatus. The sequence continues at coordinate 27,627,652 of CM061153.1, forward strand.
GCAGGAAACTGTGCCCAAACTCTGTAGCGTCAGAGAGAAAGAAGAATATGGACTCATTAAGACTTTAAACATGTTAGGACGAAGATCTGATATCTGAACTCGTCCCTGAATCCTTTCAAAGTCCGAGCTCATCTGAGATGGACTGACGCAAAGTGGAAAAGTGTGCTGTGGTCTGACGAGTCCACGTTTCAATCGTTTTTGGAAATCATGGACGTTGTGCCCTTTGAATCAAAGAGGAAAAGGACAATCTGGATTGTTATCAAGTCAAAGTGGAAAAGCCAGCATCTGTGATGGTATGGGGGTGTGTTGGTGCCCATGGCATGGCTAACTTGACCATCTGTGAAGGCTCCATTAATGCTGAAAGGTACATACAGGTTTTGGAGCAACATATGCTGCCATCCAAGCCACGTCTTATTCAGGGACGTCCCTGCTTATTTCAGCAAGACAATGACAAGACACATTCTGCACCTGTTACAACAGCGTGGCTTTGTAGTAAAAGAGTGCAGGTACTAGACTGGCCTGCCTGCAGCCCAGACCTGTCTCACATCGAAAATGTATGCAGCATTATGAAGCACAAAATTCAACAACAGAGACCCCAGACTGTTGATCAACTGAAGTTGTTCATCAATCAAGAATGGTAAAGAATTCCACCTCCAAAGCTTCAACAATTAGTGTCCTCAGTTCACAAACACTTATTGAGTGTTGTTAAAAGGAAAGGTGATGGAACACAGCGGGAAACATGACCCTGTTAGAGCTTTTTAGGAACATGTTGCAGCCATCAAATTCAAAATGAGAGAATATTTGCAAAAGAACAATAAATATCTTGTCTTTATGGTGGATTCGGCTGAATTTAGGTCAAATGGGATTTTAAATTGTTGTATTCTGATTTTATTTATGTTTTACACAATGTCCCAACTTCACTGGAATTGGAGGGGGTTGTACATAATTAGCCTGTTGCTTAATGAAGGTCCACCATGTGCTCATTAAACATTCACATTATCCATGAATCTCCACCCTATAATTGTCCACCCAGTCAGTAAGCCTGTGTAATTACAATTTATTTACTCTACTTCTCCATGACAGGGTGGGCATATTCTTCTGTATGGATGTACATTGTCTGCTTGTGGTTAATATATAAAAAGTGTGGGAGCTTGACCAACATTCATTTCTAACATCATAACATTTACTCAAAACAATGGATATGACGTTCAGGGGAAAATCTCAACTTTTTTGGGGGAAATTCGGACGTCCAGAATGCTCCTTATAATGATATCGACCCTTAACTCTCTGGATCCCAGGCCTGTCGGTGGGCCCTAAATACTATTTATTATTAAATGACTGTTAATAACTGTTTGGCCAATCTAGAGGCTGAAAAAACTGCCGTAATTGTCAGATTCTCTAGTTTGTGAAGGTACCTGAATGTCTCACAAGTGAAGACTGCAACATGACGAAACAGGCCGGTGAAAACTAGAGAATTTCATGAGATTCCTTCAACATCGCTTCATTCATACGTCCTCTTTGAAACTTTACAGAAAACAAAATGTTCTCTGCAATGTAGACTGTAAACTGTGTAAACAGGACTGACAGTATTGACTGTAAATAGTCTGTAAAGAGTAAATGTTCATGGCTTGTAATAATGTCAATAGTTCACCATTATTTTTTTTTTATTATTATTATTTGATCCCAAGACTTGAAATAGGTTTTACATACATGTGTTGCATCAACATGATATTTACAGTTTTTAATTGTTTTGAAAATAGATATTTTGAAAATTTCGATGTTCATTTTTCTTTGTTGAATAACGGCCTTAGCCATAGTTGTCCTCAATCTATAGAGGTGCAGGACTTCATATTGCAGTGAAAAATGAGACCCCACGGAGTAAAAATGTGACAAAAGCAAAAAACGGCCTGAAATCTCAAGCATCAAATAAGGTCTCAGAATTTGTAGATTCTTTGAATTTAGAACCACGCCAATATTTTTCTTGTGCTTCTTCGGCTCGATGGTACCTGGAACTGTGTTGTGTATACTAACTCTTTATTTTTGGAATTTTTGAAAATTATAAAATTAGGGAAATTCAATATATGTTTTTCCTTTTTTTGTAATGATTTAAAGCTTTTAAATTTTGTCACACTGCATGAAGACCTAATTGCATCAGTCTATAGCCATGGTTATCCTGAATCTATAGAGGTGCAGGACTTCACTTTGATGAGAAATACTGAGACCACAGTGAGTAAAAATGTGACAGAAGCAAAACAACAACAACAACAACAACAACAACAACAACAACAACAACAACAACAACAACAACAACAACAAAATGGCCAGAAACTGCCAAAAAGAGAAACTGCCAAGGGTTAAAGGAGTTTGGTACAGAGCTTACATCAGTCTACCTGTGATAATTATGTTTACAGGTCACAAAAAGTAGAAGACTCAGATCAGAATCTGAAAAAAACTGGCTGAACACTCTCAGGGGAAATATGGTGCTCGATCTGCAGCCTCTGATGACGTATGGTTTCTGTAAAGTTGGTCTGTCAATGTTTCACTTTATTTCAAATGATCATCTGTCCCGCCTACACCTGCTGCACAGGTATGCTAAGGGTTTGTGCAGGAGTCTGCAGCTTTTTCATGCTCAGAGAAGTTTTTGAGCATCAAGCTGAGATCCTGTGGATGACCGACTCTGAGGTGCACGGCTAAACGACCAGAGCGCCTTCTTCTCACGTTCAATGGAGAGGATGAAACAAGTGTTTTTATGGTTTTAAGGGTAACCACAGGTGTGTTTCTGTCTCCTGTACACCTGAACCCATCATCTGTCTGTGTGTGAAGCAGCTCTGACTCCTGAAGCTCCATCATGGAGGCCTGAGAGCTAAAGGTGCAGCTGTTTCCTGCTCGCCCCCTCTCCCTCACTCTCCCCCATCCTCCCCCTCAGCCTCCCCCCTGGTTTTGTCGGAGTAAGTGCACATCATTGGCAGCTAAGCGCTCTGGGCACGTCGCTCTGGTTGTTCCAGAGAAATGCCAATCGTTTTGGCGTGTTCGGGGCCTCACAGACGGCGCAGGAAGGCACAGATGGCACTAATGGACGAGCAGAATCCAACCGAGGGAGCGGGACAGAGCCACACCGGAGCGCCGTCCAAATAACTGTAGTGTGAATGTGCTGCGCGGCCAACGCGGCGCTCTGCTCGGGCGGGGACGCCGCCACGGCGCCGCAGCATAAAGAATTTAAAAGGATAAAATAATCATAGAGAGGGGGATCGTGGGAGGATCGTGGAGCGTGGAGCGGCGCCAGGAGGATCAGACAGAGGAGGGATTGTTGTGCGCTTAATGGAGTGACTGAGCCTCTGTCTGTCGGAGCAGAGACGCACGCTGCACCTTCCTCTGCCACAAAGCTTCTCTGTAAACGTGAGAGCCAGCTGATAGCCCGCTCTGCGACCTGCCAGGCGACAGACGTACATTCGGACTCCGTTTGTCGCCCAGATCTCTCCCTGCTTTCCCACGTGCTGCAGATCTGAACATTTGTTGTGTAAAGCGTTCACCGACACACGCTCGCCTCTTTATTAGCTCGTAGTGCCGAGCAGATGCTTGTAGGAAGGACTCGTCACAGCTTTCGGCGGTTGTTAAGAGTGCAGTGCAAACCTGTGAAGAGCGGCGTGTTCTTCAGATAAAAGTTTAAATACTTCTGAAGGTCGCGGAGCCTGAAGTTCGGCCGCGCTCAGCCGTCTGCCTGCTTTCTAAAAATGAGATCCTTTGAGAGAGCCGAGAGGAGAATCAGGAGGTGGGAAGAGGAGACGAACCGAGTGTGACTGAATCCTGCAAACAACACACACACACATACACACACACACTGAAGTTTATCCTGTTCAACATTAAAAATAAAAGATTATGTAAGCACGCTTAAAAACTAAACTACAGCATGCTGCAGCGTCTGAAGCTCTACCAGATCAAAACAGGAGAAGAAGAGGAAGTCGTCCAGCAGCTCATAGCTGCTCCCAAGAGCTTCAGTCATTCGAACTTCAGACAACATGTTCCCAACACGCCTCCCAAACTACAAACTAAAAATGTTTCTTTATGTTAGCATCAGCGTCTGCACGCTAACATAAAGCCTCACCTCTACTTTTACATTAACGTGTCAGAAACGCCACGAGACGCCACGAGAGACACTCAGAGCTGCAGAGTCGAGAACACACACTCACACAAACACAGATATGAGTTTGAGTCCCGCAGCTGTTAAAAGATCCGAGTTCATTTACAGACGTTTCACCTAAAAAACACTGATTTAAATCCGTCAGTGCATAACAGAAACATTTATTACCCACAAACCCATTCTGCAAACATCTGACGATTATTCACAACAGGAAACAAAACAACTAACAGGAGCATGAAAGTTTGGCTCAAAGATAATCAGAAATCTCTGTTTGCATTTTTTTCAGAACTTTTTTTTTTAAATGCACTTCAGCTGTTATTATATTTTATTATTTCTTCTTATTTTTTTTTTTCAAAGTGCAAAAATCTAAACTCTGATATTCACGCATTAATCTTCAACATGTTTCACAACAGATGATTTTGTTTTTCTGCAAAAGAGAATAAATGCTGTCTGATATTTTCAATCCTAAACTACTTAGAGGATGTTCAGGAACATCTTTAATGCACATTTTTAATCGTTTCGTTCAAAAACTGCACAAAGGAGACGATTAAAGCTGCAGAAAAACAATCCTGCAGTTAATTTTTTAAAAAAAAATCTTTTTTGACAGTTGCAGAAAATTATACATTCCTGAGTTTTGATTTAAAGGCAAATTATTTTTGAGAGTTTTGCATAAATAGAGAAAGGACTAACAGCTAAAAGAGGAAGAAAAACTGTAGGATTCAAAAGGTGCATCCGTTAAAAAAAAATAAAAAATAAAGAAAGATGCATGATTTTAGATTTTCAAACACTGACAGAAATGATTTTATATATTTTATGTACTGTGATGTTATTTAGGAGCGTTTCAAAGAAAAACATTTTTTGTCTTTGTGCTGCAAAAACTTAAATACTACCCAAGTCAGAAAACCACATTAAATGAACAAAAATAGAAAAGTTTCCCCCTAAAAAAAATCAAAAATGTCTTCTTGCATTTTCTAAAATCACATTATTTCAAATGCATCACGTTAAAAATTCTAGAAAAACTAACAAAATGTAAAGAAATTCACACAACATTATTTAAACTCTGCAGAAATCTCTGAGCTGAATTTATTTTTTCATGCAAGGATGTTCAACATGTTGCAGAAAATCAGGTCAGAGTTTTCAGATTTCACTCCATGAAGATTAAACTCTGGGTTTTTATTTATTCATCTTAAATTTATTTTTAAGGATTTCAAAAGCATGCACTCTCACGCGCCGTCCTCACAGATCATTCAGCTTTAGATTAAACTGAAGGTCAATGACTTTACAAACCAACAGAAACCACAGAATGTTTAATAAATGAGTCAGAAATAAAAACCTGTTTCTGTCCCGACCTCTGCGTGACGTTAAAGCAGACACTGTTTGTCTGTTCACTGTTTTTAAAACCTCCATCTTCACCAAAATGAATCATATTTTCTATTTCAAGTCTGAAATTTAAAAATAAAATAATAATAAAAAAAAAAAACAGAGTGAGTCTCCAAACTGAGAATATGCTGCTGGTCTGTGTGGTCCAGATTCAAAGGATCTGAGCTCCTGAGGGGTTTTGATGAGTCAGCGTTCAGGAAACAGAGATCTCAGCGTGACTCAGTTTGGATCAAACTCTCTGATTGGACACTTGCTTCTGCAGTGTGTGTGTGTGTGTGTGTTCATGTGTGTATTAACGTCCCTGATGTGGCCGCTGTAAGAGGATGTGATCTTTGGTGTCAGGAGGTGAAAAGGTGAGCTGATCCAGATCAACCCTGACCTGATCCTTCTGGATCTGGTGCAGGAATAAAAAAGCAGTAAGATAAAGAGAAGTTATTTGCCCTTTAAAAGTTGTTGTTTTTCTTTGTGTGGTGAAAAGCGTCAGAGATCCCGTCTGATCTCTCCCTGTGTGCTCTGCTGGTTTTAGTCTCCGTGAACTCTGAGTTTACATCGGAAACTCGCTGATTTAACATCTCACGGCTGATTTACACCTGGTTCGTAACTTAGGCTGCGTCCTCCTGTCCTCGTATTCAAACTGAAAGCTGATTTTACAGCAGAAATGCAAGCTCTAAATCTCCTCAGGAGAAAAGTTTCAGATTTACGAGGCTGTAAACTAACAGAAGTGATCACCGTCAGCATGATGGCGGCGGTAGCAGCGGCGGTGACGACGTGGTCACTTCCTGCTCTGTGGCGCAGAAACACTCGGTGATAAAACACGCCGTTAAGACGACGCAGGAAAATATGCTTATCAAGGCGCATTTAATACCAGCTGTAAATACTGATCAGACACAGAGGAGCAGAGGAGGGTGTGTGTGTGTGTTTAATAACAAACTGTGAGACACGCACACACACACACACACACACACACAGATGTGCAAAAAGAGGAACCATAGATTACATGTAAAATATTGAATCAGATTTAAATCTGCTTTTTGTTCTTGCAGGTCTGATGAGATTACTTTAGGTTATTTACTCAAATATAAATTCATATTTAACATATGTTATAATTATAACATATATAACACATACTATAATATACATTACAGAATGAAACACCTAACGCAGATCTAAAACTTAAGAGGTTTTCAGCTGCAGACAGAAAAAATAAAACTGTTTGAGGACTAAAAATATTATTTTTTCCATGAATTATTCTGCAGTTTTGTTTCATTTATTATCTGTATATCTACGATAATTTAATCGTCAATAATGCTCAAAGGAAGCATCCTCACTTCCTGTACAATCTTTAGAAATATTTTAGATTTCAAATGATTCAGAAGAAAAAATAAAATCTTCAAAGTTATAACTTATATTTGGAGGTGAGTCTCTGTTCTGGGAGCTCCCTGCCCTTCCTCATGCCTATGTGGAATGCCACAGCCTGATGCAGAGAGAGTGCACCTGTTCTCTCTTTCTCCTGCAGGTGTTTTATAACCGACTCCAACATCTTGAATCAAAAGCAAGCAGAAACCTCCAGGATCAAAATATGAAGTGTAATAAACTGCAGTTCCTGGAGTGTCCACTAGAGGCTGTCTGCAGAAACAGCAGAAACCACATACACATCCGTTCAAAAAGCCGATCTTTACAGCAGAAATAAATATGTTTACAGCTTGGTTCAAAACATTAATTTAGTCTGAAGAAATTGTTTAGTTACACATTTTAAATTTAGACGTTTTGCATAATTAGAGGCGTGGTTAACTTGATTGACAGGTGGGCACTCTGTAGCTGTTAGCGTGGAGGATAAAGGCCCGCCTCTTTAACTCATCAAATGAAACATGAAGGTTGAAAAGGTGCAGACTGTGTCTTGCAGCAGTTTGCAGCCGGGCAGCGTAGCTATACAGTCTCAACCTGCAGGGGGCGCTGGTTTAGCTCAGTGTTTAAATTGCATGACTCAAATCTGTAATTTTCTCTGTTTCCTTCACTATCCCCCGTCCTGTCCTCTACATGAAGGCTGCAGAGCTCAGACGACATCTAAATATAGAAACACCTGCGTGCAGCTCCACGTAACGTCACATCACATGACGTATGATAGCGTAAACTGTCTTATACGACAATGTAAAGACAGAAGTTTCTGCACAGAGTGATAAAATCCTTTAAAGACGAACAACTCCAAGGTGACTTTTTTTTTAGCAGACTGAAACTGAAACCGTCTGCAAAGTAATCCTCGCTCACCTGAACTCTGACTGTCCACGATCCTCTCTCACACAGGTTTATTTTCTGCAGCGTGTGTCTGTGTCTCTGAGTCTCTCTGAGTATGTGTGTGTGTGTGTGTGTGAGTGTGTGTCAGCGGTGCAGATGGTCCGAGGAGCTGAATAAGGCCTGATCTCTGTTTCTTTAACCACACATGTCCCTGCTGGCACGGCAGGAAATCCTTCTCTTCAAACTTTCCCTCCTCAGTGTGTTTTTCATCTCGCCGTCAGCTCCTCACAGATTTCCCTAAAGTCTCACTAAAGAGGAAAACCCACAAAGAGTGACAGAGAGAGGAACAGAAAACAAAGGAACAGACCGGAGCTCTTTAGTTTTCATTAAAACAAACCAACAGACAGAATACGGTAAGTAAATACTCGCTGGGAACAATCTGAGCTCCTTAAACGCTCCTCAAAGTGCTCACGGACAGTAAAGACACGCAGGTGCTCGGTCTGTGCGTCCACGAATCCACGCCAAAGGCTCAGAGGAAATTATTTTTTATATCTTCTGTTTCGAAGTCTGAGAGTCGACTTTGCTCTGCAGGAACACACGAGACGAGAGACGACGAGAGAACGCAGGACGACTCCGTTTAGAGGCTGATATCTTATTTCTCCTCACGCGTGCATCCTATTTTACACAACATTTACGGCATCTTTCCAAATTTAACTGTTTTAAAACAAAAAGCAAGGTCAAATTAATGTTTGAGTGCAGGAGTGGAGAATGCTTTTAATCACAGGAAGCTTTAAAGAGAATCACAAACCTTTGTTTTTGAGCTCCTGCTTTTTCTACGAAATACGTAGAAAAAAAAAAAAAACAACAACAAAAAAAGCTTCCTGCAGTGAGAAAGCTTGCAACGTTTTAAAATTCACATGCTTTTATTTGACACTCACACTTTAACATTTTATCTTTGCAGCTTCTGATTTCTGCATTTAAGAAAAATACAGAAACACTAAAACGGAAGAAGTGAATCTGTAGAAATGTAAAGTTGAGTTTGCAGACAGCTGGAGCTGACTCTTCGTGTGTTTTTGTCTGAGTTTGAACTTTAAACTCACTGATATATCCGGACACACTGAGTGTCTTTGATTTTATTTTAATAAACCCTCCTGAGCATCCTTGAATTTCACTCTTCTTGCTGTAAAAGCTCAGAGATGGACTGAGTGAAGTTTTGCAGGGAGATAAATCGAGTATCCTGCAGCGAGCAACAGGATGAAGGAGAGTTCAGAGTCTGTGAGCTGTTTAAAGGCCTCTCTCTCCTCCTCTCTGATTGTAAACTCATGTTTGACCTGCAGGTTGCAGCAGGAAGTGGGCGGAGCTTCATTCTGCAGGATGAGGACCGGTCTGAGCGGTTCCCTGAGGCCCGGCGCTGAGATTAGTGGCTTTGGCAGGCCGGCTCTATGCAAGAGGAGGGCGGGGATGGGTCTTTGTCTAAACGCGGCGCTGCTGGGCGGGCGGTTTGTTTTGGGGACGGGTGTGAATGCAGCTCCAGTCCTTCAAATCAATTAGAGCTCCGAGCAGAGACGGCCTGGCTCGGCTCGGCTCAGGGAGCTCTGCCCGATCTGTGGTGAGGGGTGAAGTGAGTCAGAGCAACGCCACGGCCAACAGGCACGCCTGAGTGTGTGTGTGTGTGTGTGTGTGAGTGTGTGTGAGGGGTGAAAAGCCTGCATATGGCCGGAGCCGGCGTGTCACATTTGGGCTGGAGTTCACGAAGAGCTCAGACGCTCACACTGATGTACGGCGGCATGTTTGAGGGTGAGATTTAGCAGCTTAGAGGCGGCGGAGGAGACGTGTTCAGCATGTTTGAGTCCAAGAACACACATTTACCCGCCATCTTGTTTTTAACCAGAGCTGCAGAGCCAGAGGACGGGCGCTCGGTTTGTGAAAGAATCTAAATTCATCTGTAGGACGGGAGTCAAAAAATATTAGGTTTGAAGTTTACGTTTCTGTTAAATCACACTTACAAAAACCACTTGACAGGTTTAAATCTGTGCACCGATGTTTCTTTCCTCTTTTAAACATCACGTTTGGACGTCTGTGTGAACGTCTTCTAATCACAACAAACAAAAACACTCTAAAGGTTACATGTTTAAAACAATCAAAGTTTGAGTTCAGGAATCAGGAGTGTTTCTGGTTTTTCTAAAGGTGGATTTTCTTTCTTTTCTCTGTGCAGTTTTCCACATTTCGTCCACTTTGCGTATTTTTTGTTTGCATTAATTTATCAGCAGGACCGAAAACTCTCCGAGCTGAGAAACGGTGGGAAAAGGAATCAGAAAGAGGTGGAGAGGAAATGATCCAAATCTTTGGTGCTTGATGAAAAACAAAAAGTGTAAATTTCTTGTGCGAACAACAAAAGCTGTGTGTTTACATCGTCTTTAAATCTCCCGAGGGTCACGGCGCTCTCACAGCTTCCGCGCTGACGCCGATGAATGGAGCGACGTCGTCCTCCTGTCCGTCAATAACCACGCTGGATGTTTTCCACATCAGTGTCAGCCTGAGAGCTGCAGAGCATGCTGGGATTTCTCAGGTGAGCGAGCCTCTCATCACCTGGACTCCTCGGTTTGGAATAAATTACTCCGTTCACACTTTTCTCACACGTCGGGTTTTTTCTTTTTCTGTCCCTGAGAAAACAACAGAGGAGTGACATCATCTCAGCGCGGAGCGGTGCAGCTGTTTCCCTCCCAACGATGAAGCTCAGAGTCCGCTCTTCAGGCTTCAAGACTTCTTTGTGTTTCAGTTAACAACATTCAAACACACCAGAAACATTCTTTCCCTCTGATTAATTTTCATACTTTTAATGAAACTTGAAGTTTTACTTCATAGGACAGAATTCTGCTGAAACACGAAAGCTGGAGTGAAACTTAAAAAAGGTGAAAGATGCTGCAGGAAATGACGTCACAGCGAGACACGATACGACTGAATGCTGCACGAGACAGAAAACATCGAGACAGAAACAGCAAAACCTCATAAAATACAAAATGCAAAGCGTTCAGAGGGATTTTTTCATGCTGTTCAGGTTTAAATAAAATAAAAGAAACGAGTTTTAGTTGCTGCTTGTTAATCTGCAAAGAAAAAACATGTCTGGATTTACATGAAATCTCCTGCACACGTCTGAATTAAGTTCTCGTCGCTGCTCTTTTCCTGCAGAAACTCTGCTCTCGCTGTTTCTCTCAGCAGCTTTTTAACTCGCTCTCCTCTCGTGCAGACGTCTGCTGCTGCTGCTGCTGCCGTGACGCTGATCTGCTTCATGTTAATTTATTTGCATATGTTTGTGAGTTCAGACGCCGGCCGTGGCCCGCAGCCTCGTCTCCAACACGCCGGCGTCTGATTATTCTGCAGCATTAAAAAGGCTAATGTCTCCGCTCAGAGTCACACACACACATATGATGTTCGTCTGAGCGGCCAGCAGCGCTCAGATCCCGGTCTCTGAGTTTGTGAGGAGTCAAGCTGTACTGTTAGGTTTAACATGCATGCTAATGAGCGACGCCTCGTCCTCCGTTATTACTCCATTATTCCTGCACGGACGGAGCGAGGAGATGATCTGCTCTGAAGGAAAACACCAGCTGTTATCTTTTATTCATTCGCTTTCACTCCGATTCCTGCTTCACGCTCCGTTTGGAGATTCAGTTTGACTCCGGCTGCAGAGTTTAGACCAAACAGAGAAGAGGAGGATCAGGCCTTCAGTTCACGGTGCAGAGCTTCAGAGGAGAGGGATCGAACCACACTCCCATCCTTCCAGTGACCTTTCGAGCAAAGTCTCATGGGATGTCTGACAGTATGCAAACAAAAATTATGTTGTTTTTTTTTGTTTTTTCAGGTACTTTTTAGGAGACAAGAGCAAAACAATTCGATTTTTGGATACTGGAGGAAAAAACAAAGACAGACTGGTTTGTCCGGTTCTGTAATGACTGTAATGACTTCTCTTTTCTCTCGGCTATTTAAGTCGCACAGTTTGTCATGAGGTTGCAACAAGCACAGGTCCAGACATTAACAAAGGCTGCTTTCCAGGCCGACAGGGAGCAGCGACACAGGTTAAAGTCCTTATCACCTCACTGCTTCCCTGCAATATGTGCATCACTCATTCACACACAAACAAAAAGAGGCAGAAACAAGTCAGCAGGTTGCCAAAAAGTTTAAATTGAACATACAGAGACGACAGAGGAGACTCTAAAACTGGATCAAAGTCTGAACATTTGAAACCAAACTCTGTGTTTACTGTTTTTTTTTTTTTTTTGTTCAGACTTTTTGATGCGAACGTTTGAATCAACAGATGAATAATTCATCACCTCATTATGAAACATTTTCAGATCATCTCTACTCACATCTTTACATCCCTCTCACTGCAGTTTGTGCTTTTAAAAAGAGTTCTGGCCTCGTGGTTTGATCTGTGGCAGATTCAGGACGATTAAAAACAGATTTTACCAGAAAGAAATAAACACACTGAATGCTAAACTACCTTTAGCTTGATGTACAGACATGCAGCAGTTTAACTGCTGTATTTCTTCTTTTTTTAAATAAATATGAACCTTTATTAAACTGTATTTTTTTTTAAACTGACAAAGTTTAAACTCTGTTCACTGAAGTATGAACAAAAGGTTGTATTAAAGTTTTTTAATCAAAAAGGAGGAAGTGGATTTTCTTCTTTGTGCATTTTCTGTTTCATTAAATCTGTGAGTAAAATTTAGAATTACTGAAATAATCCTCTCAAAACCTGAGAAGATTTAATCAGATAGATCTGTTCATTATTATTATTATTATTATTATTATTATTATTATTATTATTATTATTATTATTATTATTATTATTATTATTATTATTCACTATTGTCTGTACTTAGACTTTAAAACATCTCTACAGGGACTTTCATGATCATGATTTTTTTTTTTACATCAAATCTGCAGACAAAGCTTCTTTTTTTTTCCTAAACAGACTTTTAAAAAAAAAAAAAAATAATAATAATCAGGCTGAAGCTCATCGAGCTGCATCGGTCCCAAAAACATAAATCTCATAAAGTTCAAATAAAAATATTTAAACAAAGTGAACAGAAAATCAGTCCCTGCAGTTGGAAACAGTATTTTACCGTAATACCTGCAGTAGTAACTGACAGGGGAAAGTCTTTACAGTATATTACTGTAAATGGTGCACAATTAACAGCAGTCTTTTTACAGTGTGCAGGAGGCTTTTTTAAGTCTTCAATATTTTCCAGTTTGATCATTTTGGAGCTGAAATAAATTTAATAGAAGCTCAGAACCTTTTTGTTTGTTTTGCAGCTGAAAACTTCTCGTCTTTGCATCTTCACGCCGCACTTTTGGAGGATGTGTTCATGTCGTTTTTGTTGTTGTGGGTTGACAAAAATGGAGCCTGCAAAACGTGCAAAATCTATGTAAAAAAGGAGCCAAAACAAAACAACGATTGTTAATCAGCCTTAACAATCTGTAGATTTGTGCACTTTCACCGTCACAGAGCTGCAGATGAAAACTGGTGCAACAACATGCAGGAAACCCTGAAACTGTCTGAATTTTTCACGTGATCCTGTTTCTAAAAATCTGAATCAAAACTGTAAAATCTTCAGAAACTTCAGACTGAACAAACTGCAGTCTGTTGAGTCAGGACGATGAACTTTTATCACTTTTCTCCGAGACATCTTTTCCACGAAGGAACAGAACAGAAACAGTCAGCTGTCAATCTTCTGCAGCAGGTTTTTGATGAAGCTGTAAATAAAGCTCAGAGTGTTGTCGCTTCGATTCAGACTAAACTCTGCTCAGCTTCTCAGCTCTGTTTGTGATTCAAGTTTAAAGATCGGGAGTTCATGAAACGTCTCGACCTGACTGACGGTCGCCTCGCTGTGTTTTCATGATGCTGCCGAGTTTCTGTGAGAAAGAGTTTAGATCCGAGCAGCCGGAGCGTCAGATGAGCTGAGAGAGAAACTCCACCTAACAGACAAAGTGCAGGGTAGCAACTCCCACGGACTCGATCTGTCTGATGGACTCAAATACCCTGCCCTGAAATCCCAAACAGGCCTCTAGCCACACACACACACACACACACACACATGCAGGCGGAGGCCCCCCGTCCTCGGCTTCATTAGCAGCGGTTTGCATCATGGCGGTGGAGACGTCACATGTCATCAGAGGCTCCATTCGTTCTCACTCGGAGTGCGCAGACACAGTAACCTTCAGAAACCTGCTGCCCACAGTTTTACGTCTTCATTAGGAGCTCTGTCAGGGACACGCCGCGCCCTGCGCCCCAATGCCAGGATACGAACCGACAGAGAGCGATGGGGACGACGAGGGAGTGTGAAAGACGAGGAGGAGGGCAAAGCCAGGCAACGAGGAGGCAGACAAAGAGGACGAGGGAGGAGGAAGAGGGTGAAGAATCAGAGAGAGACACCTGAAGGATCACCTGGTCAGATCTGAGTCTGCAGGACTGAAGTTAGATCCTTTATCCCTAACACACATCAGTTAGAGCGCTGACCACGACGAGTTTAAAGACAAAATAAATATTTTTAGTTGAATTTTAAGGCTTTTTAATGTCTTCATTTACAGAGGATGGAGCAGGAAACCTGGATTAACAGAGAGTTCATTCATGCGGTGCACGACTCAACCACAATGCTTCATGTTTCTAACTGCATGACATTTTGACCCTTCAAGCACACTGTAGTTCAGCTGCTTCTGCATCAACCTGAAGCCATCATCCTCTGTGATGTAAAGCGACACCTACACATCCTTCAGAAACTCCAGGAGGAACTCTGACGCCATGAACCGTCTCCTCTGGGAGTCTTTAAGTGTGTTTGTGCACAATTCTGAGATGTTTTTAAGGGCTTTAATTTGTCACAATGAAAGAAAACAGCTGGCAACATCACCATGTGCGTTCACCACAACTAACCTGACGGGTTAGCGTAATCTGAAAGTGGATTAAAACATCACTGAAGCACTTTGAGCGAAGCATACAGACGCAGCCGCATCACAGAATCTGACAGGGCGATATCGAGGAGAGAGAATCAGAGGAACGGAGACTGAGACCAAACTCCTGGAGAGCGTAAAAGCTGTCACATTAACCAGGACTCAGTGGACGTGCAGACACCGATCAGACTTTCAGTTCATGCTCTCCTGTTTTACTTCTGATTGTGTAACAGCCTTTAAAGCACTGACGCCTGTATCTGATGATCAAATCAACTCTCTGAATCCGTCTCCTCCTCTTAGTCACAGTTTAAGAATTTGGACTACAAAATAAAAACATTTGAAACATGATTTTAAAACTATAGTTCAAATTTAGATCAACGGTATTTCACTAAATTAAAGTTTTCCTGACGCTCCTGTGCCGTCACATCTCAATTGTTTATGTACATTTCTGAAGGAGACAAAAATCTTTTAACTGAAATAGAAAATAATAATTTTACTTCAGGCACATTTTAGCAGCTAAAAAAAGAAACACTGAGGTTTAACAAGCACACAGACTCAGAGCTGAAAGTGTGTTTTAAAGTGTGTGTGGACATGTGAAGGGCTCTGAGAAGGAAAACCTTCTGAACTATCAGGAAAAGATCGGTTTTATCAGGAAACCAGAGTGACGTCAGGATTCTTCTTCTTCTGACTGAAAGAGCTCAGAGAGAGTCAGCAAGTTTTTAAACCAAGCAGAAAAGAAAAAAATCTGATCAGACAACTGAATGCGAAACATGAAGAAGAAGAAGAAGAAGAAGAAGAAGAAGAAGAAGAAGAAGAAGAAGAAGAAGAAGAAGAAGAAGAAGAAAGAAAAAGGGAGGAAGAAGAGGAGTTGTAGTTGTTGGCTCATCTCTCGGTGAGAAGCAGTGAAAATCCGTCTGCGCGGCGAGCTCACAGGAGACGCTTGTGTCCTCAGTTTGGGGACAGCTGACGGGTTAACACTATTAAGACTGCAGAGAACACACAGGACTGAGCGTGCATCTGTGCTCCACACACACTCACACACACACATGCTGACGGACAGACGGACGCATGAAGAGACGACAGAGAACACAGATTCTCTCTGTGTGTGATTTTTTTGTTTCTGTAGATTTTAAAACAGTAAAAACTTAAAGGAGCTCTGCACGGCCACACCACGTTTTTTTTTTTTCTGATGCACACAGAATAATAACATCACTAACACCAGTTCAGCACATTTCTGTGGGAATAAAAAAGTCTGCAGAGTTTGGATTTCAGATTTAAAGAAGAACATATTTAAGGAGCCAGAGCAGATTTCCCTGCAGCCAGTTTTGCAGAAAACTCCACTTTGTTCAGCATGTCTTCGTAACCTTTGTTGCTGCATGAAAAATAAAGTCTGCAGCAGGATGAAGGTTTTTATCCTGCATCCTTTCAAACAGGAGCGTGCATAAAGAGGAAGAACATCTATAAACCTACCCTGCAGAGTTTTTGGTCACTTACAAGATTTTACTGCCTGTAAATACAATAAAAATGTCATGAAATATCTGAGCTTTCAGCTGCAGAAGTAACAAAAAAAGTCTGAAAGGTCAGACTTTAAATTTAAATAGGAAGCAATTTTTAGACACCAAAGAAGCTTGAGCTTGTTTTCCATCACATGCATGAAGCAAAAAGACATAAAATTAATGTGATGATGCTAAAGACAGACTTCTGAGTTTGTAGCTGCAGCAGGATGAAGGTTTTTATTTTGCATCATTTCAATTAGGAGCATTTAGGAGTTTTGCTGCATGTACACTGCAAAAGATTTTTTGTCTTATTCTTAGTAAGATATGTCTTTTTAGACTTAATGTGAGCTACAGTCACTAGACCAGTCCAGAAACATGTCTTATTTCAAGATATTTAAGAAAAAAATGAGGTCTGAATTGGATGTAACAAGTAAAAAAAATCTGCCAGTGGGGTAGGAAAAAGTTTCTTGTATTAAGACATTATTCTTAACTTGACAAGTAATTTTTTCCTACCCCACTGGCACATTTTCTTTACTTGTTACATGCAAATCAGACCTATTTTTGTCTTTAAATATCTTGAAATAAGACATGTTTCTGGACTTGTTAGCTGAATGTGGCTCATCTTAAGTATAATAAAACAATTCTTACTAAAAATATGACAAAAAACACATGCTTGGCTTTCAGTTTTTGCATTGTAGACAGGAATAATGGTGTTATTTACAACAAACTGTTAAAGAAATAAAAGTCTGTAGTGTTTTGGACCTCAGATTTTAAGAGGAGTAAAATTTAAAACCTTGAGCGGATTTTCCTGCAGCCAGTTTGTGGATAACTCCACTTTGTTTGCAGTTAGTTAAAATGCATGGAGCATAAACACTAAAATCAATGTGATGATGCTGAAGATGGAAGTCTGCGTTTGTAACTGCAGCAGGATAAAGGTGGCAGAAGAGGCAGAACATCTATAAACTTCATCTGCAGCCAGTTTGTAAAATCTGAGCTTTTTAAATCTGAGCTTTTTAAATCAGATCGCTTCAACAGGATCAAAATTTAGAAACCAAAGAAGATTCCTGCAGCCAGTTTGCTTCATGCATTTTTTCCCCATCACATGCATCAAGCTTTAGGACATTATATAAAAAAGAAAACTTAAGCAGACATGATGCCAAAGACAGAGGTATGGGTTTGCAGCTGCAGCAAGAAATAAATATCTGATGTCAAACCGTGTTTGTCTTTTGGAGACATGATCGACTTGTGTGTTTCCTGAAGGCCTCTGGGTAAAAATGGATGAGTTAAACACTCAGAGAAACAAACAAACATCAGAACGAGAGAGAAACCTATTTAGGATGAATTAGAGCTCAGATGATCATCAGTCAGAGTAAAGGAGGAGAGACGGCCTCGAACAGGTGAAAGATCGCTCCGTCTCTAAGGTTAATAAACTGTTTCCTCAGCTCGTCATTAACCTCACACACATCAGTCGGAGTGATGGACGACGGATCGATTAAAGAGGACGAGGAAGCGAGGAGACGGAGAGCGAGGAGCTAGAGGAACCTTCTCAAAGAGGAGAGGAGGTGAGGATAGAAAAACCCTCCACATCTGGAAGTCCTCGAAGGATTCCTTCAATCAGCCGCTGAAACGGCGTTTGCCAGCTTCCGTCACATCTGCAGGTTTTCTCTCCATCAATAATGAATCTGTGTGATTTATTCATGTGACGCTCGGCCCGCAGCTTTCAGCAGCCTCCTTAAAGGAGACATCTGTTTAAATCAGCAGACGGACAGACACACGAAGCGCTCACACTCTGATTTCAGAGAATAAAAGGTCTGTAGTCTGAGCGAGAGCTGAGCAAGGAGGAAGGAGGAGAGGAGAGGAGAGGAGAGGAGAGGAGAGGAGAGGAGAGGAGAGGAGAGGATCGAGTCTGCAGCCTCCTGTTTAACATACTGTATGAAATAAACTCCTGTGTAACATAAATTAACTTGATGCTCCTGTTGCAGAAGTTTGCAGGTGTGGCATAAACCCCTTCACCACCTGAGCTTAGTTCAGGTCAGACTGGTCCCTGTTCAGGTCTCTGTTTGGTCCTTTATCTATCTGTGGAGTTTCCTCTTCATACACCCACAGGTCTGCAGGTCTGCAGGTTTGCAGGTTTGACCACGGACAGAAAGACGCAGAAGCTGCATGGACCACCCAGGTCGTACATTAGTTTGACCACAATGGACTCTCAGACTCTCACTCAAAGACCGAACTGGTTCAGGTCAGAGCTCTGAGCTCAGGAGGATCAAAAGCTGAATCAGCGTCCTCAGCTTGCTGCTTGCTCGTTAGCGCGTTTGAGCTCGTTAGCATAATTAAGCTCGTGTTGAAGGAACGGCGCTGAAGGAGTTAACGAGGTGGAGCTCTAATTAGACGAGGAGCGACCTCCTAACAGGGAACCCCACTAATTTACTTAAAGGATCACAACAGACCCCACGGAGAGCCCACAGAGACCCCGAGAGGACAAAGAGCCGATTAATACGTCTGATCGAATCAATAAATAACATCAGATGGACAGGGTCAACGACAGAGAGAGAGAGAGAGACAGACAGACAGACAGACAGACAGACAGACAGAGAGAGGGTTTATCTGAGAGTAAAAATGAAGTCACAGAAGTCTGAGAGTCTTGAGGAGAGAGAGAGTCAGGTGGATGTGTCTGGATCTGCTCACTGATTCATAAATCTGACAGACGTGACTCTAAGGATGGAGCTGCGGTGAGAATATGATCAGAAATCTGTTTTAAAAACCGGATCAGGAGCAGAAGAGATGAGATCTAAAAGAGAAACTAACCACAGAGAGCGTCTTCCTTCAGCTGTCAGCTCTCCTCATTTATGTTACATTCACTCTTTTCAGTTCACTTGTCTCTTTGGTTTGATTAGTAATGCCTCTCTTTCACTTCCTGCCTTTGTGATTGTTGTCCCCGCCCTCATCGTTCCCCCTGTTGTCCTGTGCCTGTTGGTCATTTCCTGTCAGTTTCCAGAGTTCTGTGGAACAGCGATGTTTGTGGAGTTGAACCTGAAAGCAGTTTAAAGCTGAGATATGTTTTTTAAGACTCTGATCTAACTCCACAGCAGAATCAGAGATGGGCTGTATTTTAGTATTTTATGCATTCTGGGAAAATTGGCACCTGGTCCCCAACAGTCAAATTCTCCAAATAACAGTTTTTTCCTTTGGGATACTGAAATTTTACAGTGAAAAGTTTTACAGCGTAGTTTTTTTCCACATTGCTTGATTTTGACTTTTATAGAGTCTGTTTTTCTTGAATGGAGTCATGCGCTCGGGTCCTTAACTTTGGTTCCTGTCATAAATGGGACATTAAATTTAATTAAATTTATTTTCTCACCAGTTCTATGCAAATGTATTAGCAGAGCCGTCAGTTCCCAGCAGGCAAGACAGACAACTGCATGGGGCCCCAGAACTGTAAGGGGCCCCTGACAGCCAACAAACTTCAACCTCTAGCAGCGACAAACAACTTAATGCAATGACATTAAACTTATACATGTTTTTCTTGTGGAAACAAGTTTTAAATGACAAAGAAAGATTAACACTTTGAAACTTAAGTATATAAGTGTTATATTTTTTTTTGTTTACTGTCTGATTATTTATAACAGGATATTGGTATATGCTGATTGGAGGGGCCTAGGGCCCCGACAGACTCTAGACACGACCCTGTGTATTTGGTCAGTTAAAAACAATAATTTCAAGTTCATCTTAGGCAAACCGTTTGACATAACAAATTGAATTCAATTCAATGTTACATTTTTCTGAGTGCATGAACCTCTCCAGGTTCATCTTACACTGCAAAAAAAAATAAAAAATAAAATAAATAAATAAATCTTATTACACAATTAATCGTAGAATAGTCTGTATCAGACACATGGAGATGGTATGAAATGTGATTTTACTCTGTTTACTATGACGGGAGGCCAGCCGGCCTGAGATAACTCATGAAATGTTTTAAATCTCGTATGCACATGAAGTTAAACTGAACATAGAAATTAGTTCAGAGTTTTTGGGAGATGAGTTTCTCCGTGGTGTGGAGAAATAGGTTACCCTTTTTTTTTAAATCACATTTTATGACAAATTTTAGACACATGGTAGATTCATGACACCTGATTCTGACTTTCAAAATACAACCCTCTCAGTTAATGCTTCATGTTTTTATGAAGTAATTAAATAAAAAAAAAATTTGGGTAAAATGAAAAACTTAAGTTGCAGAAATTAGATCATTCAGCTGAAACAGACTAGGTTATACATCCTAGGTTATTAACAATAACGTTAAGGTGTTTGTGAACAAAGCATGAGGAGAAAAAACAAAGAGAGGATCTGATCCACAGGACTGTGGGGAGCAACAGGATGAACGTAGAGAGGAGGAGGTGTGTAAGTGTGTGTGTGTGTGTGTGTGAAGAAAAGACTGAGGCCTGTAAAGCCATGAATAGAGCCCCATTAGTGACAGCTCAATGCTCCACTCACAGTGAAGCCGAGAGCCTGAGAGGAGAGATAGCTCACTCGCTGACAAACATCCTTTCAAAATAAAAGACCTCTAATAAAACCCTGTTTGTGTAACAGGAAGCAGAATATCTCCTCCTCAGATTTAAGACAGAGAGAGTGTGGAGCTTCAGGATGGACTGAGAAGTGTAAAAGCTGTCAGGTGGTGGGCTCAGTTTGAGGATAATCAGCTGAGGTTGGGTGGCACATGTTTACATGTTTATTCATGACGTACGTCTGTTATCAGACGCAAACATTTTACACGGGATCAGATTACATGTGAGGGCCCTTCATTGCAGATTAGCCTGCAGCGTCACGGCGTCACATCCATGTAGAGAGGGCACAGAGAGGCTGATTGAATATTCACTGTGAACATATTCCCTACATAACATTAATGCTGCTGCTGCATCCTCTAAACATTCGCATGATGAGGGAGAGAATACATTACTGCCTCCTCCTCTCCTCCTCCTCCTCCTCTTCTCTCTCTGTGTCTGTCAGGAGGTGAGCGAGAAGGAGGAGGAGGAAGAGGAGGAGGAGGAGGGCAGGGTGCACGCCACGGCGCGGCCCCGCTAACGCTGACGTTAACAATAATGTAATTTAATTAAAGCTCCGACTCGCAGCGCTCCTCGCCTTTGATTTTAATAGGTGATGAAGAAACGGCTCGGCACACGGCGACACCGCCACGCTCCGACCAGTCTGAGGGGTTCTGGGAAAAAAGGCACCGGCAGGACATCAGTTCACATCGTATCAGAGAGAGGAGGAGGAGGAGGGAGGAGAGGAGGGAGGAGGGGAGGCAGGGAGGGTGCAGGTACCAGCCCAGAGACCACCCAAATACAACAACAAGGATCAGCTAACAGGGGGGACGAGGAGACACCGCCGTCCAGGAGGAGGAGGGGAGGGGGAGGGAGGGAGGTCCCTGAAAACAAAACACACAAACAGTGCTGATTGATTTTAAACTGCTTTCCTCTGAGCGCGCTCAGACCGAAGAGAAGAATGAAAACAGGCTCATCCAGCCCTGAACAGATCAGACTCCTTCAGCTGATCCGAAATCACATTAAACCTGCAGAAAAACATCCTGTTAGGATTTATTCTGACTGATTCACTCTGCCTCTGGTGTTTTCATGTTGTTGGAAATTCATCTTAAAGAAAATAATCTCTTCACACTGCAAAAAAAGAGTGTTTTTCTCTTATTCTTGATAAAAAATGTCTTAAAAAGAATTCATTTGAAACAGTTTCACCTGAAAAGTCCAGAAAAATGTCACAATTTAAGATATTAGAAAAACAAACTTGATGCCTGAATTACTGGCAAAGAGGAAAAAAATGTGACAATGGAAGAAAAAAAATCAAACTATAAAAACTAGAAATGAGGACATATTTTTTACTTCAATTAATTTAAAAAATGATGCATTTCAGGCCTTGAAATAAAACATTCTTCTGGACTTAAAAGATATTTTTATTACATTTTAGACAAGAAAACATGCTTAGTTCTGACTTTTTGTAGTGCAGGCGTGTCTGTCCTTACCTAATAAGCTCCAATCCTTTTACAAATCCTGCCCTTTAAAATAAAACATCTGTTTGTTAAAACTGCATTCATGTTTTTTTTCTTTCATCCTATAAATCTGTTGAATCTTCTTACAGATTATTCTTTTATTGTTTGGTGTAAAAAGGTCAAAGTATTCAGAGTTAAAGCATCACGTTGCTTTTTTTTGTCAAACATTGTTTTTCTGTGATGATCAAACAAAGAAAATCAGAAACTAAAGAAGTTGGAGCTGATTTTTAATGCCTAAGATTTAAGATATTTATAACTAATGTACAGTTTTTTTTGTTTTGTTTTGTTTTTTTATCTTAAGCTACTTACCCTAAGATATCACAGGATTATTGTCTGTGCTTGCCGCTGGACAAATTTCTTTTAATGTGGAAAGTAAACAGATTAAAACCTTGAAATTATTTCACAGTAATGCTTTTAAAACATCTGAGGGTTTGGTTTGATTTTGCTGTTTTAAAGGAGATGATTTGCAGCATTTCATGTGCAGACGCATTATTGTTGAGCACATTTCTGTGCCTGTGCACATGTGATCAATGTGTATTTTCAGTGTGCAAATGTGAAAACATTTAAGTGTTAGAGTGGTGGTTCAATAAAGAAGATAAAATCTCAGCCTGAAGTCTACAATTCCTCGTTTTTCCCACATTAGCTGCTTTTCACTTTTCTCCTCCGACCAGCCGCCACCAACCACAATTAGCTTCCTTTATACAGACACACACACACACACACACGCAGAGGCTCACACACAGTCAGGGTGAGGGTCCCCATGCTGGTAATCCTGTTACCAGGCAGGTCCCGGCCTGGACTTGCCATGCAGGGAGGATGGGGTGTACTGGGGGTGTGTTGGGGGAGTACGGGTGAGGAGGGGTCAGGGGGGGATTAACATGGCGGTCATTATCAAATTTACAACCAGGCTCACAGACATCTGCCCTACTTTTCCTCGGTTAATGTAAAAAGAACTAATCTGGTTAAGAGAGCGCGGGCGAGGCTCATAAATCGCGACGCTCTGCCCGCCGCAGTTAAAGCTGTCACTTTTCTTCTGTGTGTGTGTGTGTGTGTGTGTCTGTGTGAGTGTGTGTGAGGGGGGCTGAATGGAGCTGTCAGCTGGCTACTTGTTAGGGCTAACAAGGCCGTCCACTGATAGGACTAATGAGGCCCAGGGCTCACTGCACAGTCCACCGCTTCAGCCGCTTGCACCGCCGCCACCGCCGCAAACGCTGCTGCTGCTGCAACGTGTGCTGTGTGAGACAGAGAGCGCTCCAAGGTGACGGAAATAAAAATAATCCACTCAAGATTCTTTAGGTCAGATTAATCTAAATAAAGGAGGACAATGCAGATCAGGAATCTGACTTTTCAGGGTTTATATCTCAGGTTGGAAAAATCAGAAATCTTATTTTTCATGCAAAATATTTTATTCTAAACACTCGACTTATATGCAGCAATTCTTAAAATTTAAACCATGGCAACGGGTTTAAGATAAAGAAAATTTAAGTTGATGCTTGTGCTGCAGTTTTGCATTGAATACTCTGCAGAATAAGACGCTAAAAATGTGTCAGAAAGATTCAAAGAATCAGTGATAATTGTATTGTAAGCTCTTGGAAACAAAACTTTGGAATGCACTGAAAATATTATCAAAATTATCATTTTTTTTTGCCGAATTTCACAGTGAAATATTCACACTGCAGTCACAGTTTCTGCAAGATGTCTGAGCATGCATCAGCTCGGATCATGTTTGGGTTTTTTATGTCACATAAAAACATTAACAAGGCCAAAGTCAGAGAGATTTTATTTTATTTTATTTTTCCGTGTTTCATTTTTTACTTGGCTGCAGATTAAAAGCTGGTTCTGATTTTAAATATTTTGATCTTCTGGTTTCATTTCCTAAAAACAGCCTAAAATCCCACATGTGTTTAATCCTACTTGTGTTGAAAAAGGGCTGCTGGTGCACAAAGATGATTTAAGTGGGTGTTAAGATATTATTTCCCTGAGTGAGAAGGCTCGATGATCTCTGCAGGTTATACTTATATTTAACGCTTTGTCTCTCCTCTCAATCCTGCACAAACAAAGTAAAACAATAATAGAAAAAAAAAAACAATTAGAAACACAAAAACTGGAAACCCATCCTCCTCCTCCTCATCCCGCACGAGGAAATAAACGTGACGATCACATTTCAGGGTCTAAATGTCAAGCCTGAGCAGCGTCTTCTTGTTACTCTGAGCTTGTATTTGCTCGTCTCCTCTCCTGACGCTTCATTATGGGTGACGCTGTGCTTTAATTCCAATTAGCCCCGTTAATTAGCAGATCTCATGCTCTCTGATCTGGAGCTTCGTTTCAACTCCACTTCATTTGCCAGGTTGTTTGCTTTCCATTAAAGCGTTTACGCTGAGATTCAGTGTTAGGTTTTATCAGCAGCGTGGGGCTGAACATCCTGACTGATGTCAACATGTGTGCATTACCCTGTGTTTATCCTCTCTCTGCAGGCATACATTATTACCACATTAGCATATTGTTTTATCAGACGTTTAGGTATAAAATTATTCCTCTCAGCGGCTGTGTGGAGGACAGGAACGTGGGCCTTCTGTGCGCTGAAACCTTAAAGGATGTGTCATCTTTTGGCTCCTGTTTCTTTTAACACTGAACAATGCAGTTTGACGGCTTTTATTAGCTTCAGGAAAGATGTTCTCACCATATTCAGCGTGGCATTGTAATGCGACGAGATAAGAGCAACAAACAGGAAGCGTGAAAGGATGAGTATGTGTGCATCTGTTTACGCTTTTTTTTTTCTAACAATACCCGGCAAATGTTTGCTCCGCTTTACATCCAGAGATCAGGAGAGTAAAGCTGCAGAGAGACGAGCTGCTGAATGTATGTATGAGAGCGGATAAACAGTCTGCTGAGCGGCTTCAACAGCGGCTTTAACAGCTCAGTACGGCGTCAGATTCTATAGCATCTTTTCTCACAGACTCAGCATTTGGAGCTCGTTTCATCCCTGGCTCCATCTAAACGGGTCGCTGTGTCTCTGAGGACAGACTGAACCTGCCTTTAATTTCCAGGATGCTTCATTTCTTCCTGGACTGACTCCACGTGAAGAGGCTGCCCACTACACGCTCAAACACCAGTAACACCAGTAACACTGGTATGGTTATATTCCTTTAATCTCTGTTTAAAGATTCTAGTACATCAACCAATCAGGAGGAGACACAGTCTGTATGGAGAGCAACAGCAGGAGGTCTAGAGTCCTGAGATTGAAGACTGAATTGTCTCTCTAATCATATCTTATCACATCATATCATACGGTATCCTATCAAACTGAATAAACTAATTACATGGTGTCACATAATGTGTCATATCGTATCATATTGTTTAGCATCATATCTTATCATAACGTAACGCATCATATTATCTGCCACTGTGTCTTGCAGCATCGTTTTGTATTTTATCATATCAGTGTTTTTTAACGTGTCACATCATATCTTATCTGATCGCTATGCTACACAATGTGTTGCATTACATCATATTGTATCATAACGTAAGCTAGCGTTATGATATTACGATAACGCAACGCAACATAACGCAACGTAACGTAACGCAATGTAACGCAACGCAACGTAACGCAACGTAACGTAATGCAACGTAACGTAACGCAACGTAACGCAACGTAACGTAACGCAACGTAACGTAACGTAACGCAACGTAACGTTACTTAACGTAACGCAACGTAACGTAACGCAACGTAACGTAACGCAACGTAACGCAACGTAACATAACGCAACGTAACTTAACGCAACGTAACGCAACTTAACATCACGTAACATAACTTAAGGTAAAGTAATGTCATTTAGTGTATTGTGACATTACACATCATGTCATGTTGTGTAACATTGTTTTGTATCATAACATAATAACGTATTTATACATTGCACTATTTAACTTAAATGTGTTTATTCTATTGTTCGTTTTATGGAGAGAATTTTCTTTATCCTTTTTACTTTCTTAATCTTTTTTATAAGGGATATTTACTGTTTATTCATACGTGTTGTACAGAGAGAGCATAGTTCAAACCAAAGTCAAATAGATACTTGGCGAATAAAGGCTATTCTGATTCTGTTAACTTGATGTATTATATCATGTTATAACATTATAACGTAACGAAACATACTGCATTGTATCGCACTGTGTCGCATTATATCATACAGTAATATAACAGGTTTTATCGTACCCTGTAGTCACGTAACATATTTAACATCACAGCCTAACAAATAGTTTTGTATCAATTTTTTAAGTCCTTTGACTCAATGCATTATTTAACTTACATTTTTATGTATTTTTGTACATTTTTTTACTTATTTAATTTGATTTTAGTTACAATGAGAATGCCGTTAAAAAAAAAAGTGATTCAAATTTCTTGTATCCTTTTGAAGAAACTGGCAAATAGAGGCAACTCGGATTCTGACTGTACCATAACATTATGTATCACACTGTGTCACATGATATTGTATTGTTACTTGTTGTAACATAAGTTTTTCTATCAGTTTGTATCCCAACACATCGTACTCCATCGTCATGTAACATATCCCATCAGGTCTCATCATGTTGTATGGTAAAGTAATGTAACACAACATTTTGTGTCCCATCATAAAACATACTAACAAAAATTTCTGTTTGGAGGAGGTCCATATGTTATTGTGTTGTTTGGTATAACATCATTAACACTCAATCTCGTTCTGAAAACTGTCGACAGAGATGTAAAGTCCTTGTGTTTACAGGGACAAAACCAGACAAACTGCTCCTAAAAGACTGCATTTCCCATAATCCTCCTCAGTTAAAAAGAAGATTCACTAATCAGGGCTTCTCTGTGACTTTTCTGGAGATGATAAACATACTGCAAACAGTTTTTTTCCCATTTACCATCTGCCATTGAGAGGAACTCAGAGAAACTTGAGCTGCAGAACATTTCCGACTAAATGTGACCCGATGTCAGGATGTAAAACTGCAGCGTAGAGGCCAGAGAGAGGCTGCCAATCGTCTGAGAAGCAGTCCTGTTTGTTTACACTAATTATATTCATGTCTGAAAATCAATGTGCTAATTACTGCTGACGTACTGCTGTTAAAAGCTGCATGGAGCTTACTGACGGACGTCACACAGTGAGAGAAAACACAGATATCGGCTCAGGGGCTCCTCTCACATCCTACCTGAGCTCTGTGACAGCTTCAGGCGCTGCATCCAGCCTCTGAGGGCGTCTGAGGGCGTTTGAGGAGGAAGAAACACACCTGAGCGTGTATTTCTGTGACCTCCAAGGACCGTTCTGCACCACGCCAGGAAGCAGGCTGTCCCCTCTGCCCTCCCTGGCCCTCGGCTTATGCCAGGCTTGTCCTCTCGTTTGTTAACACCTCTCTCTCTCCCTCTCTCTCTCTCTCTTCCTCTCCTATATCCATTACTGAATACTCCCTGAGCAGCTCTTTCTGTCCCTCTGCTCACAGCCATTTAATTAGACGCTCCCACAGCAGCTCCACGCCGTGATCGACGGATGCTAAATTAAGACGGTGTCGCAGTCCGGGCACCGAGAGATAAACCAGCAGAGAAGAGAGGAGACACAGAGGTGAGAGGCTCAGTGTGTTTCTCTGTAAAAAGGCATCATAGCCAGATTTATCCGTCCAATGCGAAGCTTAATTATCCTTTAGTCTATTCAGAGAATTACAAATCCTCACTTCATTCAGCATCACAACAAACTCCTCTGAGAACAGACAAAGTTTTTCAGCAGGCTTGGGGTCAAAACATGCTGCAGACACTTTCTCATCTGCAGCTGTGTTTTTATTGATATAAACTACTGAGATTATCCCAGATACCATAAAACATGAGTGATAATTCTGGCTGATAAACAGTGAAGGAATCCAAACCTAAAACAGACCAAACACACAGAAACAAGTGAGCAGCAGCTCAGTTCACAGCCCCTCCTGCCAAAAATGCTAATTTTAATATGACACTGTGTTATTTATTGTGTTAACACCTGTTTTCATAACCTGGTCTGACTGTTTGAGAGAGAAAAAGACCTCTGGGGAAATTTTTCTTGGGTTAAAAACCTTAATAGTAATGCACAAAAGCTTGCAGCCCCTCCTGAAACTGTTTGATTAACTTTTTTAATATGAAACTGTCATTTTATGCTAAAACCTCTTTAACCCTTTACCACCCAACTATCTTGCAGGCCACCTAGACTTTTTTTTTTCCTTAAAAGAGTCAAAAATCGTGCCTGGAAAGCTCATCTTCTCTTCTTTCAGGAACCGTTTGATATTTTTTTTGAGTTTGAATACTGTTGGTTTGTGGGTGTGCTTCTTTTTATATAATTGTTTTAATGATTTTACTCATTTATGTCTTTTTATAGTCTCTTTTTTTACTTCTACCTGCACTGATGAAGTAAATTTACTCCAGTTTTGTTGTACATTGTGCAGTGACAATAAAGATATACCCTGTTTTTTTTTTCTCTTGCCCAAATAGTTGAATAATTACGGTAATGACAACAACTTGCATCAATTATTACCTGCACTGATAATGTGCACTGATAAACTGATAAAGTAAATTAACTTCATTTTTTTTTTCTAAAGTGTGCAATGACAATAAAGATATATCCTGTTTTATTGTTTTTTTTTTCTTGCCCAAATAGTTGAATAATTACGGTAATGAGAACAGCTTGCATCAATTATTACCTGTGATCGGAATGTTGTTCCATGTGGATTTCTATGCAGTACCGTAATACTCCGGATATAGCCTTAAAGCTTTTACTTCTTTGAGGAGCCCTTTGAATTTTCTCTTTAGCCCACATAGTTGAGGAGTTACGGTAATTTAAGAGCACTTGTAAAACGGAAGTGTTGACTGGTTTTGAAGCGTGAAATCACCAGGTCTAATTGTTCCTGAGTAAAGACGGACGTCTGCTCAGGATGAAACCATGTGAACGATGATACCTTGCTCAGTATTCAATAATGTATCAAGAAAAAGAACAAATTTGCAGAAATATTCATAGTTGTGGACGTGCGGAAGGAAACCTGATGTCTTTCTCACTTGTCATTTTACAGAAGTTGAAAATCATCCACACATGTGGAAAGAGGAGGAAGGATTTCTCGTTTTTGTTTGGGTGGGTCGTTTTCAGGTTGAGGAGAATGAGTTCTTGAGCAGAAGCCGAGATGTGGGAGGAAACAGCGTCTGACCCTGAGGGACCAGGAACATCACATCATTACCACTTTATATGGAAAACTTCAGGGCTGAAGCAGGAACTCTCCCCCACAGAACAATGATCAAATACTTTTTCATGAAGCTGAAATATGCTTCAGCAGAATGAAGGTCCATGTGATAATAGCATTAACCTCCACATGCAGCACTCTCAGCCCACTCGTCCCCCCGCTGAGGAGAGACTCAGATGAGCGGTGACGGTTTGGCTGCCGTCCTCCTGAGTGTCTGTGTCTGTGGGAGGACACAGAGGGTTTAATGTAAAGTGATGCATCATTCATCGCACACCTCGCCTGGACACTCTGTGGACAGCTGCTTTCAGGAAACAGTACCTGGAGTGTGAAGTCAGGGGGCGATGAATGAGAAAACAAGAGGTGTGTAAAAACAGCCTCTTCAAAGAGCGTCTGAGCCAGCTCCAGGATGAGGCCACCACTCCCCCTCCCTGTCCCTCCCTCTCTCTCTCTTTCTCTCTCACTCTCCGCCACCTTCCTCTACCTGCTGTCCCCAGCCGATCCCGGGAAAACTTGGCGGCAGATGTTGCTGTGCTAAGTTGGCTCTGAAGTGCCTCCCCGGCTACCCGCTCTCACCCACAACACAGTCAAAGCACATCAGATCTCTTTATTTGTGCCTGGGGCGAGTTCGGCGCTGCAGCTGTGTCCACCCCCGCTCTACCTTTGGTGTTGGAGGCCCTCGGGCGCTAAATGTGAGACCAGGAAAAAAAAACTGTTTCACTCTCATTTTCTGTCTCTCTGTCTCTCTTCTGCATCTGCTGACAATCCAGCAGCTCTGCTCCAGGCGGCGGCGCTCAGGGAGGGAGGGAGGGACAGAGGGAGGAGGGGTGAGGAGAGGAGGCTGCCTACAGGGAGGGAGAATGGAGAGAGAGGAAAGAGAGGAAGGAGAGGAAGAGGGAGGGAGGATGGACACCAGGGTCCCCGTGCTGAACAGATGTCTGCGACAACCTGCTTCCTTACACCTGTACGAGTCCTTGTAACCCCGTGGATGAAGCTCGCTGAAAAATTCATGACCCTGGAGGTTTCCTGTCCGCCATCAAAGACCGCTGCCCTCCCTCCCTCCTCTTCTCCCTCCCTCTCTCTCTCTTCTCTGAGCCACTGCTGCCCGCTCTGCCATCTACATCTCACCTCCCACTGGACAGTTCAGACTCCTCCATCTTTGATCCCATCAGGTTGATCTGTGAGCCTGAAATAACTCTTCGTCTGACGGAGGCTGGAGGTGGAAACAACAGGCGCACAGACAGACACCATGGAGCCCTGATAACAACAACAAACTGAACGTGTTAGGAAATAAATCCAACAATCAACTAACACACAGCAGCCCATTCAGACTACTCAGACCTGTGTGCTGCATAATGAAGAGCTTAAAGGAGCAGCGCCACCATTCAGCTGACAGGAAGTCAGGTAACAAAACATAAAGACAAAAAAACTCCTCTTAAAGAACTGAATCTTCAACTGATTATGAAAGGACGGGCACTCAAAGACTGACCATTTCTTGGGATAAAAGTTGCCAGAGCAATGCTAAAAGGTACTTTGAAATAAGTTACGTGTCACTTGAATGACACTAAAGGGTAGCTCATATCAGCTATTAGAAGGTATGTCAAAGGCACCAACAAACACACTGGGTACCCTGACACACACACACACACATATATATATATACACATATATATACACACACACATATATATATATATATATATATATATATATATATATATATATATATTGTGACGGCCTCCTGCCTCTAGGGCCTGCTGTGTTTTGTGTTCTCTTGTCTGTTGTCTTGTCTGTTGTCTTGTCTTCTGCAGGTTGTGGGTGGGGCTTGCCACACCTGGGTGGACCTGGCCAGTCCACAGGTGTTAAGAGCTGGCATTATCCTTCACACGTTCTCTGCCTCTGTCGCTGTCGCTGCCTCTGCCTCTGCT
Source organism: Labroides dimidiatus (assembly GCA_030710495.1). Taxonomy (NCBI): domain Eukaryota; kingdom Metazoa; phylum Chordata; class Actinopteri; order Labriformes; family Labridae; genus Labroides; species Labroides dimidiatus. The sequence goes on from CM061153.1 coordinate 27,659,047, forward strand.
TCTACCTCTGGCTCTGGCTCTGCTTCAGCTTCTGCTCTGTTACCTACCTGGCGTGGCTGTACAATGGCGGCCGCGTTTCCTCAGCGCATCATGTTTTGTTCGAGTTAATTTGTTAGTTCAGTTTGTTGTTTATGATGTCATTTTCTTAAGTTCAGATTGTTTTGTAATAAAATAATTTCGTTTTTTACTTTAACCCACACCTCTCGGCGTTTTCTGTCATGGCTTTTGAGCCAGGTCGTGACAAAATGGGGGCTCGTCCACTTGTTTCGCCTGTGCGCACCGTTCGTCATTCATTCATTCGGTTTGTGTTTGAGCTCTGAAGGTTGTGAATGAAGTGACGTCACCGTGCTTACTACGGAGAGGCGGGAATCCGGAAATTGCAAGTGCTTTGATGGAAATGTTTGGCACGTGCGCGGAGAGGTATGGTTGTTTTGGAATTAATTCGTTTCATGTTTAAAAATAATTTGTTTAATATTTGCTGTGGCTGCTTTGCATTTAAGTAAAGTTTGTTTTCTTTGTTTTTTTGAGCACCCTGATCAGCTTAGCCGGCGGGCAAGCAGGACTTGTCACTTTATTATTTTGTCTTTTTTATTTTTTATTGGCGAATCCTGAGGAGGGAGCGCTCTGGGCTCGGGGTATTACGATCGGCTGTGTCCATGGTCGAGAGTGGTATTTCTGGTCTGGTGACGTTTCGAGCTCGGCAAGCCATTGAAGACGTCTATTTGAGGCTCAAGGTAGATCTGTGAGTAGGCAGTCAGGGTTTGGGGTGTCTCGATATTTTTTTTCCCCATTTGGTAAAGTTTGGGGTTAATAAAAGCAGCTCGGTAAGTATTTGGTATTTGATACCACTTTGTGCGTGAGGTTTCTGGTAAGTAAATTTGTTAATCTTTGATTTGAACCGCTGTAATAATAGAAAAATGTCTGATATTTCCGATTTTGTTAAAGCTCCCTCTGAGGACTTTTTGAACAGATGCACGAAGGAACAGTTATTAAAAATCGCAGAGCATTTTGAAATTGAAATTTCGGACAAGCGGTTAAAGGACACAGTCAAGAGTATTTTAACAGCTAATTTAACTGAGATGGGTGTGTTGGCTGTAGAGCCCGTGTGTCCTCCTGATAGTCGTGTTTCTCCACCGTCCAGTACAGCATCCAACTTAACTTTCGAGCAACAAAAAGAAGTCTTACAGTTGCAATTAGAACATGACAGAATGAGACAGGTGGAAATTGAAAAGCAATTGGCTATTGAAAAGTTGCGTTTTCAGACGGAACAGGCTAAGCTGCAACTTCAGCAATATAAACTGGATTTAATGAGAAGCGGTAAGATAATTGGTGATGGTTCTTTTGAGGCGGATGCGTCTTCGTGTTTGCAGGGGTCTTCTGAATGTTTTGACGTTTTAGGTAATCTTAGGTTGTTGCCTAAATTTAGTGAAAAAGACCCGGAGACGTTTTTCTCGTTGTTCGAGCGTGTTGCGGAGACGAGAAAGTGGCCTGAGTCCGCTCTTTCTTTAATGTTGCAGTGCGCGCTGACCGGTAGAGCGCAGGAAGCGTATTCAGCTCTGTCCGCGTCAGACAGCAAGAATTACAGCCTTGTGAAAGCGGCTGTATTAAAAGCTTATGAGCTCGTACCTGAAGCTTATCGCCAACGGTTTCGTACGTGGAAAAAATCTGAAAGCCAAACGCATCTCGAGTTCGCTCGTGATTTAACTGGACATTTTACGCGTTGGTGTTCGGCGTTAAAAGTTAACACCTTTAACGATCTGAGTGATCTGATACTGTTGGAGCAGTTTGAAAACTCTGTCCCCGAGAACATCGCACAACATATTAGTGATCATAAGGTAAAGACTGTGAACGAAGCCGCTGCCCTGGCTGATGACTATGTGCTGACGCACAGACGGTCATTCGGAGAGTTGCGCGCTCACGGTGCCAGTCTTGGTGAGCGTACAGGTGCCGTGAGTAATGTTCCTGTGGGTAAGTCTGACTTTAGAGAGCAAAACACGAGAAAGTCAGATAAAATTTGTAACTACTGTCACAAGAAAGGACATTTTAAGGCTGACTGTTTTGCACTCAAGGCCAAAGCTAAGCAGAGTGGACCTGCGGGGCAGCCGAAAGGTGCCTGTCTCGCTGTGTCCGTGCCAAAAACACTATCAGGACAGGTAGAAAGTGTAAATGAGCATGTTAAAGATGTACCTGATGAACTTGAATCCTTCTTGCCTTTTGTTTCTGATGGTCACGTTTCTTTGGTGGGGAGTGATTTTAAAGTTCCTGTTAAAATACTGCGTGACACTGCTGCCTTTGACTCATTCATCCAGGCTTCGGTGTTGCCGTTCTCTGAAGAGAGTCACACTGGGTGTTTTGTACCGGTTTTGGGAATGGCGATGAAGGTTCTGCAAGTCCCTTTGCACAAAATTATGCTGGATTCTGATCTTTTCCAGGGGCAGATAACAGTTGGGGTGCGTCCTGCGCTGCCAATTGATGGAATCACTCTAATTCTGGGTAACGAGGTGGCAGGTGGACGTGTCTGGGCTGACGCTCCACCTCCGCCGCCCCCTGTAGTCTCTTCTGTTCCGTTGGTAAGAAACCAGCCCGACGAATATCAGGCCAGTTTTCCTGAAGTTTTCACTGCTTGTGCGGTAACGCGTTCAATGACACGTGACACTCCTGATTCAGTCCCTGAACTTGTAAAAGTTAAAGGTGAGGTGTCAGATTTGTTGTATTTTTCTCTGTCTGACGTCCCTCTCTCAACTTCGCAGGAAGAGTTGAAATTGGAGCAGCGGGCGGATCCTTCTCTTAAGGGTTTGTTTGACATGGTGTTACCTGGAGAAGAGGTACAAAATACTTCACACGGTTATTTTCTGCTGAATGAGATTCTGGTGAGAAAGTGGGTGCCTCACGGAGATGACTTCGTTGGCGACCCCATTATCCAAGTTGTTGTGCCTGTTAAATTCCGTGAGTCTGTGTTGAAGCTTGCTCATGATGAATCTGGACACTGGGGGGTGAAAAAGACTTACAACCGGGTCCTCAGGCACTTCTTTTGGCCTCGTTTGAAGAGGGATGTAGCTTCTCATCTTAAAACATGTCACACCTGTCAGCTCACGGGTAAACCGAACCAAAGCATTAAACCCGCTCCTTTGCTGCCGATTCCTGCTGTAAGTCAGCCATTTGAGTATCTCATTGTTGATTGTGTTGGACCACTTCCTCGCTCTCGTTCAGGTGCTGTGTATTTGTTGACAGTTATGTGTCAAAGCACTCGTTTTCCTGCGGCATATCCATTACGCACGATTACTGCGCGCTCTGTTGTACGTGCACTGTCTCAGTTTATTTCTATTTTCGGCATTCCAAAAGTAATCCAGTCTGACCAAGGCTCAAACTTTACCTCCAAACTCTTCTCTCAAGTGTTGAAACAGCTTCACATTAAGCATAACAAAGCATCTGCGTACCATGCTCAAAGTCAGGGAGCTTTGGAACGTTTTCACCAGTCCTTAAAATCGTTGTTGCGTTCCTACTGTGTGCAGATGGACAGAGATTGGGAGGAGGGGTTACCCTGGTTAATGCTGGCAGCCAGAGACGTGACACAGGAGAGCACTGGTTTCAGCCCAAATGATTTGGTGTTTGGTCACACTGTGCGCGGTCCTTTGGATGTTTTGAGTGATCAGTGGAAGGATGCCGAGCCACCTAAAAATCTTATTGACTATGTGAATGGTTTTCGCCATAGACTGTTTGCTGCCGGGGAGTTGGCAAAGAAAAACTTGACACTGGCTCAGATCAAAATGAAAAACTGTATGACCGGCGTGCTGAACGCCAAGTGTTTAGTGTGGGGGATCAGGTCTTAGCGTTGCTACCTATTGTGACTTCTCCTTTTCAGGCTAAGTATTCTGGTCCATATGAAGTGACAAAAGTGGTCTCTGAACATAACTACATGATATCTACACCAGAGCGCAGGAGGAAAATGCAGCTGTATCATGTTAACTTGTTAAAACCTTATTATGCTCGTGTTTCAGGTGACATCAACAGTGAGAGAGCCTCAGGACTTTTGCACTCTGCTTGTTCGGTGGGGAGAGTGTCCACAATTTATTCTCCACAGTCAGTGTCCACTGAGGTAGAGGATAGTTTACCTTGTGTTGATCCCGCCGTTCTTCAAGGTCGCCTTAAAAACTCAGAGTCCCTGTGTAACCTGCAGATCCTCTTAGGTCACTTAGATGAGTCCAAACAGGCAGATTTGTTTAAAGTCATAAAATCCTTTCCTTGTCTGTTCAGCGACACTCCCACGAAGACCAACGTAATAGAGCATGATATTGATGTTGGAGATGCGCAGCCAATCAGGCAGAGATTTTACCGAGTGAATCCTGAAAAACGTAAATATCTGGATGCTGAAATAAAATATATGCTTGATAATGGCATCGCTGAACCTTCCTCGTCCAGTTGGTCTTCTCCTTGTCTTTTAGTACCCAAGTCTGACAACACTCCCAGATTTTGTAGCGACTTTCGAAAGTTAAATGCTGTTACGAAACCTGACTCTTTTCCACTTCCTCGCATGGAGGATTGCGTCGACCAAGTGGGTCATGCCAAATATGTCAGCAAGTTCGACCTCCTAAAAGGTTATTGGCAGGTCCCTTTGTCCGAGCGTGCGCGTGAGTTATCCGCGTTTATTACTCCAAATGGTTTGTATTCTTACAAAGTCATGCCTTTCGGGTTGCGTAATGCCCCTGCCACATTTCAGAGGCTTATGACGAAAGTGTTGGGGGATTTGGAGGGGTGTACAGTCTATTTAGACGATGTGGTTGTTTTTTCTGACAGCTGGGTTTCTCATGTTGAGCGCATGCGTGCGTTGTTTGCCCGCCTGGCTGAGGCGCGTCTGACCGTCAATCTTGCAAAGTGTGAGTTCGCCAAAGCAACGGTGACGTATCTCGGTCGGGTGGTGGGGCAGGGTACTGTTCGTCCCGTTGAGGAGAAAGTTAAGGCAGTTGCGTGTTTTCCTGTTCCTACAACTAAAAAAGAGCTCATGCGTTTCTTAGGTCTTGTTGGTTACTACAGGAGTTTTTGTAGAAATTTTTCTGATGTTGTCGCACCACTTACAGACTTGCTTAAGTCAAGAGCGATTTTTGTGTGGTCTCCTGTTTGCCAGCAAGCCTTTGAAAAAGTTAAATCCTTGTTGTGTCATGCACCTGTTCTCTCTGCTCCTAGGTTTGATCGGCCCTTTGCGCTCCAGATTGACGCCAGTCACGTGGGGGTGGGGGCGGTACTGCTGCAGAAGGATGAGTTTGGTATCGAAAAACCAGTGAGCTTCTTTTCAAAAAAGTTTAACTCATACCAACTCAACTATTCAACGATTGAGAAAGAAGCATTGGCATTAGTGTGGGCACTAAAGCATTTTGATGTATATATTGGATCTGGTGTCGTTCCGGTCGTGGTCTTCACTGATCATAACCCACTCGTTTTCTTGAACTCCTTACAATGTCCCAATCAAAGATTAATCAGATGGTCTCTATTCCTTCAGTCTCACTGGCTTGACATACGACATATAAAAGGGTCTGACAATGTGGTGGCAGACGCATTGTCCAGAGCCCCTGTCCAGTAAAGATAGCCAAGTGTTTTTCCTATGTTGTTGTTTTTTTCCCTCGTCCCACGTGTTTTTCTCCCCTCAACCCTCTTAAATTGCTCCCAGGTACCAGGTTGCTGAGGTGGGAGGGGGTGATGCAGGTGAAGGAAGAGGTACTAACGATAAACATGGGTAGGTTTTTGTACCTATTGTAAAGGATAGGGACTTGCAATTTGGATAAGTATGTAAATAGTTTAATGTAATGTTAAAGATGAAGGAAAAAGTAAATAAATTTTGATCTGGTTAAATTGAAGAATTTCTTGTTAGCGCTGGGTGATTGAGGTTCTGGGGTAGGAACCCAGTTTTTATGGAGGGGGGTGTGACGGCCTCCTGCCTCTAGGGCCTGCTGTGTTTTGTGTTCTCTTGTCTGTTGTCTTGTCTGTTGTCTTGTCTTCTGCAGGTTGTGGGTGGGGCTTGCCACACCTGGGTGGACCTGGCCAGTCCACAGGTGTTAAGAGCTGGCATTATCCTTCACACGTTCTCTGCCTCTGTCGCTGTCGCTGCCTCTGCCTCTGCTTCTACCTCTGGCTCTGGCTCTGCTTCAGCTTCTGCTCTGTTACCTACCTGGCGTGGCTGTACAATGGCGGCCGCGTTTCCTCAGCGCATCATGTTTTGTTCGAGTTAATTTGTTAGTTCAGTTTGTTGTTTATGATGTCATTTTCTTAAGTTCAGATTGTTTTGTAATAAAATAATTTCGTTTTTTACTTTAACCCACACCTCTCGGCGTTTTCTGTCATGGCTTTTGAGCCAGGTCGTGACAATATATATATATATATATATATATATATATATATATATATATATATATATATATATATATATATATACACACATATATATATATATATATATATATATATATATATATATATATATATATATATATATATATATATATATACACACACATATACATATATATATATATATATATATATATATATATACATATATATACATATACCAGGCTGCACAAAAAGAATACATAACTTCTGTTTGATTTATTATCTGAGTCTGAATGATGTTTTATTTTTGAAAAAAGACCAGAGTCTCTCCATTACATCCATCTGTGACTCACTCTAGATGCATGTCAAAACCAAGACCCTTGTCCTTTTCAAGTGATACATCCTGCTAAATTTACACACCTTTACAGATCGGTCCATGAAAACATCGTCTGACATTAAACCGGTCCAGGACGCTAAAAACGTTGGGGGCCACTGCTCTAGAGGACACCTCAAAAAAAGACACTGGAGGGTACTCCGACACAGCTGCTACTCACCCCGACCCCCCTTCTCCAAAAAAAGGACAAAAGTGTACCCTTAAAATGAAGCTGGTGGGTACTATAAAAAAACAATTAAGCGAACCTTGCAGTTATCTTTCAAAGGAACACCTACAGGCTTTACTTGGTACACTAGTAGTAACCCTAAAATATAGTAGCATACCGAAATATTGGTACTACTGGATACACCAAGCCAGATTCTAAAAGGTACCACGAAACAGATAATAATAACTCATAGCTAAGGGTACCTAAAGCTACCTAAAGCAGACAGCAGACACTACCTCATGTGTTGGTTAATAATAAAAAAAAGTGTGCAGTTCCTAATGTAAGATATTACGGATAGTACTGCTTTGAAGATATATTTAAAAAGAGGTTTAGAAAAACGGCTAACAGAGCAAAAGAAAAGTTCAAACAATGTGAAAAAATCCTCTGCAGCGTGTTAACAATGTGGATGTAAAATTCAGAGGTCCAGTAAAAAACTGGTCTGAAGACTTAAAGAAGTCCGTTAAACGTATCTCAGACTGATGATGTTAACTGGACATGGAAACTACATTAGTGACTGAAGCTTTTACAGACGTCTAAAGGAAGAAACCTGGAGGACACATGGCGGCCATGTCTTTGTTAAAACCTCAGTACGTCACCGAACAGATGAGCAATGATTTAGATTCAGCAGCTTTAAAGCTCTTAAAGTGGTCAATGAAACGTGAAGCTGAGGATCTGTGATCGTCGTTTAGGTTCAACACATGATGTGAAGGTCCAACAGACTGTGGTAGTTCTTTAAAAGTCTGGTGTATTTGTAGTAAACTGAAGGTTAAAGGATGATTTCTGATTCCTGCTCTGTTAAGACAGGACTTCCAACTCTCTGTGGCCTTGTGTTTGATTCCCTCCTGTGTCCGCTGTGTACGTTCCTGATCAAACACAAAGCACTGAGCAGCATATGAATGAAGTGAGGACTCCACCAGCAGCTCTTCTTCCTCCTCGGAGCAATGACACGCAGCTTGCTCTCCACTCACTTCCTGTTTCCAAACAGTTAGCTAGGAGCGACTGAGCGACCTCATGTTCACCAGCATCTCTCATCTTGTGCTCAGTGGGAGGAGCAGCCAGGATGTTTTCCTCCAGCTCAGACAGGTGGAGGAGAAGCGGTCAGGGGGGACTGTTGTCATTCCAACATGAAACACATGAGGCCTTCCGGAGACCAGACACGAGGAAAGATGAGGCTTGTTTCCTAATGAAACGCCTGGCTCCAGTATCAAGTCTCTGAACACGCCACAAACAACAGCAGCACATTTAACTATTCATCACAGCACTTATACACACTCACACACACTCGCTCCATACTGCAGTCCCTTTAGGCCTCAGGTAAAAACAACTCTGACATCGACCTGTGATGGTACTGGAGAGACAAAAAGTAAGAGTAAATGCTGATGTGCTTATTATTAAACGCTATCAGCTGTAAATTAAAACTGCTTTAATCTGGTTAATCCAGGGTTAGATGTTTTTTTAAAGGTCTCTTTTAGGTCACTTTCTGCTGGTTCCAGGCCTGAATGAAAGACGATGTTTTTGTTTTGACATAAAAAAAAATGACAGAAGAAAGTTTTTTTATTGTTAAAAACATATTTACACACTTTCTGTCTCTCATTTGATGTTATTTATTTCTCCTTTGGCGCCCACGACAATTACATGCAATTATTATGCAAATTAGATAAGAGTGTCATTTAGCGACTTTTAACGACTTCTGGGACAGCCAATAGCGACTGTTCTTGCTGAGGAGTTGGCAACACTGTAAAGACAGCCGCCTGAGATCAGGAAAGGAGTGTTTGTACTGTGAATTATATTAGAGTGATACAGAGCTATCAGAGGGATGATATGAAGACTGAAAATGAACACTATAGACCAGTTCACAATCTACATCATCATAAAGATGCCCATGTATTTTAGCAACGGAAGCAGCGATTAGCTCCATTCAATTAAACACTAAATTAGAACAACTAGCAGCATAAAAATGTCCGGTTGTTCTGTGGTCAATCGTCAGAGATGATATAGTACTATGGAGTCAACTTCAGTTACAGAGCAACCAGTGTTTTTGAGTAAAGAGTGATGGTGCTAACTGGTGACTTTCAGCCGAACATGTCAGTGATTGTTGGCTGAGAGTCACCAGTTAACAGGGCCACTGAAACACCAGCGACGTGTGCGGCGGTTATTAAATGTCTTCTTTATCCAACTTCAGTGAACCATATTTGACTGCAAATAATCAATATTAACTGCAGATATTCTAAATCCAGTTTTGACTTTGTGTGTTTAATGAAAAAGTTGGTTTGGAGCCGAAAGTATTACCAAATATGGATCATATTTAATTAGTAATCCCAAAATATCAAACCATTAATATTCTGATTAACCGGGGCGACTGTGGGTCAGTGGTAGAGTTGTCGTCTCTCAATCAGAAGGTCAAGGGTTCGATTTCCAGCTCCTGCAATCCCATGTCGAAGTGTCCTTGGGCAAGACACTGAACCCCAAGTTGTTCCCACTGTTGGTCAGTGGTGTGTGAATGGGTATGAATGAGTTAGGTTAAAAACTGATTGTTCCTGGATAGAACTTCCTCCCATCAGTGTGTGAATGTGGTGTGGATGGGTGAATGAGACTAGCAGTGTAAAGCACTTTGAGTGGTCAGAAAGACTAGAAAAGCGCTATTTAAGTACTGGTCCATTTACCATTTGATAGATTTAGAGTAGTTCTCTGTCTGGACGTAGTCTTATGGATCCTTTGTTATGACCCAGGTCTCAGACTAAGCTCTCTGTGAGCTCTTTTAGGTTTGGGAGCTTTATTGACACAGTTCATGTCTTTACATTTCACAGTCTGTCAAGTGCCCACGGATAATAAAGTCATAAGCATGGAGTGATTTGCGTGGTTAAACTCCTCTCTGGGGTACCCGCTGAATTTCTCCACTGAAAAACCACCGAATATCCGTCCACTTGTTGATGTTTTCCATCCACTAACTGATTTCTCACAAACCCTGGAGTTGTTTTCCATCCATCAGATTGGTGTTATTCGAGTAAAATACATGTTTTTAGGTGGTTAACAACCTCATGTTGCTTTACCAACCATTGTACTCCACAGCAATTCTGTTGCCAAAATGTGTGCGCACCCATATAGACGTCATCACTGTTTACAAATCTCTGAACCTGTCTATGCACCCTAACTTGAACTTCTCTCTCTGTAGGATCCTGTCTGTAATGTTAGAGTAAAATTCTAAGCCTGTCAGGACAAAAACAAAGATCCAAAGTGGACTTATTTAAACATTACGCATTAAGAATTGAGATATTTTGACAGAGTGATGAAAAAAAATAAAGAACAGACTGGTTTGAAATCTCTAGAATAACATTTAAATGATGTTTATTTCATCGTGTTCATCTCCAGGCGTTCTGATTTCACTACACAGCTCTGTGAGGAACACCTGGCAGGCTCACAGCTGGCCCGACACACTGGGATTTTCCATGTTCTCAAAAGCAGCAAACATCTCTCCAAGGAGACTTGTGTATCCTGAGACATTTAGAGGTTTATGTTCTCTGACCTCAGAGAGGAGGAAACTGATCACGAGTCTCACCACAGAGGTCAGATCTGACAGTGATAGAGGAATATTTCAACCCACAAGTCGGTAAATTGGTGTTAATCTGTGTCAGTCACTCTGATATTCAGCCTGTGACTCAGTCAGCGGAAGATGTTGTGGTTTGATGGACTGACTGCTGCTGAAGGAGGCTCAGAGTGTATAAAATCATCTGGTTTGCTCTGATCTGGTGGCGGTTTGAGGGCCGGGTGTTCCTCTAACCGCCTGCAGGGCGTCAGGTTTCAGAGTTTCGCTTTGTGGAGAGGATCGGTTTTCTCAGAGGTTGATAACAGTCCACAGCGTGACCATATTAGGTTGTCTCTGTCATGCCTTCCTCCTGCAAGCCTCTGCAGCTGCACAGTTAGGTAACAGCCATGCAAAGAGGCAAGCAGCTTCCTGTGCACAGATGTACTCTAACCCAGAGCTCCACACAACACCAGCGCTCAGCTGGTGTTGCCACAGATTCAACACAGAGACAGAAATAATCACACGAAGTCACACAGAGGATCAGAGCTTCTATAAACGAAGCTTTCTCGGTCTGACTAATACAACGACTCCACTATTAATACCCACCAATACCACAAACTGCCAACAGACTTTGACTCACTCCCTACAAGCTGCAAGTTTCTGCATCGAACAACCAAACGCTGACTTCCTGAGTCCCACACAGGCCTGCAGAGAAACCAGTTCGTGCTGTGCTGTGGACATCGTCATGGTCTCTGCAGATCCTCTCCATCAGGAGCGTGTTTAAAGACACCTGCAGCATGCGGAGCGTAAAGAAAGGACGCAGCTTTTCAGTCTCTTACCTTGTCCTCAGACGTGGGTCTCATGAGCGAAACTCGGTCGTACTGTCGATTCAGCAGAGCCCAGAAAGCATCCAGACGACCCTGATCACGAGGAGAGAAGAGGTTTAAGATCACTGCAGGACTGCAAAGTTATTTTTTAAGTTCTTTTTACAGGTTTTTTATGTCTTTCATGAGAGAGGACAGGACAGTGGATAGAGCAGTAAACGGTGAGAGTGACATGCAAGACAGTCACCACAGGCCGAGCACTACATTTAAACACGTTCTTATATGAATTAAAACTTCAAACTGCTCTCTTATTGAGCTGGATTTTAAAGTACATTTCAGATTTCAAATGCACCGTATCATGCTGCAGTTTCACCCACAGTACCAGGAACTTTTAGGCACAAGAGCTTAATTTTAGGGGACTTAAATACATTCTTTCTCTACATATTCACAGAAGTTTGAAGACACAGAGCTAAAGCAAATTCGCCCATTGACATTCAAAAATCTTGACTGATTTAAAATGTTCAAGGTTTAAAGTCCTGGACTTCTGAGAGCCTCACCTTACAAACAAGGGCTTCTTTTGGGTACATTTTACATCCTGGGACTCTTAAAATTCTAAGTTCCTGGGGTGAGTCCTTGCTGCTTCAGAATAGAAAGTTCTATTTTCTGTTTACCTTATCTTGGTTAATTTTAGTGCTGCATAGTTAAAAACAAAAGATATCAAAGCACAAACTTGTAGGTGAGAGAGAGCAGGCCTCACCTTGATGGGGGTGTACCACTTGTTCTGGTTCTGGTGGTAGGTGGGGGCAGGTTTGGGTTTAGGCCGTTTGATCATGGGCTCCTCTGTCTCCTCCGGTATGGACACCACGGCATTCTTCGCCTTCTCCAGCCTGGCGCCCTCTTCAGTCGAGCCCTTCTCCCCCCAGCGCACCTGCACAGGTGAACCATCACAAAGCAGGAAGTATAAAAGACGAGGTGAGCTCATTTTATTTTATTTTTTGGAGGAAGCATTTCTACTTCAAAAACAGGCGTCGACCTCATGAAGCTGTTAGCGAGGAAGATAAAGGTCAGCCTTGGCTCCGCCTCTTTACCTCAAGATAGATCGACTGAAAAACTACAAGTCACAAAGATCCAAACTACGCTTCCTGAAAAACAACCTGTCAGTGGACGGCAGAAAAAACAATGATAACAGGAAGTAGTCGCATCAGAGACGTCATCAAGTCCTCATGAGACTCTGTCCTGTCTGTGTGTTATAGAACCACATTACCCTGTGGTCCAGTGTGTTACCGTGTGTGTGTGAGTGTGTTAGTTAAGCTGTCCTCTTTTTAATTGAATTCATCACATCTGTTGCAGGAGGAGATAAAGAATCCTCCGTCACATGAGCGGGGAGAGGTGATTAATTAGCGACACAGCTTTCAAGCTGTAGGTTAAGCCGTGACAATATAGAACAGCTTTTCAGAATCATCCCTGGATCCATCGCCGGCCCGCCGCTTCCAGAGGAGAGAGAGGCCCGCCATGAATAAAAGATAACGCTGTCACCTCGTTGTGTGTTTGAAATATTGGCAGCGGAGAAGCGGCGGAGAATTGTGGAGGTGGAGGTGGTTTTCTCTCAGCGTGACGTCTCGGAGAGGAGAGCAGGTCGATCTAACGGACGACTCGGAGCTTCAGAAGTGTCGGCGGGAATCAACCTGCTGCAGGAAGACGAGAGCGACGAGAGACCGGGCCTCACGCCTCACCGTCACTCCAGGGGGAGAAGTCAGGAGATAGGATGTCCCAGAGGATGCTGGGAAATCCCAACATCGCCACGAACGTCCTCGGGGCTGAGGAGCAGCAGGGGGTACAACAAACAGCGAGGGGGGGAGAAAGGCTTTAAACCTGGATCCCCTCAGAGGGGGAGAAGGATCAGAGAGATGCTGCCAAGGTTTGGGAGGAGGGTGAGGAGAGTAAGGAGGAGACGTCAAGTTGACAGCAGCACTCAATCCTTCATCTCAGCAACGACTTGATCCAATCAGAGACCGCACGGCCAAGGACGAGCTGGCAGGGCCTGTCATGTCAGAGGCATCAGGAGTGACGGGGACAGCGGCTCGGGTCTGTCCATCCGTCCATCACGCCATCCTCCTCCTCCTCTGCTCAGTCCACCAACTTACAGCTCCGGAGAAAAGAGCGAGTGTCAGCAGGTTCTCTAAACATGGCCCACTTCACACTGTCTGTGGTTCACTTTTAACACCTCGGCACAGTGTGGCAATGGTGGCTTTGATTTGATCAGATTTAACCCACTGAACTTCACCCAACCTTAGAGACGTAGAGAGAGAGAGAGATGACTTTTACCTCCATCACAGTTAAATCCTTAAAGTACTTCACAGACCTGGATCTGAATCATATCGCAAAGAAGTTTTTGAACTCTGTAGAGTTTTCATTCTTTCAGCAATCATCCCTTTGCATGAGCAGCATGGAAAGATGCTCCAACGTTTCATTTGCAATAAAAAAATGAAAAATCCAGTGCATGCATCATTTTTAATGCATTTATATGCATTGAAATTGCCCTGATTGGTCTACATGGAGGAAACTTGGAGGAAATGTTCCTGATGTGTGTGTGTATGTTAAAGGTGTGTGTGTGTGCTCCTGAAAGCAACATGTCAGGGATGGTTTCAGGTGATTCTGACCTCCATGCGTCTGATCCCTCCTGCTCCTCTTCCTCCGTAGTACGAGGCGTCCACAGTCGGCCACTTCTTCTTGGGCAGCGGCTCTGGTTCCTTCAGAAGGACGAGTTCAGAGAGTTAATATGCAAACAGAGTTAGAGACACATGCATCCATTAAATCTACAGCTCAGGACGTCTTCACAGACATCTTTCAGCTGTCAGTACCTCAAACGTGGATCTGAGGATTTCTTTGCCTGAAATTAATAGTCATCATTTGCTGACTTCATGTCTTAATGCTGAGAAAGCCGCTCTCACAGAAGGAGCTTTTTAAACCCAGAGCTTATTAAAGACCAAAACCTGTTGGTGCATATTGTGATGACAGATACATGAGTCAGGTTTATATGATGAGCTGATATTATTTTCCTGGAATGATGAATAGCTTATGCAACACAAATAAAAGGTCATAAAAACAAGAAATCAGCTTCAATAAATCAGACAGATACCAGCATCAGTTTAGAGAAGAAGAGTTCAGATATTTACGTTTATTTTCTGACTTTATGTCAAAGAAATAAGACGTACAATGTCTCCATTTGTCTTGAATCTGTAGCATCAGAGAGGCACACAGAGGGCAAGGCCATTCTGGCAAACCCTCTCCATCCTCTTTAATCAAAGTTTCAGCTTCTTCCAGCTCAAAGAAGGTACCTGAGATCATTCGTCCCAACTGCCATTGGTTTTTTTTTAAACAGGTTGTAGGTGAGCTGATCGAAATGATGCACCAGTGGAATTTGATGACCCTATGTGTTTATATTTATTAGTATCGTTTGTGCTGTATACTGTGTCATGTGGTGTGAGAATGTGTATTTTGTTTTTTTTGTTTTTTCAAACTTCTGTCGCAAACCAAATTGCCCTTAGGGGACATTTAAGATCTTCAAATCAAATCAAATCAGGAGTGAAATTTTTTAAAAAAAAGAAAAAGAAAGTAAAAAAGAAAAAAAAGAAAGAAAATCTGCAAAACTTGACTTCTTTACTGATCTTAACTTGAGATTCAACAGTTTTTTATGCTAAGCTGAGCTACGCTAACTGCTTTGTAACATGCTATAACCTGTCTTGGGTTACCCCGAACAATCTGATTCCTTTTTTCTACAAAATAACAGAAATATTTAAGGTACTTTCACACTTATTTTGCTCCTTTAAACATTTTGTCAGGTCTGTTTTAAGGAACCCAAAATGTTAAGAGTGTAAATTTCATTGTAGTTTATTTTTCAGGTACACTACAACCACTCTTCTTGGAGCTAACATTTGGTCCAGCGTACCCTTGGTAGTTGTTCTTCTTGATATCACAAACATTGTAGAATCTGTTTTTGGGAACCCGCACATTTTCTTTCTATTACTGAACATAAGGAGGTCTGTTTTGATGTACCCTTCATCTTTATGTGAAGTCTGTTTGAAAACAAAACAACAGCTGGTTTGACTTCCTGATATGTTGTTATGATGTTTGAAGGACAACCGGACAAAGACATGGTGTTGTCTGTTTTTAGGTACCCTTCAGTCAACGTTGTTCTTTTTATTTAACATTATTCAAAGTTTGTTTGAAGGTACCCATGGAAGATGAATGCACAGGTAGTCGTGATTCTTACATGTTCTCTTCATTCTATTTCCAGACAGTATTCGTCCGTATTAAGGTACCCTACTGTGAGTTATAGCTTTGGTCAAATTGTGTTTTCAGTGCTTTCATTAAGTGTGGATCTTCTTCACCGTGTTTGAAGGTCTGCACTAGTCAAACCAACGTTTCCTTGGTGTAAATATAAGTATTCAGGTACTGTGACAGCACTCTGATGTACTCACAGGTGGAGGAGGACGGGAAGGTGGAGGAGGTGGCGGCGGGTCTTTGATGACCTGGATAAACAGAAAAAGGAACAAAGTGTCAGCACAAAGTCCGTCAGGGGATGTAAACACACACGCTGGCTGAAGCCGGGCTCGGAGCGGGCTGACGGAGGTGACTCATGACAGGTGACTGAGTCAAATAGAGACGTCCCTGAGCTGGTGGCACGATGGAGACGCCGCTGTTCCCGCTGCCGCTGGCAGGCTGCTCCGTCACTGCAACATCCCTCCCATCGCCCCGCTGACTACTGATTACAAGGATTCTGCTTGTAAACCAACATCAGGGGCCCCCCGTGCAAAATAAAGAAAAGCTGAAATCAACCTGTTGACGGGGGAGTCTTTGGGGCGAGCGCCGCTGCCCGTTTAGCTCTTAATTAATTGGACAGGGTTCAGCGCTCCCGAGCAATCCCCCCAATCATAAAGTCCTGAGGAGTTAATTAGCTCCAATGAGATGCAGAGGTGGAGGCTCGGCTCGGCTCCAAGCCACGTCTGAGAGGAAGATGACTGACTGCACACACACTCACACAGACACACACAAACACACACCTCTCCCTCAGCAAAGTGACCAGCCCGCCGGCATCCTCCATGACACCAGAGGATGACATGACACCTGAGGAGCAGGTTGTCCACAATGTGATCCCGCTCAAAGACAAGATGCCTCCACCGGGGTTTACGATGTGCCGAGCCAAGCAGAGCCTGACAGCGACATTTGTCAGGTGTCAGTCAGACGCTTCACAGACTGAAGTCCAACTTTTTACTGCAGGACAGATGAAGACAGCTCTGACAGTCGGTGGGTTTGTGAGCCGGATCAGGCCGGACTGAACCAGTTCATCGCTCTGATTCTACACCATTCACAGAGGGGAGGCTGTCAGTTCCGAACCCTGCTGGATCAAAGCCACCAACGTTTCTAAGACCGTAACTATGGTACATCATTATTTCTATCCTTGGCAAAATCTATAAGATCTGTTGATGGTCTGTGGTCGAGGTACCCTGAAGCGTCAACGACATTTTAACCTGTTCTCAATCTTTCTGATGAGCCGTGTTTTACAGTCTGTTTATAAACCTTTCTGAACCCTGATCCTCTGTTTGTTTTTCTATTAGTAAGGTACCCTTACCTGTCTCTCATCGTTTCTGACACGTACGTATTTATGTACCCTCTACGGTATGTTTTATTACTCACATCTACATGAACGATCTTCTACATTTCTTTAACTGTTTATTCGCCGCTTTCTTATCCTCTGTTATTTCATTCGTTTAAGGTCTGTTTTAGGGTACCCTTTACTGCCTTAATCTAGTTCTTATCATGTGTTTTCAAGGTGCTCTTCCCTGTCAGTATACCGATCTTGGTGACTCCTGGTGAAGTCTGTTTTAAGGAACCTTTTAAGGTTAACCTCAGCATTTATTAATGAAGTCCTTAAGAAACAGCTTGTATTTTACTTTCTGTGACGGAAACTCTTCTCAGTCTATAAGATAAGTTTTATCCATAGACTCGTGTTTAACATGTGAATTTGTGCAGATTAGACTATGATAAATGGAGGCTTAAATAGTGGAAACAGAAAGTAGTCCGGTTCTGGGACTATAAATACTGAGCGTGTGCGCTCTGAGTTTTACAGCAGAGCTGAAGCAGCTCTTTGTCCCTTACTCTCTCACATCTTTCCGTCAGCTCTGCTTCTACATTTACTAAATTGGTTTGTAGGGTAGGAGCGATGTAATTAAAGCATATCATAGATCCTAACAGCTGTTTGAGTCGGTGTGAAGCGCGGGGATAGCCTCACACTCTGCACATACTGTCCTCATTAGAATAATGAAAAATAATCAATTAGGGTTAATTCATGGCTCTCTGACTGACACTGGCTCCAGAAAGGTCTGCTGTTAGCCTCTCCATACGCTGATTAACATCATTTCAGACACACCTTACGTTCGCAGGATTATCCTCTTTTATTGAGTAATTACGGAGCAGATTTTCGGGACATATTGTGGGATAAATAAAGCATTAAACAAATGACGGGGCCCTGCTGCTCTTTCCCTCCTACCTGATGGACAGATGTGAGGAGCGGCAACACGGCGGTGTGATTAAAAACTGAGCCACTGGTTATTTAACCACCAGACATTAACCAGAGACTCACGACATCAACACAGGATACGGACCAATCGGAGGCTCTCTGGACGTTCAGCACATAACTGGACTAAAGCTCAGACCACAAAGAGTCGGTCTGTTTCAGCGGATCAGTAGAAGGTCACAGTTTAAAAAAGGATGTGTGATAAATTAACCCGTTTATGGAAACACAAGAAGATCAAAACTTCACATTTAAGAGTTAAACTGACGCCTGAAGATAAAGAGTGCATAAAAAAGTGTCCCAAAGGAACAGGAATTTAAGAAGATGCATCTGTCAGTCGACTAAAAACTGCATGGGATCCAAATTTTTTTCCTAAACTCTTGATTTCCTGTCGAGGTTCTCTTGGAGGTTTGTTCAACAGTTTGGGATGGACACATTTGGGATTTAACAAACCAAAGTGGGTTAAGGTTTTACATCTTGCAGCAATTTCAACATCAATAAATAAAATAAAATAAAATAAAATAAAATCCATATTTTTCTCTCACTGGTGTTTTAGAAAACCCTTTTTTCATCCTCTGTCTGTAACACTTTGTCTTAGCTGCTGTCCCTTTAAGGCTTCCTGCTTCACAAGCCCTCTTCACTCTGATTGGCCTGTCCTCTGGAGGCCTGTTGGGGGTGGAGCTATGGGCAGACCTGTGGGTTTTTAGGGCCGCATCTATAACAGAGCGTGATGCAGTTAGGACACCCTTAAGTGATGACATCATCATTTGAAAACCTGAACACGGATAGTCTGAACCAAAATAGAGGACTTATTTTCTTTTTTTCTAGAATTTTCTGGGTTTATTTCTCATTTTAAAATGTCTAAAAGCTGGAAATGGTATTTTTTCCAAAGCTAAACAACATTTTGCCTCCTGTCTCAGGAGGTTAACTTTAACTGATGAGCAGCAGGTCGCTTATTAACGATCAGTACTCTCTGTTTATATAGTAACAAACCTGCCTTTGGTGTGTTTGGATTTTCAGCTTCAAACAACAAAGAATAGAAAGTTCAGCTTTCATGTGCGACGCCGACGACTCTGCTGTGAAATATTCAGAGATTATCAAAAAATTAAAAACAAACTAAGCCTGAAAAATGTCCAAAAGAGCTTCCAAACACGCAGAGAAACATTTGTCATCGGGATAAACTGGAGATGTAACTCAAACCACATCTCAGATCTCAATCCCTGGATTTGAAACAAGTTTTCTGATGTTTGAAGGAAGCAAACATGTTTATTACATTATTTCAGTTATTTTAAAGTGCTTTACTTGCAAATGTTAGAAATAAATCACTCGGATTTCAGAGGTTTGATCCTCGATAACATCCTGAAACCTGAGGTTTGAGGTTCGACCTGCTCCGCACAGATTTTCATTTACAAACAAAGAAATCAGCTCGACTGACCTCTGAGCTGGAGTGAGTCCATGAGGACGAGCGACAGACAGGCAGAGAGAGAGAGAGAGGGAGAGAGCGGGGGATTGTGGGAATGAGGTTGGATATGTATGTGTGTGTGTGTGTGTGTGTGTGTGTGTGTGTGTGTGTGTGTGTGTATGTGTGCATGGCCTCATCCCGGCTGCTGAAACCTGGCAGACTGGGGGTTTAAATATTAACAAGCCACACATGGCCCTCCTCTTGTGCCTCGTCCCTGGATGGAAGGCAACAGCAGCTCTCTCCACCAAGACAAACACGTCCGCAGCCAGACATGCTGCAGGGGGTTTACATTTTAATGCCTTTGTTGGTTTTCCAAAATATGCTTCCATCTCATCCTGGACGGGCTCCCTTCAGGTCCACAAAGCCAGGTGACGTCTATCATTTAAGGGGCGGTGCACGGGGAGGCAGGGGGAGGAAGAGGGAGGCAGGGAGGAGGCGAGGGGGGTGAGCCCGCCTTCATCAGATCTCAGAATAAAAAAAGCAGAGACACAGAAAAAGAGCAGAGAGCACCATCTGTGGCCCCTCACTCCTAGCCCCAAACCAGAATCTGTTGTGGATTTTTGTAAACGCTGGAGAGGAAGACGAGTGGAGGGCGGGGAGGGAGAAAAGAAGAGGTTTAAATTTTTTACTCAAGTCAAAGTCAAACAAAGATTAAAAGAATAAAATCAGGAGCTGTCAGAGAGGAGCAGAGTCAGGACGGCGCCGCAGATTTATGAGCCCGAGAGTTCTCCTTCACAGACAGACCTCAACACTTCATCATGAAATCGTCTGGAATAAACAGAGTTAGTGAGCATGCAGCTGCAGGATCGCTGTCCTCTGCCTCCCTGAGAGTCCTGAACCCACACCTGAAGAGCTACAGACAAACTGAGACTTTATCAGAGCTCCTACTGCTTCATGTCAGCTCTTCTGAATGTGTATATCCTTTAACTGTGATGTGCACAGGTGCAGTCTGCAGGACATCGGTGAAACACTTCATGCTGCTGCTTTGACATCTGCTGCAAATCATAAACTCATCAGATTCTTATTTTGGTGACCAATCTTAAAAAACGTGCGTCTGATATCAGCTCAGTGCTCCTCTAGACGTCTATTTTCTAGTAAAAAAATGGCTATTAGACTTCGACTCTAGAAAAAAAATGTCTTATTTCAAGATTTGAAAAGAAAAATGACACCTGAATTGTTTGTGAAGGATAAAAAAAGCTGCCAGGGAGGACAGAAAAATGTACTGGTTTAGTTTTTAAAAATAGAAATAATAACTTAATACACTTAAGAGCGAAACACATGAGTCTGTTTGTCAGGTTAACACAGAAACATGTCGCTCTGCTGGTCGTCTAACTTCTTTTTCGTGCTGCAGTCAGAAAGCTAAAGTCAGTGTGAGCAGATCCTTTTTGTTTCATTATAAAAAAAAAGACATGAATTATGAAATACATGATGCTTATTTTCTTTGAGTGCACACAGTGCATGCTCTGATATCATGTCTTTTTTTTAACCCTGCAGAATGCATGCAGCAGAAATAACAGATATGCTCATTTGGTTGTGATATCTTGCAGCTGTACAGTCCCCTTCCTGCTGGTTCAGCTCAGGGCC
The DNA here is from genome assembly GCA_030710495.1 of Labroides dimidiatus. Lineage (NCBI taxonomy): Eukaryota > Metazoa > Chordata > Actinopteri > Labriformes > Labridae > Labroides > Labroides dimidiatus. The sequence continues at coordinate 27,679,934 of CM061153.1, forward strand.
TCACTGCAGCAGGTGACAGGATGGGGATGTCTTTAGCTGAGTCAGGATTGGTCGATGAATACGAAGGTAGATGATGATGGTGTTAACACCTGAAGCTGACTTCAGCGTCTAAAACCGACTCAGAGACCAGTGGAAGAAACTGAAACATAGAGCTGATGTACTTCATGTTTTCACTTGTTTCAGGAAACCTCGGAGGATAACTCTGCAAAAAGTCCTGAAAACAATGAGGACTTAGGTATGATGCGGAAGCTGGCTTCATGCAGTTTACAGCTGGTCGTGCTTTATTCTGCTGCAGCTCTGGGCACGATGATATCACTAAAACCGTGCAAGGATTCAGCTGTTCAAATCTGCAGCCTGAAGGAGGCAGCTGTATGGGACTTATCTTTGTTTCTAAGGAGAGATTTCTGCTTCCTTCACCTGTCTGGGTTTGGTGTTTATTTACTGTCCTCTGATTGGCCGGTCTGTCTCCGGTTATGCTTTGGTTTGATGCTGCTTAGTTTTTAAAGATTTTCCTCCCACAGTCATTGAATCTGTCAGAAACACTTCATGGAGAGTCAGTCTGCTCTATTTCTGAGCTGACGGAAAACCTCCTCCTCTCTCCTTAGCTTCAGACTCAGACTCAGACTGCATCTCTATTGTGAGAGGTGGAAGTCATCAGTCACTGCAGGAACAATGAGGATAATAAGAGGAGGGGGAAAACAAAGTGCAGCTGAAAGAAACTCCGTCAGGATTAGAAACAAGAGTCTGTGTTGACTAAAACACAAAGTATTTTAATCTGCAGAGCGCGCTGAGATTAAACCATCATCTCTCTCTAGATTATTATTAATCCCTCTGCTCCCCAGGTAGGACTAAAGTTAGTCCTGATCAAACACTGACTCACTTTCCTCCCTCACAATCTGTCCCTCACTTTGAGTTTACTCTAAACTTACTGAATGACCTCACTTCACACACAGGAAGTGGGCTCTACACTTCCTGTTTCGGGTTCTTCCTCTGTGGTGCTGCTGAGCCGACACAGCGGTGAAGTAGTTCCCGTTAAATAAGCTTTAAAAAGATCAAAGACAAGTCAAGACAAGTTTTATTTCATATTTTTATACTCTTCCAGTTTCAAAGTGTCCGTCAGAGCTTTTCATGTTTTGTTGCACAGCCTTGCAGAGATATTTCAGGCAAACATCTCATTTTTATCTGTTACAGCTTCATAAATGTAATGATCTGCTCCTTTAGCAGGAAGTTCAGACTAAACTTGTGCAGGTTATCAAACCTTTACATATTCATGTGTTGTAGAAATCCCTGAATCTGTTTGTAAACATGACACGCTGAACCCACAGGTCTGAGCTGGCCAATCAGAGTTAAGGGGGTTTGTGGAGCTGGAGCCTTAAAGAGACAGCAGCTAAAACAAAGGCTTAAATAAGGGTTTTCTAAAACACCAGAGAGAGAAATATATGTTGATTTTTTTTTAGCTGTAAATCATGCAAAAATACTACTGGAGCACCAGTGGGACAGAATGAAGACTAAAAAAGCACAATCCTCCCTCTTTAAGTCTTTGACTTTGCAAAAACACTCACCACTTTGCAGCAGAGAGGCCAGAACCACCACATGAGGGCCAGAGCAACCAGGATCAGCAGAACCAGGAAGACGATCGCCACAGCGAACCCGTCTGACTGCAGGAGAAGGTAGGAGGACGAGACATTTCATGAAAAATCAGAAAATCAAACCAGAGCTTTATTCCACAGGCTGACAGGGAGGTGATTTACTGCTGCAGGAACAAAGTGTGTCAAAAGATATATTAAAACCGGAGCAGAGGAAGAATTACTACAGCTTTCCACTGAATATACTGATCCCCTTCAAGCTAACGTTAACAGAGACGCAGAATGACCAAAGTGTTCAGTATGAAGGTAGATATGTTGTAAAATAGGAGAGCTTGCAGAATGTGATGTGAAGACTTGAAGAAAAATAAAGTGAACTTGAATGTAAAAATTTGTAGACTAATATTTACACACATAAAATGATAAAAAAAATTGTAATCCAACATATCTCAGATGTTTTTTTTTATTTCTAATGCCTGTTATCCTTTACAAACACAACTCTGCTGATACAACTTCTCCAATCTGCCGCTTCAACTGCACAAACTACTCTTCTCGCTTGAATCTACGCTGCTTGAGTTTTGCAACACATTTTGAGAGATGTCTGTAGCAAAACAGATTTGTACTTCTAGTAATGTCCGCCTTCCAATCCCCCTTATTTGAATGGGAGATTGACCAATGGAGAAAAAGCGCATACTTTCCCTCTGCAGGTTTCAGAGTGGTCTGCTATGTCACACCAAGCCAAGGTAAGTGTCCGAGCTATTGATCAAAGTCATTATTTTTTTGGTATGTTTTCCTACTTTGATAGCGCTTGGTGTGTCGTAGCGGGTCAGTCTGAAACTTTAAACCTGCAGAGGGAAACTACGAGCTTCGTCTCCAATTCCTCCCTTCTGATTGGTCAATCCCCCATATACACACAAAGGGAGATCGGGTGGGGTGGGGGGGGGTATTTCTACAAACATCACTTTTCAAAGTGGAACAAACAGAGAGTAGTGTTGAGGAAAGAAGTGGTTTCTGTTCACATGATGTTCTTAGAGGAAGGATGAGGCAGTTCTGCTTCTTGAACCAGGTACAAAAAACCACATATGAAGAAAAACAGGCCGAGACCTGTACTGAGAAACCAGGTTATGAAACAGAGGTGAGGAGGTGAGGAGGTGAGGGGGGAGACAAACAGATCACGCTGGGTGAGAGATGAGCTTCTCTAAGTGTTTGTTATTTGTCTTATCACAGTGATTAACACCATGAGTCACGTGTTATACCGTATCACATCAAATTGTTTGGAATCGCCTTTTATCAAATCGAATCAGGGATATAAACGAGCATTTTACTGAATCATATCATGCCTTATCCTATCACACGGTATTAAACTTTCTCATTGGATCGTACACCATTGTATAATTTTCTTTTTCATACTGCATCACGTTTGGTATCGTGTCATATTATGCCACATCCCACTGTATCACATTTAGAAATGTACCGTACCATATCATACCGTACTGTACCGTACCGTACCGTATCGTACCGTACCGTACCGTACCGTACCGTACCGTATCATGCCTTGTCATTATTATTATACTAAAACATATCATGCACTATCAAATTGCATCTTATGGTATCACGCTGTATTGTTTCACAAGTAACTGTGTGCTCCTAACATCGCTTTAGAGGGAACCTTTTGCAGTTCAATGTTCTGTATAAAGATTTCAACACATGAAAGAATAACCATCATAAGAAGAAGGCACAACCTCAGTCTGAAAGGTGAAATCTGCGTCTACATTATCAGAGAACAAGAATGATTAATTATTAGTAAGATTGATACAGATGATTTTAGATGATTTTAAACATGGAGGTGATTCACACTCACACAGGTGGAGGCGTGGATGGTGTAGGCGCTGGAGATGAAGGATTTCCCATGGTTCAGGCTGATCAGGACGTCCATCTTCCTGTGGGGATAAAATTTGGTTATAAACTATTTTTAAGGAGTTCATAAACTTCAGTGAAAGATTTCAACCCTGAGCTGAACGTCAGAAGACAGCAGCCCCCATCTGAACAAAATAAAGGACTAAAAGGAGCCGAGGCATCAACAAGTGAGCCTGCGTGTCAGAGAACGTTGTGTTTTGAAGTTCCCTGGTCTGTATTTGAAATATTAATGTTGAGTAAATCAGAGAGGTGCAGAGGAGTCAGTTCAGAATAATCAGAATCCTCTGCAGAGAATCGGACACACGGTCTGCTCGCTCATCTGTTCTGAGCCGCGGGAGGACCGGCGGCCCACGGCGCTGCCTCGGGCTACATCCACAGCACGGCAAAGAGCGCCGCGTTTATTATTCTGCTGCAGCGTCTCTTTATTCAGGCCTCCTGTATGCTGCCACACACTCACAGCTGGCCTCCACACACACACACACACACACTGCAACACAGCGGCCTGGACTACTGTCTCTTCTTCCTCTCCATCGGAGGATTTCAGGCGTTTCAATCGTTCCGTTTCCTGAATTCTCATTAAAGCCGCAGTAATTGGATGGGGGGTAATAGACATATGGAAATTGCGGTGCCGTTCATCATTAGGGTTTTAATTGCGCCCGTTTTGGCCTCAGATTCCTCCGTCTAAATAAGTCGTAGGAGTTCAGGAGCCTCGTTATTCTGCCAGTCCGCTGGGTTCATCCGCTCACACTGACAGGCGTGATAATGAGAGGACACGCTCAGTGTGAACCCATTGTTTCTCTGTTCTCAGGTTTGTTTCTGTTTTTTAAACTGGATTCTATGTTAAAGGAGAATTTAACTATGTAAAGACCGAACATGAGCTGAAAGTAGGGACTGAGGAGGGTTCATCTGACGCTGTTGTATTTTTTTTAGAAGGAATTATCACAGAATCATCTTTATAATTATAAGACTACCTGAATTTAAAGTCAAATTTTCTAGGTTTTACCTTTTTAAGCATGTATTCAGATATTTAGTATGAAGGTCTTCAGATGTGTGTGTAAATATCTGGATTTTCTAAGTTTCTGCATAGAAATAAAAACAAGTCTTACATGTAGGGTGAGTCTTTTTAGCATTAACCTGAGCCCGAGTTGGTGACTCTTATTCAGATGTAAATTCTGTCCTTAGGAATAAAAGAGATGAAAGGAGTTCCAGAGTTGCTCAGAGTGGAGTTGAAGATAAAGTGACGTATTACGAAATGTTCTGCACATGAGTCGTTAATGCTGCTTGGGTGGGTGGGTGTGGTTGTGGGGGGGCTAATTCAGTTGACATCCTGATTTGGGGATAACGGTGGGCAGGTTGTTCACCAAGCTAGAGGAGCAGAGCTTGATGTGTGAAGGAGGGAAGCTCTGAAGCGAGGAACACTCGCCTGACATCACCGGACGGACGTCCTCATTGCACCACAGCTCAATCAGAGAAAGAGACTGTTGGGAAAACAGACACGCCAAACACAAACTCTTCCCTTATACAAGCTATCTGAAAATGTAGTTAGTATAGTAAAGTCATCTACTCAAATCAGTGTCTAAGTTATTGGAACAAAAATAGAAAACGTCTTTTTTTTTGTTAACTTACAGCTAACTATCACAACTTTAAGTTTAGGTCTTCACTGAAATCCTCCATCAGCCAAACAAAGTCTAAAGTTTTACCTGTAAGACTCATGTTAATCGGGTTTCCCTCAGATACTAAGATACTACCATCTGACTTCTGTCTCACCATTTCACGGCCCATCGCTGTCTTTTTTGATGTTTTTCTAACAAGATGGAGAGCTTTAGTCCACTAGCAAGATCAAATGAGCCACAGCTCAACTCTCAGCCTCTAGGAGTGTCTGAGATATAACTTTTTTTCCCCAATAAAGCTGATGTAATCTACACTCACCGGCCAGGTAGGTAGGCTGTGGAGTTGAAACCATGCTCAATTGGTACTAAGGGGCCCAAAGTGTGCCAAGAAAAGTGTCCCCCACACCATTACACCACCACCACCAGCCTGAACTGTTGATACAAGGCAGGATGGATCCATGCTTTCATGTTGTTGAAGCCAAATTCTGACCCTACCATCCAAATGTCGCAGCAGAAATCAAGACTCATTAGACCAGGCAACGTTTTTCTAATGTTCTATTGTCAAATTTTGGTGAGCCTGTGTGAATTGTAGCCTCAGTTTCCTGTTCTTAGCTGACAGGAGTGGCACCTGGTGTGGTCTTCTGCTGCTGTAGCCCGTCTGCCTCAAGGTTCGACATGTTGTGCGTTCAGAGATGCTCTTCTGCATACCTCGGTTGTAATGAGTGGTTATTTGAGTTACTGTTGCCTTTCTATCAGCTCGAACCAGTCTGGCATTTTGGCCCATAGAACTGCCACTCACTGGATATTTTCTCTTTCGGACCATTCTCTGTAAACCCTTGAGATGGTTGTGTGTGAAAATCCCAGTAGATCAGCAGTTTCTGAAATACTCACACCAGCCCGTCTGGCACCAACAACCATGCCACGTTCAAAGTCACTTAAATCACCTTTCTCCCCCATTCTGATGCTCGGTTTGAACTGCAGCAGATCGTCTTGACCATGTCTACATGCCTAAATACATTGAGTTGCTGCCATGTGATTGGCTGATTAGAAATTTGTGTTAATGAGCAGTTGGGCAGGTGTGCCTAATAAAGTGGCTGTTGAGTTTATAACTTCACTGGTTTTGTTCATCAGGTAGTTTTGGTGAGGTGCTCTTGTACTGAAGGTATTGGGCATAAAAATCTAGGGTGGTAGCAGCTCAGCTCACAGCCCCTCCTGATGCCTCGTGTGATAAAACAAGAATATTTACAGTTTTTAACCTGTTATTTCAGGGAAAGGAGGAGTTTTAAAGGAATGATTTGATTGGTTATATAAATTTAAGCTTCCAGAGTGCTTAGACTCATACTTTCTGTCTTTTTGATTGTTGATACACATCACTTTTCGGAGCTCATCGCTCTCTAACTTTTCTTTCCCGTGACTCCTGACAGAAGAACCACAAACAGGAGGCCGAGAGGAGACAAAGAGAATAAAAACAGAGACATTAAAAGGATGTGGATGAATGATTTAAAGCGTGTCTCTCTGTCATTTAACTTTTTATCCTGCTGAAAGCTGCTGAGTGACAGCTCAGGAGCGACATGCAGCTGCTCGCTGGGCGGATGCTGATGTTTGAATAAATGGGAGATGAGAGGGCAGATTGTCACGGGGCTCAGGGATCAGTCGGGGAGCAGCAGAAAGCAGCTCGGCCTCTCAGGGACACCAGTTGAATGGCTGAAGGCTCCTTCTCACGGCTGATCCGCGAGTCCTCGGAGGAGAAACTTTGTCCCCTTCCACTCGCCGAGGAATCCGTCAGAAAGGAAAAAGCGGCGTGACGCTAAGCGTGGCTGATGTGATGCAGCTGGAGCGGCTGACAATGGTGACGCTAATGGCTTTCAAAGTTCTCTTAAAGATGTGAAGATTGAGGAGGTTGAATAATTCACAGCTCAGCATATGTGAGGGCTGTCACTCGGCATCCAGGAGTCATCGCTCTGCAGAGTCCGTGTGGAAGAAGTTCTGATGACGGGATCACTGCAGGAAGTCTGGGGACCAGATGAAGTTCTGCTCCAGCGTGAGACGGACGGCGTTTGGTAAAAAGTGACAGGCACTTTAAGAAATGGAGAATCTGCTCTACAGAGACCGAGGCAGACACTCTGAAAAACAGGCTCACCACAGGGGGTAGAATACACTCTGCTACGTAGACTCACTGATAACACTCATAGCTTTAACCGAGTGGGCAACAAGACAATAAAAAACATCTTTAAATGAGACTGAATTCATCATTCAGGATTAAAAGAGAGGAAAAGTTTCCAGGACTTTTCTTCAGGATGTCTTTGAAGATTGAAGGGAATTCACTGTTCTAAATGACTCGATGTCTTTTAAAATCTGTTGTTGTAAATACTTTGACTGCAAGTAGGATTTTGTGGCCTAGCTGATTTCTGAGCTGCCTCAGGGAAGCATTTAATAATCTAGAATTTAAATAAAGGTTGGAATAAAAACATACCACAAACAAAGGACACCAGCCAGTCAGGAGTTGTACAAATCAGTTTTAAGAGGTCACACTGCAAAGATGTTGGGTATCATTGACGTAGAGTTCAGGAGCAAAAACCAAAGGTTTGAAATCTCAGAAACAGGCTGGATCCTACTCATAGATTATAAAAGTTATAGTTTAACTAATGTCAGGGGTTTTATCTCTAAGGGTCTCGCTTAGTTTTAGTCTAGGTTGAGAATATTTTATAGAAAACAGACAACACGCCGCCATTTCCTCGACAGGCGCAGACATGTTGTGTTCGACAGCCAATCACAAAGATGACCTGGCTCCAGACACACAACGAGTTACACGCTTATCTTGGCGATAAATCCTCTTTGCTTCCCCGGGTTAGTCCAGGCCACAGCAGAACCTCTTTGGAGAAACATCGCCACAGTAATCGGTGGAGTTACTTCCATCTTCACCAGGATCTATCGAGCACCTTGAGGACTTTGTAGATTCATGTTTGTTTTCTGAGTATCTAATGACAAGTTCAACCAAAACAACCGAATCCTCTTGAAAATGCCAACGATTCTGATCATTTTGGCCACCACTGTATATTTGATTATTGGACTTGCATGTATTTGTTTTTATTTTGTTTATAGAAAATGTATGATTGCATTCAATGTCATAGCAGCTATCATTAATATATTTTAGCACTGATTTTAATAGTTTTAAATCTGGTGACATCTTTATAAATGGAAAGGTATGCCTTAATTTGGAGAGGAGAGGGAACTGGATAGAACAGGGTGATGGGGTTAGGTTGCATTCAAACCAAGCGGCAACCTCCGGTCTGAAAATATGAGGCAATGCGGAAGTGCTAAAGTCTGCTGTTCCTCGAGTGTCCGCTTGAGGCTGGCTCAAGAAGTACCGGAATCAGCTCAGATCACGTGACTGTGGAGCGTCCTATGGTTGTTACTGTGGAGACCCACAGCACGCCTCATTTCCAATATGGCCGCGCCGACCGTTTGGCTTCAAAAGTCTGTTTCAGGAACAGATGGGTGACGTCGCGGAGACCACGTCCATTAATTATACAGTCTATGATTCAAACCCAGGCCACCTCATGGGGCAAGCAACCAAGACTCCTAAACTACACCTGCAACAGTAGCTGATCGTTTTGTAAGACTTTTTTTATGGAAACAAACCACAGAAATAGCTTTTTTTTTGCCTGGACATGTATAATTTGGTTGATTTAATTAAACAATTATTCTGTACATCTGTTCATCTCATCTACTCTGATTCTGATTTCACAGGTTGAAGTTTCACAGTTTATGAGGATGATTTTTGTCTTTGACTCTTCTCCACTGATATATGGTGTACCACAGGGCTCGGTCCTCGGGCCTTTACTCTCTCTACCTGCTTCCTTTAACAGCTTAATTAACTTAATTTCTGAAGACATGTGCTGCTGAAATCTTGGCTAGGTCACCCATGTAAAAGAGATTCTGATCTCAAAGGGTTTTATCTGGATAAATTAAATATATTTATCAACTATATGCAGATGATTTACAGCTATACTTTTCATTTGTACCTAATGAGATTTTATATCCACTAAGACACCAGACTCGCTAAACACTAACAGGGACAAAACTTTCAAGAGTTATCAAAAACTCAACAACAAACACACTGAAGTCTAAGCTTTTGCCTGACATGAGTGTGTTCCTTTCTCATGAGATTTTGACTTTTTATTAAGGTGATGTTGAGAGTTCTCTTGGAGTTCTCTTTGTGTCTTAAATCTTTATTTTCCAGTATCATAAAGAGCTTCAATCAGTAAAGTTGCTGACTGAAGGTCTGACATGTCAGTCACACCGAGCAGTCTTCATCTTCATCATGTGCCGCTCGGCCCTCATCCATCACGTCTTCATCAGAACCCAGAGGACGCTCAGGGACGGCTCCATCAGGAACATCTTTATCCCCCGCTGGAGCAGATGGAGCCATGTCCCTGGGACAGCCTGTTTAATTATTGACTAGCATTAGCATTAGCTACTGTACCTGCGATGTAAAGCAGGTGTCGACCCCCCCTTAGTTATCTTTTCTCCTCCACCGTTATTGTGAAAACACCAGGTGAGGACACGCTGCTGCACGGGCACAGCCACTTAACCTCCTGATCGGGCCCCAGCAGGGTGTGTGGGGCCTCTGATGGGATGTACAGAGGGGGAGGAGAAGGAGGGGGAAGAAAGGCGTCAGCAGATGCCTGAGTTTCAGGCCTGATGCCGCAGCTGTCAGCACAGATGATGCCTCTGCTGTGAGTGCTCCTACACGAGTGAGAGGACGCGCTGATTCCTGCACGTCCAGGCTGGATGTGGAGCCCCCGCCGGGACGTGAAGCTGCAGCTGAGCTCTTCTCCTGCTGCTCAAACTGAAATATGTTCCCCAGCAACACATCTCTGAGAGGTCAGGGAAGAAACTGAGGCGGGAGCGGCGAGGAGGAGGCCTCCCGTGTAACAGAACACGCTCAGAGATGTGCAGCGAAACGGCGATTCTTCTCCGGCTGAGTAGAGCCGTGTTAGCGGAGCGCCCTGTGCGCCGGGAGCGGTGATGGAGCAGAAGCAGACAGATGGACGGAGACGGAAGTTTCCGGGGCTCCGCGTTCCATGCAGGTGGTCCTGGGTGCAGGGATTGTCAGCGCGTGGTGAATTATTTAAATGGGGAGCGTGGAAAAGGGAATGGCTGCATCTGTCGCACATCCTTTTAGAGCCCCTCCAGCAGATGTGTTTACTCACCGCCCGTAGCAGCTAACTACTTAATGGGTCACCATCGGCAGCCAAGAGTTAATTAAGCAGGCCGTCTGCAAACGGCAGCACGGCCCGTCAGAGCTGCAGGCCCGGGTTTACAGATGTAGACGCTCACATTAACCTTTTTACTGCGTCCTCAGTGAGACAGTCTCAAGGTCTTAGATTCTGATTTCTATTCCAGAGAAAAAAAGGACAAACTCGCCACTTTTTGCTGATTAAAATGTTTAAAACATTATTATTAAGTGAAGCAGGTTAAAGAAATAGAAAAATGCATCAGGAGGAAAGAAGAAACACCTCTGCACAAGTGCACGTTTAACTGAGCTGTCATTCCCTACTGATGGATATTTATGTTTCATGCAAAAGAGTCAAACAGAAATAAATCAGCTTATCCTTAATGTAAGGAGAAGACAGATTTTTTGCATCTGAAAAAAACATGCACGAAGGAACGGGCGATGATTTGACGTCTTGAGTTTTATAAATAGTGTCTTATTATAAACACAAAATCTCACATGCATCAAAATAAAAACAGCGAAAGGCAGCATGTTTTGTTTCTTGTGTGAGGTGTAACTTTATGTTTGTTTTAGCTTACAGAAAATCTGCAGAGAAACTTGAATAAGTTCACAAAACAAGACATCAAACTAGAGCTGCAACAATTAATCAAATAATCGATTATTAGATTATAAATTAATTGTCAACTATTTTGATAATCGATTTATCGGTTTAAGGAATTATTTAAAGAAACAGAAGTCCAAATTCTCAAATTTTAGCTTCATGAATGTGAATATTTTCTGATTTCTTTGCTTCTCTATGGCAGTCCTGAATATCTCTGGTTTGCAAACAAGACATCTGATGATGTCATCTTGGACTCCAAGAAACATCAACATTTTTCACCATTTTCTGACATTTTATGGACCAAACAATTACCGAGAACTATCGAGAGAATAATTAGTTAGTTAGTAATAATAATAATAATTAGTTGCAGCCCTGCATCAAACATTGATTTAAAATAAAATATTATTTACTAAGATGGGTTCCAGCTTAGACTTATTTTTACAGTTGGAAAAAAAGGAGTTTAAAAAGTCCTGTTTGCATATAATTAAAAAAAAACTTTTTCCTTCCTGTCATAATCAAATATTTAATTTTATTTATGCTCACTCCTTTTATTAAATTCTTTTACTTTCAATTGTTCTTGAATGTTTTCCTCTATTATATGTAACAGTTTTTGTATTGTAATACCTTTAACTTAGGAGGGTTTATAATCCTGTCTCCATTTTTTATTTTCATTACCCTCTTCCATCTTTAATTATTTGATCACCACTTGCCCCCAAATGTCGTCTTCTTCTTCTCATTTCATCAATCAAAGACTTGGGGTTGCATTGGTTTATGTGAAAAGGTGCTGAATGAATGTTTCTGTTATTGTTTAGTTGATGTTTTGGGCTTCAGAGTTAAGGATTTAAAGACAGAAATGTGTGTTTGCGTCCGGAGGATCTGTGAAAGTTATCCTGCATCTGATGTTTTCAATTTGTTCATTTAAAAAAAAAACATGTTAAGTTTCCTGCTCAAGTAAAAGCACAAAGTCCCGTCCAATGTGTGTTTTTATTCCCTGTAAATAAACCTCATCTCCTCCCTCGCTGTGTGCGTCTCATCAACATGTTGTGCTGCCGGGCGTTGCACAGCGTTGGGCGGTGAATGAAGGATTATCTGAGGTGAGCTCAGGTTGATCTCAGCAGTTACAGCATGGTATGAAACATAATCTGTTTGAGAGGCGGGGGACGTGCAGGAGCTTCTAATCATACATTTTTGATTGGATTGTGTTAAATCTGGGACATTAAAATCTGTTGTTCCATCTAGAAGGCCTTAGCGATCATCTGTTATGCTCTGGATTAAAGAAGAGATGACGTTAAAGTCAAACAATAGCTCTGCAGTCAGGATTCAGCTCATATTTACAGTTTCACTTAAATCTCCGCGCGTGGATGTATGGAGTGTTTTTCTACACTGTTTACTCCTCCTCTCCTCATCCGCTCACACACTCTTTAACATACACATGATTTATAGATTTAGGAGTGTTTATCTGCAGCATCAGAAAGGAGCACCAAGAGATAAATCTGTGTGTGTAAGACAAAAAAAAAAGACGAGATGGAAACTTCTCAGACAAATAAGAGACACGGCTGAGTCAGAGGAACGAAAAGCTTCAAGAAGGCAGAGAACGAGGGTTTACAAATCGTCTCAGAGTTTAAATATATGAGAGAGGAAGTGTGTGTGTGTGTGTGTGTGTGTGTGTGAGTGTGTGGTTAAAAGAAGAAATAACCGTCATAATTTCAGTCACTTCAAAGCAAACACAGCTGTTAGTTAATTTACTAAAATATCAAAAAAGGTTGGGTTTTGTTTCTAAAAATATTACGATTTCATTCTTTTTTTTTTTTTTTTTTTTTTTTAGACAGCAGAAGTAAATAAAGATGTAAATTCACAGAGGTCTGTCGTTAAAAATTCACTTGTCCATATGGGGAACGTATCAGCTGTGTGGGGAAAGTGACATCATACAAATAATGATAAATGAAATTAATAAAGGTTTATGTATTAATTCATTTCTTCAACCAAACGTCTGTAACAAATACAAAACTAAAAAATATATATATGAAGAGGAAAAGTAATAATGATTAACTGACTTGAATAAATAAACTCAATATTGATAAATTTCATTCAAATTTGAAAATGTGTGTAAAAACACGTTTAAATGTATTTGAAGTGATTTGCGGCAGATGTGAGGGAGAAAACAGGAAACATATCAGTTTTTAAGTTCTTTTAATGTTCTAACCTGCATTCAAGTGTTGGAGGTTTGTGTCCCTGTGAGACATGCTGTCTTTATGTTGCAGATTCACTGAAACAACAGCAGGTTCTTTCCCTTTGTGACCTAATGAGCTTCACATCATGTCAAATTCAAAAATCTGGTTGTTTATGACCATTTATACCATTTTTTTAATGATTTTTAAACAAAAAGCTGCACGCTTGATAAACTAAATTTTGATAACTGATATCCGGACTCATCTGAACTCTAACAAAGGGGGCGCTCTCTGTATGTATTCGGTTGTTGCTCTGAAGATCCTGCATCAAATGAGCCCCAGACCACATGACGTGACACATGACAACTTTAAAATCTGAATAATTAATTTTCAGTCCTTGTTTTTGCTTCTTTTTCTTTTATTTCAACATCAGTTTTAACATCATTTTTATCATACCTTATTTCATTTATTCATCTTAATTCATTCCGTCTTATTTAATTAATTTGTTTCATGGTATTTATCGGTTCTTCTCATATTGATTTTATTGTACTGATGTTGTCTTTGCTCTAAAGTGTGACTCTTCTTCTAACTTAACGTTATTTATTGTTTCTGAATATGAGTTTGAGTTTGACATATTAATAATTATTAATCAGAAAACAACAGTGGTGACTTACTGTCCGACTTCATAGAGCTTTGGAGCGGGACACAGCAGGTAATCATTACGCACCACACTCGGCTTGTGATCTGCCGAAAAAAGAGAAAGAAACAAGGTAAGAATAACACTCGAGGTGAATCAGATTAAATCTCAGATTAAACGAAAAAAACACTGCAGACAGGCAGGCAGTGTAACATGTTTTGCTCTAAGGATCTGTCCAAGAGTGAGTCTCCAGAGAGAGATTTGAAACAGTTACAACAATAGTGCACAAAGGCATCCACAGTGTTAAAGTGACACCCCATTAGGTTCCTCCATTTCCCAGGATGCTTCAGTCAGAATGTACTTTGAGTAATCACAGCATCAGAACAGCAAAAATACAAATTGTTAAAAGAAAACAGGTGTATGAAAAAGGATAACGTTTTACTTAATTTCAGATAATTCAAACCTAAAACCAAGGTTTCATAAAGAAAATCTGTGGTTATTATATTAAAAATAATAAAATGTTATAAAGCCGACCTGAAGGGCTAATAAATGAATCCAAAACCTATATCCTGCAGTTCCCTGGGTGTCCACAAGGGTCCAACTTTTCAGTAGATTAAGGGTTAAACAGAGGGCCGATCAGGGGCGTGGCCTCTTTGAGTGACAGGTGGGAGCTTTTGATTAGTTACTATAAGAATCTGTGCTCAATTCATCGGTTAACGAGCTCGTTAGCAGCTGCTCAATCAGCCTCAGGCACCAGATGTAAACCCTGTTTGTTGTGTTAAGCTCCTCCCCTACTCCAAATATGGTCCTTCCTGGCTTTAATTTGATGATGGTGAAAAGACAGCTTGAAATCGGAAGTGTAGAGAGCTGTATGAGTCTCCATCATTGAGTCATTAAGTATTAAATCATTGTTTTGATGCAGATTTTGGAGTAAATATCTTTTGACTTCCTGAGCGTTGTGACCCAAGCAACCGGATACCAGCTCTCTGCGTCCTCTGTTTGATGTAAGCTGTTTTTAAAAAGCTGAGTTTCATAAGAGTAAAAAAAGGAACAGATGACAGATTGGAGTGTGTGCGTGTGTGTGAGGCTGCAAATGTGTGTGAGAGGCTGTAAATGTGTGTGTGCTGGTGGTCAGGTTAGACAGCGGCCCGGTCGTCCTCAGCCACTGCGCTGGGTTGTGGTTATCTGTGTTTTTTTTTTTTTTTTGCTGCTTGTCTGCTTGCAGACTGAAGCATCTGCTCCACATATGTGCTGTGTGTTCAGCACGATGCCTGTCCATAATTATAAACTGCCCCCTCTGTTCCAAAGGTCTGCAATGAACACATGCAGGAGCCAATAAGGGAATAAATAGCCCCAAGTGGGCGAATGTGAGACAGTCTAAACTGAAAAAGGACTAACAGGAAGACATCTGCTAACGGCCACTTCCTGAATCACATGAAGTTCTTTTTTAAAAAGGAATAAAATAAATATGCTCCAGTGTTTCAGTCAAGTGGCAAAAATCAAAAATAACTCGTCAAGGAGGGAAGTGTTGTCATTGGCAGCCGTCGATCCTGCGGATCCCTTCGCCAAATGAGAGCTTTAAAAGATTGGCTTTCGGTGCCAAATCCTGTTAGCTTCCTGAAAAAGGATTTCTCTGCAGAACAGACTGAGAGCTCAAAATAAGGAGCACAGTGACCTACATAGCCTCCTTTCTTCTCTCCAATTTAGATCCTAAAGATACAGACAGGGAGCTGTTATCAGAGAGGAGATTATTACGGCGCCATGGTTTGTTTTCCTCCATCGTTTCCGTCATGGCCAGCACCCTGAGGCAGGTTACAGTACGAGCAGAGGAAGTCCTCCTGAAATCTGCTTCACACATTAATATCCGACTATAACAGATACAATAAAAAGAAAATATGATGAATAAATATGGCTGCACGGTGAAACAACGGTTAGCACTGCAGCCTCACGGTAAAAGGTTACAAGATCAAATCCTGGTTCCCCCGGTGGCCTTTCTTTGTGCAGTTTGCATGTTCTCCACGTCATAAGGTGTAAAAACCGGAGCTTTTACGTCTTCAAGGCGCAGACAAAATGATTCTCTGATATTTACAACCCTAAAGGAAAAGTTTATTTTAACACAGGGCTCTATGGAGATAATAAACTTTAGGGTGCAGCCTCCAGTGGACATTTAAGGTACTGCATGTGTTTGACCTTCAGTGTTTGCAGAGTTCTCCCTGCAGGTCTGACTCTGTAGAGGAACAGTTTCTTAGCCAGAAGAGGTCTGTGCTGCTTCCTCATCAGCTGGATGTGAAGAATGTTTTCAAAATAAAAGCCCCATCTGTTCTTCTCTGTGAGGGGGACTCCCTTTGTTTTCACACAACGCTTTTATTTTGAAACAAAGTTGTACTGAAATTTGTGGACTGCAGGAGCAGTTAGCAGGAGGTTAGCAGTTAGTTATGGGATATTTTTTTTTTCAATTATCATTTTAATTACCCAGCTGCTAACTTAAGACATAAACATGTTGGGAAAAACAACCACCAACCTAAAGTTTCCCTCATCTGCTCTGCTGTCGCTTAGATTTCTGGATATATAAGCTATGGTGCTAACAGAAGCTAGCGTTTTAGCCACATTGTTTGTCAATATGATGCAAACAGAAGCTAACAGTTCTAGCTCTCCTTATGGTCCGTAGTGTCAACAATCAGAGGCTTAACTCTCTGACCTCTTCTCTGTGGATTGATTTGATCTGACGTCTGATCAGTTTGTCTCTGGCGTTGCTCATGTAGGTGAAAGAAAGCCGGCTAATTATCATTAATAATACAGGTAACAGGAAATCCTGTGTGCCCCTCTCTCGGCTCAGCCTGCTGGTTAAACATCACCTCACACTTCCTGATGTTTCCAACACTTACTGAAGGTTTGCTGGTCAACAATGAAGCTGCAGATGACGCCTTCGTTACTGGAGCCGATGGAGAAGCCGTTTCCTCTGAGTACGATGTCGAAGGTTTCTGCAGGGGGAGAAAACAGGAGTTCAGGCTCGGAGTGAGAGAGTCAAAGAGTTTCTACTCCTGCTGGTCTGAAATCTCTCCCTGTGTCACATCTTCAGACTTCTGATGACATTAAACATTTCGGAGGATGTGTTGTCATTTTTACCTGAGAACCTTTATGAGCTGGTCTGACTGTGATTAAAAACTTTAATGGACTGAAAAGTTTCCAATAAGTGTGACCTCTTCCCTCTCTTTAAAGGATGCAGGCACAGTCAGTGACTGAGTGTGTGAACACCAACCTGCAGGATCCACTCACCATTCACGCAGACGCTGGACGGCTCCACCGTCAGGATCTCTGTGCACGATCGCTTTAATATCTGAGAGGAGCAGAGGAAAAATGAAATGAGGACATTATCTCTGCGGGTGGAGGATAAATACATCACGTCCCGGGCGTTATCGCCTCTGTCAACTTTAGAAAACAGATTAGGGAGCAACACCTGAGAAACGTCTCGCTCCTGAACGCAGCCCCGCCGCCTGAAGGAGAGCTGCCGAATATCAGGAGGGAGGAACGGCAGCTGTGTCGGCCTTTATGGGAAAATTATGCAAGACCATTACATTTCTGAGTTCTATTAAAAGCTGTGCGAAGCTGCATTATCATATAAAGAGGCCTGAGTGAGCCCACTGTCAGCGCGGCCAACCAGACGCACACTTTCAATAAATCAACAGAGGACAAACTATGCAAATCCCAGAACACAGGCTGTAAAAAGAAGCATATTAACGCAGATACGGGACACTTGAAGCTTTCATATGATGTTGGGAGGAACTTCAATCTGAACGGAGGAAGAGGGAGTGTTTATGGAGGACTTATTACATCTGATGGTTTGATATGAGATCATTAAAGAGGAGAGGGGAGAGGTGACAGCTGAGGGGGAGAGAGAGAGAGAGAGCTGCCTCTGCTGCGCTCTGCAGAGGTTCTGTCGATTTAACAGAATACACGCTTCAAAACGATATATTTACATACAGAGAAGCAAACATGTCATTAGAGAGAAGATTTCAATCTTTAGTGCTGCTGGACGCTGTAGTTTTTTTGAGGGTTGGAGGATCAACTGATTCTGATAAATATAACAGACAGATGTCACACAACAGTTTCATCTTAAGAAATGCACACACATCCACAGTAACTCGTTAAATGCATGAACATGTTTCTAAAGATCCAGTTATGACTGATTTTATTTCCTTATTTGCACATTTAAAGTAGAAACTAACAAGATTCAAACCAGGAATCTTCTTGCTGTGTGGCAACAGCCCTAACCACTGCACCACCAGCCGCTAAAGACTAAATGGATTCTTGTTTGTCTGCATTTCTTCCAAGTCCCACAAATATTACACCAATCAGGCCAGTGAGGTTTGGAGAATAAAATAAAAAGTACTGCACTACACCTCCAGACCAGTAGAGGGCGGTAAGACGACGACAACAAAGGCCTTTCAGTAAAAAGGACGCTACTGAAGGAGCCGTGGAAGCCGTTTCTAATAAGCCCCAAAAAGCTTTGAGCGGAGAAACAGTAGACTGCTCCCCCGTCTAAAGCATGAAGACAGCAGAGATGGAGTCGTGTTTGAGCTGTGAAAGGAGCCCGTTGATTGAGGACTTTCTGCGGGATGCCTCCTTCTTTGGATCATCATTAACCCTTTAAAGCCTCTCCCTTCAAAAAATAGACAGAAAATTCTAATTTTTGGAACAAAATCCACAAAAAATATAGCTATATCATTTTGTTTTTATTTTTTTTTTGTGTATTTGATAACATGGGTGGTTTTGGAAACTTTTTCAGGCAAGTTTTTAGAAAATATGCATTCTTCACAGGTTTCCATATAAAAATATGTATCCTGTTGATGAGACAGAGGTCTTTGAAACTCATGTAACAAATGATACGTTCTTTAGTCAAGGGTTAATTATTTATCTGATGACGAGATTATGAAACATATTTTATAGATCTATAAACATAGATTGGGATGCCCTCTGTGTTTAACAGCTGCTGTAAACTGGATATCCACTGACTCATTCAACTCAACTCAACTTTATTTACAGGGCACTTTTAAAACAAACACAGCTGAAACAAAGGGCTGTACATAAAGGCATGATGAAATGAAATGAAACGAAATGAAAAATAAAATAAAATAAAATAAAATAAAATAAAACAAAACAAAATAAAATAAAATAAAATAAAATAAAATAAAATAAAATAAAATAAAATAAAAATAAAAAATAAAATAAATCAATAGCACTAAAATAATTGTTTAATTGTTTTTAAAACAATTAAAAACAACAAAACAGAACTCAAAAACTAAACACTACAAACTAATTCAGCTGAAGGTCTCAACTTTACAGGGTCACTCTTTAAACTAGAACACCGGCAGCTGAAGACCACTGCCTAGGAGTTATTTAACCGAGTCGGTCACAGCTGGGGGTCACCTTATTGTGGACGGAGAATCAGAAACGTTCGCCTCCCAAGGTTTCTGAACCTCTGGAAAGTATTACCCCCCATGTGCGGCCGTTTTCAGGGGTAAATTTTTCCCCCAGAACTAAATCCAGGCTGTAGTTCTTGTGGTTGAAAGGCACATAGTTCCTCAACAGGGGAAAGTTCCTGCTGGCGAGAAGTTTCCTTCACTGACAAACTAAATAACTACCAGGGCGAGTCAGACGTCCGCCCACAGCAGGCCTCAGGGTTCACTCGGAAAGCTCTTTGAGTGTTTTTGTTTAAAAAACCTAAAAGTTTGACCCATATTTGCAGCCTAACCTGATAAATCAAACAGGTGAAGATTTATACTTGCTCCTTACAGTAAAGCGTGAGTATACGGTGGTGTTTGGTGTCTGTGTTCCTTACTCCTCAGCGTGAGAGAGACAAGAGTCAAACAGCAGCTCTGTGCTTCACTGAGAACCTGTGACAAACATTATGTTCACCACGCAGAGAGAGAGAGAGAGAGAGAGAGAGAGAGAGAGAGAGAGAGGGCAGGGATCCAAGCTCTTCCTGCTGTGTGGTCAGTAATGGACTCTGAAGGGGGGGGCTGTTAGGCTGTTTCAGTCGTTCAGGAGAACGAACGGGTGGAAAAGTTCATGAGGACGTTAACATGTTCTCTGCCTGTTGAACAGAAACACATGAGGAGATAAGATCTGATAATCTGACCGTCAGGGAGCTGAAGTGTGTTCAGGAGCTAAAGGAAGCTAATGATAACGTGGGGATGAGTAAGTTGGGGTTTTCCCAAGAAAAGGCCGGCGGCTAAGACAACAAAGATCACTTTAAAGGAGGGAGGAGAGAAAGACACCGCAGAAAGAAGGAGAAGTCTGCAGATCTCTGTCTCTGTTTGGGTCACAGCGAGGACCCTGATGTGAAATCCTTCAAACCCAGCAGAGGATCCAGATTACTCAACACAGAGGAATGCTCGGCGTTTCTTTCTGCACGCTGAGAGCAGAGAGTCCAGGGAGTCTTCAGAGAGTGTTGTTGTGGAATCAAACAACAGGAAACAAATTACACAACTGTAAAATGAAGAACGGCTCTGAGACGACCGATTATCTGCTTATTTCTCCGTTCCTCAGCGATCATCCGTATGATAACTAGTTTTGTTTTTCATTTTTCATACAGCAAGTCACGGTTACTCACATTCTGCATGTTTTGAACAAAGAGCAGCTGCATTTTTCTGATCACTTTGTTGCAAAATAAATGAATGTTGCATCAGTTAGACTCAGTTTCTGCCTCTAAAAACTGTCCCTCCATTCTATTCTGTCGAACATTTGCAACTTCTAGCTTTGTTTTTGCACCAAAACACCAAAACAACTTCCTTGTGCATGCAAACTTTCTTTGATGAACCTGATTCGGAGAACTTGCAAACATTGAATCTTAGAATAAAACTCTGTGATGCATTAATGTGAATTCCTGTTTGAATCACTGAGATTGTTTGTTTGGGGGGTTTTACAGGATGCATATGAGCTTAAATAGAAAATTGGGGCATCTGAGATATTTTGCACATTTGGTATGCACCCTCTTTTTTGTCCTCGAGCTGTGAGACTCTGCGCCTCGCTTTCAGACACACAATCGCTCATAGTTTTTGCACTTTGCATCACACAACAGATCCACGACACACCCTTTGGCTGCTCGTCCGTCCAGCTGCAGGACTCGCTCCACTTTCTGAGACACTGCTGCTCTGTGGGCTCTGGTGGGTCTGTGGGCTCTGCGGACTCTGGCGGCGGGTCACAAAGCTCCTGCAGAACTCACACTTGTACAAATGTTGCTACACAAACCAGCAAACACCCCCCCATCACCCCCCCACGCTTTGGCTGACAGTGTTCCTGCTAAAAGCTGCAGCTAATGGAAAGTATCGCTAATTGGCTGGCAGGGGATGAGGAGCTGCAGGAAACTTCACATAAAAAATGTTTAAGAGACTCTTTGCTGTGACACAGACTCACTGAGGACAGATCCACTCTCTAACTCCGCTTTTGGTCGCAGATTAAGAATCAAACCGTTCAGGAGCTCTGAACACAGAGCAGAGACGTCATGAAGACTGAGGCTCAGTGAGATTTTTTTCACAGCGTGCTTCAGACCTTTCCCTCTCTGTCTGTTCTCTGAGCACTTCTTTCCAAACACTTTTTTCCATGCAGCTCTGAGGGAAGTTCACTCAGGTTCTGCTCCAGTTTGGGGCAAAGTCGGTGAAGCTAACGCAGGACATCATCCTGTCCTTTCACCCAACAGCTTGCACCAACGTTTGCACATTTATAATCTGTGAAACACACCTTTAATCCACCACCAGTTTGTGCGTGAGTGTGCAGAGATTGAATCAGTAAACGTCCTGCAACATCATTTCTAAATACTGGGCTCTATTATGTTCCTCATCATCTGATCTACATCAGGAGTCATGAGACAGCTGACTCATTAAGCCACATAATGCCTCGTCCAATGAGACGTCTTCTTTTACTATCACATGCAACAATGCTTTTATTATGAAAGTTCACTTATATGAAGTCTCACACACTTTAGGTCTGGTGTAACTTTTAATGATGCATCACTAGAACTGCCAAAACAACATTTACTATAAAATGTTTTAGCTTTTAGCATTTTGCCATCATGATATTTTTATATCTTAAAGCAAGTCAGCAGGCCGGGGTAACATCTACTGATAACAGACGGGTCTTGAGGAAGGCTGATGCTATCTTGGATTGTCCTAATCATCCACTTTGAAACGAGTTTGAGCTCTCGCCCTCAGGCCGTCGTTTTAGAGCTCCTACAAAGAGGACCAAAAGACTTCAGCTCTCATTAACCCCAGTGTGATTTATTTACTTAATGACAATCAGCCCTTAGGTGCTCATGTTCTTCTTGCACTACTTGCTCATTTGCACATCCTCACATTGCAATACTGGGTAGTTATTTTCCATTTTGTTATGAGGTCTGGACTGAACATTTTTAATTGTTTTGTATATGTGTATGGTGTTTCTTATATTATGTCGGGGGTTTTTTTTTATTAGAGATGCATCGATATAGAAATTTTGGCCTATACTGATATCCGATATTAATATTTCTGTTATGGTGGGAAACCAACATTTACCGATATCTATATATATATATATATATATATAACAAAAAAAGGTTTCTGAGATGATAAAATTTAGTACAGACTGAAAATCATGCAACCTGAATTTTTGAATGTCTTCCTTTATTTTCAAAAGGTGTTTCACTTTCAAATAAGAACGTTACAGGGCTTTCATAAACACAACCAACCAACCAACCAACAGTGTTACTTTTTAGCAACCCTCACAGCTTGTAGCAAGTGTGTAATTAAACTCTGAACTCACAAAACTTCTGTGAGAAAGTCTGGATCATAAATTACAAAAAGGATCATAAATCAAATGTGTCCTGACAAGGTTACCTTAACAAACTCACAAGTATTCATGGTGACCCCCTTTTGACACAAAAACAAACAGCAAGTAGATGGATATAAATATCGGTTGTTAATATCGACCCACTTTTACTCATTGGACCGATACCGATATGTTAAAAGATGACTAACATCAGCTGATAACGATATTAATGCCGATGTATCGTGCATCCCTAATTCTTATATTGTCATTATCATTGTGTACCTGTCTTTTGTGTGTTCCCGCTGCAGCCCTAATTTCCCTTCACGGGACAATAAAGAGATTCTGATTCTGATTCATGTTTATGGCCTGTGTGCCTGCATTTAAACGTTTCAGTTTTGTACATTTTTCTGTGCTAAACATTAACTGTTGAAGTGTCCATCGAGTTCAGCTTCTTTGAATGCTGTTTCATGTATTTTTCCTTCACTCATCCAACACAGATTTGACTAAACTTCATGATTTAGTCTGCTTCTCAAATCTGATTTTCTCACTTTGGTTGCATTCTACACACATCCTCCAAAATAAAGGCAGAAATGAAACAAGAACATGTTCAGTTCTTGATGATATCTCTGAAATATGCATCATTTCAACATTTCTGCGCATGGCTCTGTTTCCTTTTTGCATGTGAACTTATTTTCTATTTCTGTTTCCAAACTTTCCAACTAATCCTCTGCAGGCTACAGACTAAAGACAGAACTCAGGGAGCTTTTGCATGCTCATTGGGTGGATTAAAGTCTGACATCATGTGCAGCATCACTCCTCCATACTGGACTCAATCATCTAATCTCTCTCAGGGGCCACATGCAGGACAGCTGAACCATTGAGCCACACAAGGCCCCATGCTATCATGCTTTCATTTTAATGTTGATTTACCTGAAGTGTTTCATGCTCTATATCAGGCGCAACTTTTTACCTACCCTCAGTTTACCTGCAGAATTATTCTTTTTTACATCATTTAAATGCAAAATAAAATTTTATATATCTTTTAGCATTCCAGGTCACAGTTATTTATAATCTCACAGAATGAGTTTGGCCTCTGTGCAGGCATGAAAATATTTAGATTTTGAACATTTTCCTTTACTTAG
This sequence comes from Labroides dimidiatus, assembly GCA_030710495.1. Lineage (NCBI taxonomy): Eukaryota > Metazoa > Chordata > Actinopteri > Labriformes > Labridae > Labroides > Labroides dimidiatus. Next base: position 27,703,633 of record CM061153.1, read on the forward strand.
TATAAAATCGAAAGTAAGTATCCGTCCTCTGTCCACTTAGCTCACCTTTGCTCTGTTGCTTATCTATTTTTGCACACCTTTGCTTGCATTCATCCTTTAAATATCTCACACATTTTGCATTTTATTGAACTTCAGGATTAGTCTGTCGCTCATATTTGGTGCTCAGTTTTGTTGCTCATATTTTTCAGCAGAAATGTGGGTGCAATTACATTTTTTTCGGATATCTTTTTAATTCTATTTTTCCCTCTGGCTTGATAACATTTCTTTGTTTGCATGAATAAAGTGGTATATACAGAATTCTTCATATTTTCTTTGCAGTATGTATAATTTAAACGTTAATGAACACTTTTCTGTTTCCTTTTTGCACGACTGCAGGTGTGTCATGTTTTATACTTCTGTTTTGCTTCTGTTTACAACTCCAAACTTCACAAACTTAACTTCTGCACCCTCTTAAATAAAGACACAAAGAAAGAGGAATATGTTCAGTTATTCATTAATTCTTTGAAATATGCTTCATCTAGACATTTATGAGCATTTAATTTTTGCACAAGTGCATGTAAGCTTATTTTCTTTTCCTGTGTACAAACTTTCAGACTCATCCTCCGCAGCCTCCAACATAAAGGCAGAAATTAAAGAGACTTTGCACACTCACTGACAGGATTAGAGCTAAAAACTTTTAGGTAGCCGCTTGGTGGAGATAAACACTCTCTAACAGAACCACACTCATTGAATTCAGCAGAAAGAAGCCAAACTTACAGAATTTACGATCCCTTTGAGTGCGTGGAAGCCATCTTTGACAGGAAACACTTGGTCCTTGGTGTCGGCGATGTCGGCGAGCTGTCGGACAACAGGAGAGAGTTTTTAGGAGAGGAGGACGAGTGCGGATTAAATGCTGCTTTCTGTTTTCCTCTTTCTGACTGAGCTCTGTCTCTTCCTTCTTTGATTCACGGGCAGGAGGAGACGCAGCAGATGGCATGACTGTGGCAAACACTTTGCTCAACCATCAAAAAAAAAAAAAAAATCACAAACTGGAGGCAATAATTCCTTTGTTTTTGACTTAATACGAGGCACTGAGGATGGCTGCAGGGACGGGACGGCGTGCTCGAGGAGAGGCGCTCAGATCAGTGACACGAGGAGGAGAGAATCTGACCTCAGAGTAAAAACTAACTTCATGTTCAGGAGACAAACATCCTTTAGAGGTTCAATTCACAGATTATTAAATTAAAGGATATTAAGTAGTAGGAAAAGCATGATGGGAGACTGACAGCTCCTTTAATCCTCACTCATTAACTCTTTAATTCCAGGAATTCTCAAAGTTAGAAACTTCCCATAGGAATTTTTGGGAGTTTATATTAACTGCATTAACTTAGTCATAAACATGTGTAAATATTAAATATTTCATTCGTTACAAGCAGAAATACATTTAAACATGTCTAATGCAATATTTTTAAATAAAGTTGATAACAAAAAAAAAAAAAATTCTGAGCACAAATTTCTTGAGAATTTTTAAGAGAATTAATTTAAATTGACAAGAACAAAACCCTAAAAAAAATCCAATATTCCCAGGTTAAAATTCCCATGAAAATTTTCAGGAAATGTTCCTGATATTTACTGGAAATTTTCAGGCTTCTCCACAGTCTGATATCTGCCTTATCAAAAGAGGGACGAATCAAAACTTAAAAACCATCAAAAACAAGAAACTAAAACTATTCGTTAAGGTGTTTGAAGTGTTTCATTAGCCACAAAATAATTTTTTAAATATTTCACTCAAATATTTCTTTAACTCTAAGGACTTACTGGAAGTTTTCTGTTTAAGAATTAATTTTTTCTTCCTGTATTTCAAAAACGTTTGTTCTTCTAAAAGGATATATTTTACAGTAAAATGTACCGAAGCTTTTAAAAGAAGCTTTTAATCACATTCCAACAGCAGGGGGCGATGTGTGAGTGGCCATAACGAGCGAAGAAGAAGGACACCCTGACGAGAGAGTGAAAATGGTGTTTTCAAGCTGAAACCTCCAGTCGAAAAATAAAAAAGCTGATGCAGAGGCGTGACAAACTGCAGTTCCTGGAGTGTCCACTAGAGGCTGGTCCCAAAAGCTCCAGAAACCACACACACACCCATTCAAAGAGCCGATCTTTACAGCAGAATTAAACATGCTCACAGTCTGATTCAAACCATCATTTTAGACTGAATAGATCATATTGTCAACCATCTTGAAGTTAGAAGTTTTGCATAATAGGGGTGTGGCTAACTTGACTGACAGGCATGCCCCCTGTTGTTAGCGTGGAGGCTGAAGGCCTTGGCTCCACCTGTAACTCATACTAACTGGACTAAAATTAGGCTGACCTCTTCCATGATTTACACGAGCGTTTGGTGTCAACGCTGTGGGTGTGTGTTTGTTCCCTGTTTTATGTCCCGTTTTAAGTTTTATGTCCATGAATCCTTGAGTCACCCGAAAAGCCATCGTTGCTTTTCGAGAAGCAGAAAGAGCTGCAGAAATTATAAAAAGGCTGTGCACGACTGAACGGATACTCAAGAGCTGAAGAAAGTTTCTCAAAGATGACCAAAAGCTAAAGCTTTAACGATAAAATCAGGGAGCTTTGGGAACTTGATGACCCTCCTCCCATCAGGTATCACACCAAGAAGTCAGCGGCTAACGGTGGATTTGGAACAGGATCCTAAATCTGGTATCCCTGCCCGACATCAGGGACGACAGATGAACCTCTGACTTAAGTCCAGAGAGGCTGCTGAGTGGAACAGGTTATAAATGTTTATCAGGTTAAAAATCCTTCAATGCATGTTTAGTTTGATGAGCGAGCAGTGACGCTCACACACTCTCAGCTGCTCCTGCAGACTCTGACAGCCGTATTGAAGCTGTTAGAGTATTAAATCTACCTGATGGAGACTTCACTCTCTGTTTACAGACAACACAGATAACTGTTCATGGAGTTTTAGGAGGAATATCCCTTTAAGACCTGGATTTTGCTCACAGGTAACAGCTCTCATACGACATGTTTACCTTTCTTGTCTCTCTTCCAACATGGCAGCGCGTCTCCTGCTTTAATGTGGCAGCATACGTTCAGAGACAGACGCGCGTGTTCACATTAAGACGGCGGCTCTCTTACCTGCTGCTCGTCAAAGTCTTTGATTCCCACACAGTAAACACGGGCGCCGTATCGCCTCGCCTCAGCAGCCTGCGGAGGAAACACGCGTGGAGAGGATGTGCAACAGGTTAACAGTAGAAGGAGAATTTTGATTTCAAGTGCAAAGAGAAATAGACTCAGCGTCACCTGCTGCACTGTCAGCTCGTGGACGTAAACCTCCAGCTTGCCGTCGGTCAGAGCCAGGATGATGCTGGAGGATTTGACCCCCTGGGTCTGAATCTGAGCTGAGGCCTGCAGGTTTCAAAACACCTCATGAGCTCTCAGAGCATCATAAACATGAGAAAGGAAAGCAGGGAGAGACTCACTGACCTGTTTGAGGCCCTCGTGCATGTACGTTTCTCCTGCAGGTTTCACGTCCCGTAAACGCTTTAGACCTTCTTCGATCTCATATCTGAAAACACAAAACACATACAGCTTTGCTTCATGGGGACATATCTTTGATTTATACAGAGAGTGAAAATTTCTTCTTATAATGAAACATAAATAAGATGCTGTCCAACCGTAGGATCCCTGAATCAAATCTCTGACCCCAACATAAAGCCTAAACTGTAAATATTCAGCTACGGTGGCCTGTAAGAAGAGTTGTGATTCTCTGCAGACTCTTTTACATCAAAACTACTTCAGAAGTTCAAAGAACACCTGCAGATCCCTGTTATCATCGGATAAAAGCTTTAAAACCGAATATAAATCAGAGCCTAAAGGTGCTTTTCCACCGGAACGACTCTTTCAGGAACCAAATGGTTCCTGTGGCACATTGTAATTACTTTAAGTCCCATAAAAATTTTACAAATCAGACCAGTGATGCTCAGAAAAAAATAAAAGTAGTTGCACCTCACCTCCAGACCAGGAGAGGGCAGAAAGAAAGAGACGAAAGCGAAAGCCATTCAGCTCAGATGACACTATAGAGTGCAGGAACTTTCCCCAGGAACTAGGGATTGTTCAAGAAACTATGTGCTTTAGACCGCAGGAACTAGGGTCTAAACTCCTAAACAATGGTCTTCTTTGAGCCTGATACCGTGAATGTGTCTCTGTCAGCTCCCGCTGTTCCAGTTTACAGAGTGACTTGATTCAAAAGTAGTTCCTACATTCATCAACCCAGAACCAAATTTAGACCCTGCGGTCGGAAAAAGCATTTTGTTCCTCAAAAAGTTCCTGGGTAAAGCTCCTAAACATAAACATTTAGTCTGACGCCTGATTCATGTGTGGCAGTGTCACATCCTGCAAAACAGGAAGTTGAGTTCAGGGGCCTTACAGATGCACTGAGCACTAACAGCTGGGTAGAAACAAGGTATACTATTTATAAGTTTGTTCAAATTAGTCAAAGCTCCGCCTACGCTGCTTCCTCTTTTTTACCAAGGCTTTGCCCTTCCACTTAGCACATGGAAGGGCAGGGAGATCCCAGAAAAAACATCCAAACCTCAAAATATCAGTTACTGCATGATAATAAGTAATAAATCCTGTTTCTGTGGACCTAAAGGTGAGTTTCCCATAAGTTTTAAACAGTTAGATGATGTCATCAGAGGTCTGTAAGGTTACCTGTCTCCGGTCAGAGGCAGCAGGACGGTGGCTCGAGCTGAGAAGACGATGAAGGAGACCCTCATCCTGGGACTGCAGAGAGAAACACACAGATCAGAAGTCAGCAGGGTGGAGAGTGTTTCAGTCTTCACCAGCTGCTGTCTTCTTATCAGCCCTTCAGATCAACTTGAGGTTTCAGTGAGACAGAGGTTTCCCTGATCCAGCTCAGCTTAAAGAGGATAACACAGACATTTAATGTCACTAATATTAGACCATAATGCACCTGAAGCAGCTGGAGGAAGTGATTCATGTTTCCTCCGACAGGAAACATGTTGAGCTGATGACTCACACACACACACACGCACACACACAGAGAGGGCCCGTGTACCTGTAAATGTTTGATAGTGTGAACCAGAGCCGGACTCTGACGTGTTTATGGCTGCAGACACCTTTACGTACATTAAGCAGCATCATAAACAGGATTTTACAAACACAGCTGCTCCTCAGTAAATATCTGCTCATCAAACCTGCGAACGCTCCGATCCGACGGCGAACATTTCTCTTTAAAGACGCTGAAGAAAGCTTCACATCGAACTCTGGAACCCTCTCTATCAGCTCACACCACCTCTGAATTAAGAAACTGTTAAACTGAAGCAAACTGAGAGACCGACACACCGATCTCACACACATTATTCTGCTTTCAGCGCTCAGATCTTCTTTATTTCTCACTTCTGTTCACAGACGTTCAACAGGTCCAGTCTAAACTCACACAGCTCCTAACTCAAACTTTATTTTGTATTTCATTCAAATAATTCTTTCATTTTCACTATATTCTACCTAGAATACAGATTAATCCATCGCTCTGTACGGCTTTAGAGCTTTTATTGACAGGTTTCTGCCAACGCTAAAAAACTAAATGTTTGTTTTTTTAAAAAAACTAAACAGAGAGAAATAAACACCATCGCTGCAGAGCAGAACGTTAAACTGTGGATGAAAAAATTCCTGTTGAATTAATTTTTTTAACATTTCTTTTTTATTGATTCATTTATTTTTTCAGTTAATTCATTAAAAAACTGTATTTATGTATTAATTGATACATTTGTTGGTTTACGTGTTTGTTTCTTTTTTTTGTTAATTTATTGTGTATCTACGTACATTTTTTTTATCATTATTTGTGGATCTATCTTTACATATCTTAATTTCCATCATTAATTTTTTTATCTATCAATCTAGTTATTTGTTTAGCTTTTTATTTGTTAATTTTTAAAATTTATTTTGCTATTCAGTTACTTTTCTGATCATTCATTCATTCTTTCATTATTAGTCAATTTTTTAAATCTTAATATTTAATTATTTATTTATTTATTACTTATCTATCAATTTATCTGCATGCCTTACAAACAAAAAAGATCACACAGTTTGAGTCACTGTCTGATTTAACTCATCTTTAAAGGGACATTTACAATAATAATCCGTGATGTTTTCATCTTGTGCATCCCACCACTTTAAAAGGATTTCATCCAACAGCTTCTGCAAAATAATGTGATTAAACTTTCACCCTGAGCCTTGAAGTAGAACGCTGAGGTCTGAGTTCGAGCAAACAGAAGAAAACAGGACTGACAGTTTTTTTACACGCAGAGTTCCACACGTTAGGTTAAAACACTGGAGTTTAACTTAATACTGAGATATAAAGTTTATTTTTCGAGTCATAATAAATCTTCAAACAGAGACTGAAGCTGTCAGAGAACTGCAGCAGAGAAACAAAAGCTCTGATGATCTGAAAACTGTCCTTAAAGAAGTCTAAAAGAAGAAAAGTACAGACACATTTATCTTCCACAGAGCGAGGTATACTCTCTCTCTCTCTCTCTCTCTCTCTCCTTCTCTCTCTCTCAGAGATCTGAAGCCGCGGCAGCATACGGAGAGGTGCTGATATTTCTCACCCACATGACACAGCCGCCATCCTCCCCCGCAAACACACCGCCATCTTTACCGCCACACGGCCCGAGATGCGTCCACATCCTGCCTGCCGTCATATGTGGATGAAAGCTCAGGGAGGAACTCGCGGCGTGTCGGAGAGGAGAGAGACGTGGGCGCTGACTCCAAACTTCAGTCGCTCAGAAGGTTTATTTTAGAGACCCGTTTGATAATATCCGAGAAAAAAAAAAAGCTAACAGCTGCAGAATCTGTTCTTCTTCTTTGAACAGAGAGTTTCATGTTTGCTGTTTTGCTGATGATGACGTTATTTATTCATCAGGTTGAGGAAAAGTCAGGAACAAGATCAGCGAATCTCCTGCTCAAAAATTACTCTAAAAAAAAAAAAAAAACATGAGAGCTAAAAGCTTTATTCTTTCTGCAGGAGACAGCTAAAACATGAGTCTTTTGAATCAATGTGATGAAAATTTCAACGCTCAGATTGCCGCAAAATATCAGCTGGATGTTGGTGCACTGATCCGGTTTGAATCCTGTTTCTAATACACACTGATCTCTGTGCATCAGTCTTTGGAGTTACTGCATCAAACATTTGTTTCTGATGATTTTACATACGTTATACGAGGGAAAACAGCAGCATGGATACCGTCAGGTGTTTGTAAAAAGGCTGCTGGAGACTTAAATGACTGAACCCTAGGAGGCTCGTCACAGGTCAGGTGTGAGACTCAGACTGCTCAGGATGCGCGTCTGTGTGCAGCAACAGGCAAAGACCCTGGACAGGATGTCCACAGGACCCCGTCTGTGCATATGTGCGTTTGTGTGTAGCATATTTAACAACAGAGCTTGGAAATTCAGTTTCTGCTCAGCATTTGATCAACTTTATCTTCTTTGTTTTCAGTCTGTAAAAGCTTGAAGTGCAACTCTCTCCAGCTTAAGAAACAAAAACCATGACAAGATCCTCAAAGAAAAGACGTCACTATGAGTAAAAAATACGACAGCAGTCGGAGTCGTGCTTCCGACGCAGATTTTTTTCTTGGTTTTATGAACGGTGGAAAAAGTTCAGGAAAAAGTGTCCATGACATTCAGTTTTAGTTTCTTTGTTCTGTATTTTTTTTACACCCACATGCTTTGTAAATGTATTTACTAAAATCTGAAAAACAGTTTTGTTTTCAGTTTTGTCACTTGTGTAGTCTTTCAATTTTTAATGCACAGACTCAAGAAATAAAAACCATCTGAAAATCCTCGAAGAAAAGACGTCATGATGAGAAAAAAATACGAAAGCAGGAGATGAAGGATTCATGTTTCTATCAAGAGATTTGTGGTTTTAGTTTTATGGATATTCTAATTTTTATGGACTGAGAAAAAAAGTCCTCAAAGCATCTAAAGTCTCCAGAAATATTCTATTTTTAGTTTCTATATTCTGCTTTCTTTTTTTTTGCATATACATGCTATGTGTGTTCATTTAGTAAAATCTGTCAAAGATGCATGTCAGATTTCAAACTTTTGTCTGGTTTCAGTTTTTGAGATCTCGTCATTTTTATGAACGGAGGAAAAAGTTCTCAAAGCGTCTGAAGTGTGCAGAAATGTTCCGTTTGGGTGTCTTTATTCTGCATTCTTTTGGATGAGGATACTTCGCAGATCAATTTGGTAAAATCCGAGGAAGATACACATTAAATTTAGGATTTCTTTCATCAGTTGTGATGCTTTAATAATCCATCCTGAGGATGTTTTTTTTTTTTTTTTTTTGCAGAGATTTAAAGAAACGTTAAAATGTGGTAAATCTGACAGGAGTGACCTGAGACGGAGTGGACAGCGGGCTCATGCAGACTCCTTTGTCTCAGTTCGGAGGGTTCACGGCGTGCAGATATCTTGTCTCTCTGATGTCGGCTGCAGAGAGAGATGCAGGGTGCCAGGGACATATCAGAGGGGGGTTTCTGCAGGAGGAGGGGGTCCAGCTCAGTCCACATGGCGGAACAGAAGAGCTCTTGGTGAGCGAGCATTGTTTAGCAGATTGTCGTGTGTTCTTGGTCTTTACTGTACATTGTCTGCTCGCTCGCCGGCCGCTCACTCCGTGCCGGAGGAGGGGGGGGTGGGGGAACGTGTGGAGCCGGACCCCCCCGGTGCAAATGGCCGTTCTCACAGCCCAGAAGACTGCTCCTCTCTGCCACCCACTCCCACCTGGTGCCTTTGCTATTTTCTTCAACCAACCACTTCATTCTGGCTGGGTCGCCGCCGTCTGTACTGTGCTGGCAGGAAGCGTTTGACTCAAACGTTATGCAAGCTCAACGTTCAAGACGCTTTAATGAATTATGTGCAAAAAAAAGGATGTGCTGCTTTTGCAGTTTGAGAATTTGTAAAACAGGTGTGAAGTGAAATCTGAGCAAAGACTGCAGGATGAAACTAACGGCGGAGATCTTTAATTTTAGAGATCAACAAAACGAAACAAACCAGGACTCCGACTCTGTTATAGTTAATGTCAAAGGCTCAAAGGTTCCGACACTTTTCACCTCTAACATGTTTCTTCTTCATGTTCATTATTTGTACTTTTCTTCATGTTTGATTTTTTGATTTTTTTAAAATAAGGTCTCACTTTCACTCCTTGAAAAATCTGCAGAAATCATCCATTAACTTGTCTGTATATTTTAAAATATGAATACATAAAACCGTGTTACAGTCATGTCTCTGTGCACTCACCTCACAAATCTGTCCGTCAGGTTCTTGACGAAAGAGTAAATCTCATGCCAGTCGGTGGCGACGCTTCCGGACCTGAGAAGAGAAAACAACAGTTTGTCAGTTTGTCAGTTTGTCAGTTTGTCGGTTTGTTGGTTTGTGGGTCTGCAGCTCGTCGGCCGCCCGCAGCAGATTGTGTGCTGGGGAGTAAAACACTAACTGTACAGTGTGTGTGCTTTGTCACACAGCCACAGTTGGACATTAACACCAGCCACATGCTGCAGAATGGAGCTGAGAAGTCTGTGATCTATAGCAGCCACTAAAGCTGTTAGAAAGCTCAAATGTTCACAGGAGCTCCGTCTCTCTGCAGCTCGCTGGCTGTGGACGTCGAGTTCAGGCCCAGAAATGAAGAAGAAGAATTAATCTCACTTCATCTCACAGACAAGAAACCAGAACAGAGAACACAAACCAGAACAGGCAAGAAACCAGAGAACAGGGACGATGCAGACACACAGCACTGTTAGCTAAGATAAGAGACACTCCGGACTTAACCGGATCTCTGATAGAACACAGGTAGAGACTGACCAAGTAAGCTACAAGTAACAGACAGAGAGCTCATTACAAGCTCACAGTTTGAACACTGTTAGCCCATTCTTAGCCCACTGTTAGCCCACTGTTAGCCCACAGTTAGCACATTCTTAGCCCACAGTTTACACATTCATAGCCTGTAGCCCATTCTTAGCCCACAATTAGCCCACTGTAGGCTGACAGTTAGTCTACAGTTAGCCCATTCTTAGCCCACTGTTAGCCCATTCTTAGACCATAGTTAGACCATAGTTAGCCCACTAATAGTCCAGTTTGTTGAGTGTTAGCCCATTCTTAGCCAACAGTTAGCCCATTCTCAGCTCACAGCCAATTCTTAGCCCACTGTTAGCCCACAGTTAGCCTAGTGTAGGCCCATTCTTAGCCTAGTGTTAACCCATTCTTAGCCCACAGTTTACACATTCTTAGCTCACTGTTAGCCCACAGTTAGCCCATTCTTAGCCCACAGTTAGCCCATTCTTAGCCCACAGTTTACACATTCATAGCCTAGTGTTAGCCCATTCTTAGCCCACCATTAGCCAACTGTAAGCTGACAGTTAGTCTATAGTTAGCCCATTCTTAGCCCACTGTTAGCCCATTCTTAGACCATAGTTAGTCCATAGTTAGCCCACTATTAGTCCAGTTTGTTGAGTGTTAGCCCATTCTTAGCCAACAGTTTGCCCATTCTCAGCTCACAGCCAATTCTTAGCCTACAGTTAACCCACAGTTAGCCCACAGTTAGCCTAGTGTAAGCCTATTCTTAGCCTAGTGTTAACCCATTCTTAGCCCACAATTAGCCCACTGTAAGCTGACAGTTGGTCTACAGTTAGCCCATTCTTAGCCCACTGTTAGCCCATTCTTACACCATAGTTAGCCCACTATTAGTCCAGTTTGTTGAGTGTTAGCCCATTCTTAGCAAACAGTTAGCCCATTCTCAACTCACAGCCAATTCTTAGCCCACTGTTAGCCCACAGTTAGCCTAGTGTAAGCCCATTCTTACACCATAGTGTTTACACTATTTTACAGTTTACACATTCTTAGCCCACTGTAAGCCCACTGTTAGCCCATTCTTAGCCCCTGTTAGCCCACCGTTAGCTAAGATAACTCAGTCACTGATCACTGAGTGGATTATCAGTGTCACAGATTAGTTGAATTGATTAAAGAAATAACTGAAACTTTACTTTCATAACATCTTGTAAAATTAGGTTGCCATGATTGGCGATAGCAAAGATGTGCGATGTCTCACTCCTGAGATATTTCTCTGCAGGAAATGATGTTATGTCAGCTCACAGCATGAAAAACTGGCAACGACAATATGTTTTACTAAATTCATCAGTGACTCCTCTAGTCGTCTCTGTTTGCCAACAATGTGGACTGAGCAGTACGCCCCTCATCCTTGGACTGGGCCGAGGTGTTGAGGGAGTTTAGGGTGGAACATGATGATCTAAGTTTTGTTTTCATGTCGTCATGAAAAGTTATCATTCATCCTTAAAATCATGAGGAGGTTTGGAAAGAGCAGAGGGTTTGGTTACTTTTCTCAGAAACGGAAGAAAGGAAATTACCGTAACTGAACTAAAGAAGGAACAATACAGAGGGACTTTATATCATGGCCTAGTGTGACAAGCAAAAACCTCAAACAAAAGAGTTTGAGAGTTCAGAGGATGATATTAAGGCTGGCTCTCCTCCCTCTGCTGCAGAAACTGCTGACATCAGACCTCCGTCTTATCAGACCCAGCCGGAAATCTGATCGAGGAAGTTTTTTTTATCAGCAGAGAAACAAAGAACAACAAAGACTGCTGCAACTTCTGACTCAACACAAGAAAAACAGATCAGTTTCTGAAACTGAGGCTTCATATTTTGCACATCTGAACATGCATGACTAAACCACACACACTTTGCACCTGAACATATTTGAAGAAGTAAAATTAAAAACCACGATCAGAGTCTGTGGTGGAACTGGAATCAGTAATCTTTCTCATCATCCGGTCATTTAGTAATTAGCTCAGGGTGGGGTGGGCTGGAAATGGGTCAGGGGAGCAGAGTTTGCACTCCCTGGCCCTGAGAGATGGATGCTCTCCAGCTAAGAGGAAGAAGAGGATCAAAAGCAGTTGTTATCAAAGCCAGAAACTAACCATGATGCACTGCAGGGCTTCATGCACGATGCTGCTGCAAAGTTCTGATAAATGCACCAAATTTGTGTGTGCAAGATCTGTGTTTGATGCTTGAAGCAGAACTGTGTGGATGTGAAAGAAATAGGAAGTAAAATAAAACCAAAGTGTCTTTACTGCAATATCCAGGAAGGTTTTGCAGATATTTCAAGTGTTGATTTCAGTGAGTCTAATTTAAATTATGCAAACTTTTTGAGGTTATCAAAAGCACAAAATTTCACAAATTCAAAGTAGAACATTTTTGCTGCAACAGAAGATAAGTTGGATTTCGAAGAGTGCCAACATGACGCAATAACAAAACTTTCAACAACAGGGGGAAGCTACAAAAGACGACTGAATCATCTGTGGAGAAGACCGCAACATGTTGTTGTCAACATGCTGCTTTTTCATCTCTCTGGCTACACTGAGCAACAGTTAGCAGCATCCTGGTGCACAGAGCTGCAGGAGTGACCTCATGACAGGCTGCACAGTGCACAAACTAAAACCCAGTCCTCTGTGGAACAAGCTGAAACAGGGTTTAAAGCTGTTTGACTGAATTAAGCAGCTTGACATGAGAAAATTCTAAGTTTGCGGGGCTGCAAGCTGAGCTGCAGCTCACCTGGTTGTTGGTGCTCAGGTTTCTTTATAAGTTAGGAATGCTCAGTGAGGTCTAAAGTTTTAGGTTTATCTACAAAGGCATCCTCCCATTCAGAGAAACCACAGGATGCTCAGAGGGGCTGCACGCTGAGCTGCCTGGAGTGTAAAGCTTGCTTTAGGGTTTGGAATCCTTGAGGGTCTTCTCCCCCAGAACATACTGACACCATGATAAAGATCAGTAAAAACTGACTCACTGACAGACTAAAACACTTTAATATTTAAAATTTCTGTTTCGGATGCTTTACTCTGGTGGAAACAACATCAGGAGGGGCTGCGAGCTGAGCTGCAGCTCGGCCCTCAGTTTCTGCTCCTTCAGCGTCTGCAGGGTCACAGAGGTCAGAGGTCTCCTCACATCCAAAACAAACAGACCTGATGACTCAAACAGGTAAAATCATGAACCACCTGACCCCAGGAGAGGCTGCCAGCTGAGCTGTCACAGGTTTGTTTGAAGGTCTGCAGTTTATGTTTGGGTTTGGATTCTTTCAGTATTTAATGTAACTATATTTGTCTTGAGCTGAATTATCCTCAGAGGTCTCCTTTTCTTCTGGACGCTCTACTCTGACTGAAATAGTAAACAATAGCAGTTTGAGAAGCTCCTCGGGGGCTTTGGAGGCTGTGAGCTGAGCTGCACTTCACTCTCACTCATTAGATTCCCAAAACCTTTCTCAGGGACAACTCAGAAAATAGTCCAGCCAGCTGACACTGCTGTGCATACCAGTTCATCATGCAGGTAAAACACAAACAGCAAAATAAGAAAAAAACAACATACTGCTGCATCCTTCAGTCTTAATGTGAGAATGTTCTTTGATATCAAGGAGGAGGACAAAGTTGAAAAAGGACAGCAGAGTGAAACCTGGGTTAACATGAAGCAGATGAAAATAGGAGGTCAGGGTTAGAGCGAGGCTGTGGTTGAGGTTTCTCTGCTGTGGTTCCATAAAGTGTGTCAGAAAACTCTGAAACCGCTGAACATCACACAAATTCAGACAGGATCTGAAAGATCATTTATAAAACGTTTCTATACTTTAACCAAAGCAAAATTCAGGATTGTGAAGTCCTGGAAACTTTGCTAATTAATCACTTTAATGAAGTCATTTCTGCTTGGGTTTATCTGCTGACTCTGCAGTGAAACATTTAAAAGGCTCAGCAGTAAAACAGCAGCTCAGCATCACATAACACTGATGTTTGTCATGTTAGGATGAAATGAACCGAACCCTGTGGTTTCAGAAATCACTCTGAGGGAGTTTTTAAACTGTTATGGTCCTGCGTAACATCCAAGTCATCACTTTTTTTATTGTTTTGGTATTTATATAACCTAAAACATGCTGCTTTCAGCTGTGTTTCTGCAAATTTTGCACAAAAAAACTGGCAGAAATTAAAAACAAACGGGAAAAATCTGAAGTTAAAAGTTTTCTGCAGCCTAGAATTTTGACGTTTGGGTCTGGGCTCTAGTGGACACTCAGGGAACTGCAGTTTATTTTAACATGGACATTTATGGTGACTGACTCACTGCTGGAGACAGACGCTAGTGGACACTCGGGGAACTGCAGTATCAGCTGAACAGATGTTGCAGCTCTGTGGTGTAATGTGAATTCTTTAGTCCACATGTGGAGTGAAGTGTCCACATGCTATTGTCCACATTATGACCCAGATAAAAGTTATAGTGACACAGTTTTGGGTTCACCGGATGTGACTATGTATGACTAAATCAGGTCACAGAAAAGTAGGAACACGCAAACACACACACAGGAAACATAAACACTTCATAAACAGGGGAATAGCAGCATTACAAAACACCACAGCTTTGTTTTCACTTCAGTAATTGTTAGCAAAGATTTGATAAAACTGATGATAAACTTTTTTGCTTACTTATCTAGAACGAAGTAGAGGTCGTAAGCTCCGTGACAAGAAGCCTCTTCAGCCCAGCAGGACGAAGCAAATAGCCCGAGCAGGAGCACACCAACCACCGCAGAGCTCCACCGACTCCTCCCGGGGAAGAGCTCCCCCTCCGCGGGGCAGCGACGAGACAACTTCTCCACCATGTTCACCACAAAAAAATACAGAAAGAAACAGTCCGAGGGTAACAGATGAGACTGATCAATAAGTTTCAAAAAGTTTCACAGAGTTCAGGGAGAGCTGGAGACTTGATGCGCATCTCTGAGTGTGAGCAGCTTCATGTCAAAGTTCTTCAAGTTAAACCGATCGAGTTGAGAAATTAAGGAAATCACGCGAGACGTCATCAGCTGTGGGGTTTGATCATCCCCCTGACTCACTGATCACTCACTCACATCCTCAATAAAACCACACACACCCTGAGAAACACGCTCACACTCTGATCAGATCAACTTTAAATCTGTGCAAACCTCAAACTCCAAACTTGAGGCTGCGAGAGGAAAAGTTCTGCTGCATTCAGGGACTCTGAAGGGGCTCGAACATCTGAGCTCTTCAAACGTCACATTTATTAAACTGGCGTTAATGATCAGAAAACATCTGCAAACACTGTTAGAACAGTATGAAGGCTCAAAGTGGATTTATACTCTCCAGTTGGTGTTTGTTTAAAAGCAGAAAAGGAGCAGAAAAAAACATTTTACAAAACCTGTATATTTTTTATTATTTATTTTCCAGTTTTGAAACGTAAAAGGGATATTTTTTAACGTTAACTTTCTAGCATAATATTTCTTTTCCACAAAGTTAAATAAAAAAAACCTAAGTTATTGAAATATAACCTGTAAAAGTGGACATAAAGAATACCACCACCAGATAAAACTGCCTAAGGAAAAAAAAAAAAAAAAAAGACGGAAAATGAAAATAAAATAAAAATAAAAGCAGTTAATAATCAAAACTTGCCCAGCTTAAGATTATCATTAAAGCTAAATAGTTATATTTTTAATAAAATTAATTTTTATAAAATTTTAATAAAATTATTTCAGGTGTTTCTTTTCCAAAACAATGTGTAATATTATTGAGGTCATAAGTTTTGAAGGACTACTAAAATGTAATGAAGTATTGCAGTTGGTTAGTGAGTATTCCAACTTAAGAAGCACAAAAAAATCTGACCTTTAATTTAATAAGTGAATGCAACACCTGAAAAATAAAGAAAAAGAAGTTTTCTCAGACCTGTTTTTTCGATTCTCTGCAGCACTTGAATGCATCACTGTTGTTTCACCAGTGCGCATGTCCGAGATGGCTCCAACTAGTGCTTCTCTCCAGAGCCTGAGGTCCCAGAGCACACACCCAACAACATCTGTATCATTTTTGAAACAGAGCTACTTCATGACGTTACATAAACAACACACGCTGAGATCAGCCGCCATAACACGCTGCACTTTACATAGGCTCCACATGTTTTTGTAGAGCAACTGAGCAGGGCACTCACAATGCAGCGGTAAACAAATGATATTTTTTATTATTGTTGTTGTTTATTTATTTTTAATTTAATTTAACTTAATGTTACTTAATTTAATTTAATTTAATTTAATTTTTTAGGATTAGTTTCAGGCTTTCAGGCCTTAATTTAGAAGAGAAATGAGCAGGAAACTTTAGAAAGCGATGGACATGCAGTAAAAGGCTGCAGGTTGGAACCTAACTCCAGCCCCTCTGCACATGCGGTGTGGTATTTAACCATGAGGCCGAATCTAGGCCCAAAATAATGAAAACTGTTAACTGTAGCATTTCGTAGTCTTCAAGAGAGTTGTGCATGTGTGGATGGTGCACAGTGGAACATAGATGAGTGTTTGCGAAGGCATGCTGACCAGTTTCTCCAAACATATCCATATCCCAGGAATGAGTCAATTCTTGAAAAGTTCCTTGCACGAGCCCAGAACTAAAATCAAAAACAACAACAAAAAAAACATCTCTTTTCCCGGAGGATAGTCCATCTGTCACAGTTTCACTTAGCTGAAGCTTTTGTCCAAAGTGATGCACATCTGACAGTAAGTATGACACAAGCACCGATCCACACAGTGCGGGACATGACATGCAGAGCACGGGGTGTATATTTCTTCATCTGTTTCCTGAGGTATGTTTGTTGTGATGCTGAATATCTCAGAGAAAAAAGAATCACAGTTTAATTTGTGAATTCTGCAAAAGAAACATTTGTTCCTATGAATAAAATTAGCATCTGTAATTCCCTTAAACATCTGGATCTGGTTAGATTTCTGCCTGCGTGCGAACACAGAGGGGTAGTCTTTGATAACAACTGATTCTCATTTCTCTAAACTCAAACTGTGTTCACTGATAACTTTCTCCAAACAATCCCCAAAGCTGCACGTTTAAGGGAACGATTTCTGTCTTTAATTTGATGATTTCTCAAACTGCTCAGGAGACAGACAGGTTGAGACTTCCTCCATAGGACAGCAGAAATAAGCTTGGTTTTCTCTACATCTGCAGCACACTTTATCTAATGAACACGTGGCGTACAAAGAAGACATCAAAAGCAGTTTTCCTGACTCCGAGAGATCCATCAGTCTGCAGGAAACAGAGCTGGAAAAAGAGGCTGCAGATGTGAAACTGGAATCAAAGATGTGTCAGAGAAGACGTCGAATGGTGGACACAATCTGAAGTTGAGAAATGTTTCTGTTGGGGTGAGATGTGTTTTTGTACCTCTCTGACTGTTTTCTCTCCTAACTCAGTTTGTCTCGCTAGTTTTCATAAGCGAGATGTGCAAACAGGGTGAAGACCCTCATGTGGGCCCCCTGCTGCTGTAAAACCACCAAACACCAACACGCTGCAGAGCTTAGAAACACAGTGAGGACACGTTACAGCATGCAGGGTGGGCAAAATGTTGCTTCAGGCAACGTTTCACTCGAAAACGCAAAAAAAGAGTGGAAAAAAAATCAGTGTTTACACGGAAACACTGACGGACTGAAAACGCTGTAGTATGCATGCCATGCCTGTAGTTGGCGATATAACTATAGAGCTGATCATCTGGCATATACCATATTTTCTGCACCATACGACGCACCATATCATAGAGCGCTGTCTCAATTCTGTGGTCTATTTCTGTAATTAACCAATATATAAGACACATGTTAAAACATACGGTAAAAAACAACAACAACAGAAGCAAAACAGTGAGTTTTGTCAACTTTATTAAACAAAATATTCACTCTTTTGCCACAAAACCATAAAAGTCCTCGTCCTCTGTATCCAAATTAAACAGCTGAGCTATTTCACTGTCCAACATTCTGGGTTCCTCTTCATCATTGTCTGAGTCAGACTTGCCGGCCGGTTGGGGTTCAGCATCAATGCTGGCTTTCGCGAAAGCTCTAACAATAGATGCAGCCGTTACCTTAGCCTATGCGTCCACAATCCATCCGCATACAGTGGCGTAACTTGCCCGCCGCTGTTTCCCAGTCTTTGTGAAGGAGTATTCGCCATCCGTCATCCAGCACTCCCACGCCGCACACAAAGTCCGGTTCACACTAATGTCCAGTGGTTGGAGCACTTTTGTTAGTACTCCCAGGATGATGGCAAGCTCTTTCATTTTTTTTCACCACTCTTTAATTTTTTCCTTGTAAATCCAGCCCTTTTGATTTGCCTTGACCACAACTCTGTCAGAAAAGGCTTCTTTCGGAAACGTCTTCCTCTTGAAAATCACCATAGGTGGCAATTTCTTAGGCAGAGGGCTTACCGTAGTGCACTTACCAAAGGCGCACAGCAGATTTTGGAACTCAGTCCACATACAGGGCACACCATATTAAAGGGCGCACCATCAATTTTTGAGAAAGTGCACCTTATGGTGCGAAAAATACAGGATACGCGTCTTCACTGATTGCAGAAGTGGTTGAAAGGCAGTCAGCAGATTCAGCAGCACAAGCACACTATGGTAGTCCGCCATTGTTACTGTTGTTGTTGTTGTTCGGCTTGTGCACGGCAATTAAAAGTTCCCACAAGGAAAGTGTAATGCACATGTGCAAGTGGATCCACTCTTGGGGCTTTTTTAAAAAAAATTCTGTTTTAGGTCGGCTTTGTTTCCGTGTTAACTAGAGGCCGAAATGCAACTATACCTTCGTGGTTCATCCAAAACAGTCGTGTGTCGTGTAAACGCGTCCTGAACTGAAAGAAAGATCCCTGTGCATTGGTTTGATTCAAGCAGAAACCTCTGGTCTGAAAATATGAGACAGTTCCTTGAACTGTCCGCTTGAGGCTGGCTCCAGAAGTACTGGAAGTCACAAACGCACCCAGCCAAATAAAAAAAAAGAAAAAGAAAAAAAAGCTTGCTTTTACAGCAGAAATAAACACGTTTACAGCCTGGTATAAAAAAAACGTCTCCTGTCTAAATCGTTAATTTTGCTAATGGCACACACTTTACAGGGGGTGAATTTTTTTCTAACTTGGCAGTTTAGAAGATATTGAGATCATGAGTTCGTCCAATCAGATGCACAGCTCAGCTGACTGATGGGTGCCCTATAGCTGTTAGTGTGGAGACTCAGAGCCCGCCCCATTTACAATATGGCAGCTCCTGCCCAGTTTGCTTCAGAAGTCCGTTTCAGAAGCAGACAGCTGACGTCGTGGAGACTACGTCCATTAATTATACAGTTTATGGTTTGACTGCACTTATCTGTAACTTTACCACTGACATAAAGATTTTTTTTTACAATTTTTAAAGAATAAAAAAGACATGCATGAACATTTATTTAAAAGTATGAACCTGTAGAAATGTCACATTGTGTGCACATGAAATAAGACCTTAAAGGCTTCGATCATGACAGATCTGACATGTCTGAGCAGAGGAGCATGGGAGGGATTTTCTGTTGAACATTCAATTAAATGTGCCTTTCCTTTCAGAGCACATTATGGAGCTGCAGGTGCCTCCATCCTCAGCCTGCACGGCTCATTGTGTGCTTAAATCCCAGCCCTGGCAGCCTCGCTGCATTTCTCCGCTCATTGATCTGTGCAGGGAGCTGAACCTCCAAACCTGGCAGAGCCCCACGGAGTTGTATGCCTTCCTCATCCTCTCCTCCTCCTCCTTTTTCTCCCCCTCTCTCTGAGCTCCACTCTCTGAATGTACGGTGAACATGTGGCCGAGCTGCAATCCAAAACCTGGAGTCTGCAGCGAGGATGATGCAAATGTTCTCACAGTTGTATCTGTTGACTCGAGATGAGTAATTATGTTTCTTAACTCCCGAGTATCTGACGAACGTCCCTGCAGGCTACAATAAACACTACCTGTGTTCAGGTGTGTGTTTCTTTTCAGGACATTCAGGAAATTCCAGCGCTGGTTGTATCTGACAGCTCCTGCTCCGTGTTTGCACAAGGTGTGTGTGTATGTGTGTCAGAGGATGTGACTTCAGGCTGTGGAATTCGAGAAAATCTCCAACAGCAGCTGCTGCAGAGCTTCACCTGCTTTACCTGAGAGAGAGAGAGAGAAAGAGAAAGAGAGAGAGAGAGAAATCTCTGCAGGCCGTGCAGGAAGTTTGATCATCAAGAGTCAACAGTGTGTTTACTTTTTGTTGTATAAAGTCAGAAGACGTTACGTTCATAAGACATGATTCTGCTCACTGTTTCTTCCTTTTCTCCCTTTAAGAGAAATGGGAAACTTACTGATCTGAATCATTTAGCAGTTTGGAAGTTAAATACATTATTGTTCATCAGCAATGAAAGCTTCTGCAGAAGAGGGTTTGAATACTGCAACCAGCTGCTTCTCCGTGCAAAGAATCTTGGGTACAGCAGCAACAGGGGCATAACTTTTATTCCTCGTTACGTCAAAATCATCCACTCAAAGAAAACGCTGATGAACTGTTTAGCGGATGATCCATGAAGGTCGGTTTGATAGAAGAGACTCTTCAGGAGAGAATATGTCACCTCAGGGGGCATCGATCAGCTCAAGCTTTTTGTGAAGAAACCTGCCAGAGAACCAGAACCGAAACAGAAGCTTGACCGTCAACCTTTGACGCAGCTCTACCACCTCATTTATATCATTTATATCATCAAAAAAAAAAAAAAAAAAAAACACTTTTCTCAGAGTCGCCGTTAAAAAGTCTGCTTGTTTTTGCACTATTCTCAGCTCTGACACTTCTGGCTGGTCTGCTGGCTTCAAAGAGAAAAAAAGTGGAGAAACATCACATCTGCAGGACTAAAGATGCTCGACATAAAACTCTTTCGCAACCCAACGGAAGAGTTTACATTAGGTTGTGCGCTGGAAATAGACCACAACACAGCGGAAGTGTTTCTAAGGGACGCTTAAAAGTGATGCACACACCCGTTATTAGCTAATATGCTAATTTCTGAATCATGCATTCACAATGTAAAAAATTTAAAACCACTTACTTTGATCTTATTTTCCAACACTACTGATGGAAAGGGAACCTTAATAGGGTGACTCAAAATCTGCATCAACAACAGGCATGTCGGGACGTGCGCATCACTTTTAAATGTCCCCTAGAAACACTTCCGCTGTGTTGTGGTCTTTTGCAGCACATCTTCTAATTGATGAATTGATAATCTGTCAAATTGATGAGGACGTTTTCTTAATTTGTGTTTCATCTTTTTGCATGTTTTTTCTTAAGTTGCAGTGCTGTGAGCTCTCAGGGCCTCCGATGAAACTTGCAGGGGAAACAACTTTGACAGCCTATAGCGGGCTAAGCCAATCAAAATACAGACAGGTCTCAAAGACAAGGCAGTGCAGAAGTGGGGAAGGATTTAACCCTTTGCGTGCTGCATAAGGCCCATTTTATTTTTCCAACCTTAATGTTGTCAAGGACATTTCAGCCATTGTTTACGGTTGGTTTGTACACGTCCATACGGTCCATATGCAATTCACCGCTGCACGTAACACACCTTCCATTAAGGGGACAGCCACACTTTAAAGATGAGCTGAGACGTCCATTCAGCTGAGCAAGTTCATAACCAGCTTCATAAATACCCTCACACATGCTGTAAAAGTAGAAGTGTAGAGTATAAAGTACATTCTATTCTATTCCATTCTCACTTTGTTTATATGTAAGAATAAAGAAGGATGTACAGAGGAGGACAGACTGCTGTTTGTTTTCATTCGTCTCTTTATTCTAACTCCAAATTTCTTCAGGTGTGGCGTCAGCGAGCGTTCAAACCCTGATTTCTTAAAGCTTTCATTTCGCTCTTCTTCAGAAAACAGCGTCCTCCTTTAATGAGCGTGAAAGCTATTTCCTCACCCACGGCGTCGTCTTTAACAGAAATTAAATTCTTTTGTTTTGCACGGTGTAGAAAACTGCGCTGTCACACAACTCCATATCAGCGAGGTAATTAGCGCTAACACACCTCATCAAATCCAAATAGTCCAGAGAACAGCCACACACGAGTATAATTATCTGCCAAATCAAAGTCTAATTAGCTTTTAATTAGAATGTTAATTCTTTTGCACGCTGCTTTGGTTTCAGCGGATTCTTCCCGAGCCGGCCGAGCTGCAGACAAAGAGAGGAGGGGAGACAAACAGGCGTGGAGGAAGCTTTGTTTGCTAAATTCGCATGTTTGTGAGAATCCAGCGGCTCGAGGAGATAGCGGCGGTGCAGGGATTCGTCACGGGACTTTTGCTGTGAAAGGAAATCAGAAGTGACATTAAAAACAAGCAAACTCATTTAGAGGAGCAGCAGAGTGAGGAAGCTCAGCACGAGACCGAGAGAAGGTGCAACAAACAAAACTAACGTAAGAGGAGAGGTTTCTGATACTCTGAGCTGGATCACGGGTGGAGTCAGAGTCTGACAGATGATTAACCTTTGACCCCTGTCTTTAAAGCCATTACCTGAGACATCTTAATATGAATGTCTTCATGCTGCATGGAGATGAAACTGAGCCAGACAGACTGGTTTAATGTTTTTTTTTTATTATTTAAAAGAAAAGATTATAGAGCCAGACACACAATCAGATCTTTTCTTTCAGATGAAGCTCTTTAAAGACAGATACTCAGAGTCCTGAACCTGACTTTTCTCTGATGTCAAGGAGAAACTCAGATTCATATTCCTTTTTTGACATTTTAATTCTGACTAAATAAGTGAAATCATCCTAAAAAAAAGGTTGAATTTAAGGTTTTCAAATCTCTTAAATGTTGTTGAAATCCATGGATCTGTCTGTAAACTGATCAAAACATCTTGCTGAAATGACGAGGTCATCACATAAGGATCTCCTAAATGGGCCTCAAACAGTAAGGTCTACCACCAGAGAACAGGCCAATCAGAGTGAAGGGGGTTTGTGGAGCGGGGAGCCTTAAAGAGACAGCAGCTTAAACAAATTGTTTCAGGCAGAGACTGAAAAAATGGTTTCCTAAAACACCAGAGAGAGAGAACAATAGGTACTTTAAAGAAGCACAATACGTTAAGAAAATTATTAAATGAAGCATTTGGGGTTTAAAATAAGGAGGAAAAACTACAGAGAGAGGCTAGGAAACACTGTTTTAGTTTTATTCATTCTAGCATTTCATGTGATTGAAACTGGTGACAAGAGCGTAAAAAGATTCTTCTGTTTAAACCCAAATATGAAAGCTGAAACGACTAAAATGTTTGGGGTCTTACAGGTTTCGTTGGAGCTAAAGTAGAGTGGTTCTCAGAAGCAGAGAGGCTGGTGGAGGACTAATAGCATCAATAAGTCATGATTATCTCCTTCAGTGTTGTTCTAACTCCTCTCCTCCTCTGAGGAAGCTCCGCTCGTCACTAATGGCTTCTTAAGTTGAAATTAAGCAGCTTGCCTGCAGATAAACAGCATCTATCAATCTTCAGGTGGATAGAGGCCCACAGTCCAACACACACCAAACTCTGTGCATGTGTGTGTGTGTGTGTGTGTGTGTGAGTGTGTGTGTGTGTGAGAGAGAGAGAGAGAGAGAGAGAGAGAGAGAGAGAGAGAGAGAGAGAGAGAGTGAGTGTGTGTGTGTGTAAATGAAGTTGGACCGCTCTACAACTCTGACAGAGGATGGGTTTTTTTTGTGTGTTTTTCAATGTTTTCATGAGGAACAGGCAGCAGGAGAACGCTTCAAACTGTAATGGCGTCAGGAGGTAAACAAGATTTTATTTGCCTTACCTGTGCCAGGTAAGCCTCACCTTTACCTTTATTCATCCCGTCATCCTGTTTCTGTGCCAGCTTATTGTACCCTTTCATTACTCTGTCTCCAGCTGTTTGCACTGTTTGTGCACCAAATTTTAAACTGTGATTGCTTCATCAACATCACCCTCGCTGTAAAAAAGCTGCTGTTGATTTTACAGTAAATTAATGTTAAATTTTTTTAGTGTAATTTTAGTTTCTTCAGTACAGTATACCTACTTGACCTAGTTGTTAACATCTCTTGATAATCAAGACGAAAACTCTCTTTCCTCTTAAGCCATAAGCCAATGGCTGCAATTTACCGCAACAGCTGTAAGCTCCTTGTTGAGCCTCCAACCCCCTTCAGTAGCCTTATGGTGGAAGTAGCTACGCAACCCCTGCAGCCCACCTCCGGTGGACGCACAAAAACTTTCCAGCCCTGGTCCTCTGCTTCTGCTGCCAGGTTTGCATGTCGCAGCCTTTTCCTTTCGAATGTCTCATCGATGGCTTCCTCCCATGGGACGTTGGCACATTGGGAGGATTTGGACCAAAGAACCAGGTCTGGCTGCAGGCTTTCAGTCTGGCTGCCTTAAGTCCACCTTCCTTTCCCAGTCTCAGGTTGCTTTCAGCAGCCATAAGTCTGGAGGTTCTCGTTTGCATCTCCTCCCTTCAGGACGAAGGATGTTGGATGCCACGAGGCAGTCTTGGCTTCAAAGGGCATGGCGTTGGTGGTTACCCTCTTAACCTCCAGTTCAGCCTCCAAGCACCTCAGAACTTGGTTGTGGCACCAGGTGTATCGGCCTTGAGTAAGAATGGTCTTAAAACCCACCAAGATGTGCTTGAGAGTTGCTGGAGACAGACAGGATTCTCTCCAAACCAGAGCTGTAATTTGGGTGGAGAGGGCAGGACATCATATGAAGCTCTGATGGTGAAGCTCAACATATTGGACTCCATGTTTTACAGCTCGCTCCAGGTGATTTTCCTCCACTCCACACCATCCTATGTCATCCAGCGGCCTTGCTTGGTTTGGGACACAGCCCTAGCACATCTGTCTGCTTCCTCCTGGTGGCGCACTTCCTCTGTCACAAGGTGCCGGCATTCTACTGGACACTCTACTCTCAATATATTAGAAATACTTGTTTAAATGATCATATGTTGTCTTGCGTGCTTTTCATTCTCGTTCCTCCAAAGCTGAGAATCTCCCTGAGGTTTTAATGACAAAAGTTGATGCTGAAGCTATGAGAAACATACCTGCACAGAGTCGAAACACACGCCTCCCCATGAGGAAGCAGGTATGAGACCCGGCGTGCAGACTTACAGAGGAGTATAGCTCAGTATGTTCCCGTGCAGCTCTTCTAAAGTCTGAGACGTGTGTGTCGGCGCGTAGACTCCCATCATGAAGACGTTTCTCTGAGCTGACTTGTTTTGGTTCTCCCTCCTCTCTCCACGTTTGCACGCCGGGCCTCTCCTCAGCCTCACATCTGCAGCGGCTCTGCTTCCTGGGAGGCAGACGTTGAGGAGGCGTCGTCCACATAATGAAATGAATCCACGTTTGATCCTCTCCTCGTCTCCCGGTAATTGTTCCTGATTCCTCCTTTGTGTTTCACGCTTCACTCGCCTCTCATATCAGGGCCGGCTATGAAGACGTGCTCGTCCTGCGACCGCTGACAGCAGAGTTCAGTGATTAACAAATTAAGGATCTTCTTCGCCTTAATCTGTCTTGAGGCTTTTTTTCCGTTGGCTCGTGGAGGAGCATGTTTGGCGCTGACAGCACCTCTGCCTCCATGTTTAATTGGATTAGAGAGGAATTGGGATGAATACGCTCTCAGACGGGCCGAGCGGGGGAAAAACAGGTGATGAAGTCGTTTCAGAATCAGGCCTTCATCTCCTCTCAGAGCGCCAAAGAGATGTCAGAGATTCTTTTGGCGTGGAGGATCATGGGAGGAAGTGGAGATTGCGTGAGAGCGTGTGGATTAATTTCAGGAAACATTAGGCAGAGAGCATTAATGTCAGCGAGAGGACGTTCAGCGCTTTCCTGATGTTCAGTGGAGAGGATGGGCCGTGTTAGGATCTCTTTATTCAGACTGAACAGGCTTTAAACTTTCATTAGCTTCAAAAATCTGACGAGTGAGCCCTGATTTACACATTTACCGTGAAATATGATACAGAAGTTACTGTTTTCATCAGCTGCCTTTGTTAGCTTCACATTAGCGGTTTTCAGTTTACTAAACTTGCTGTCCCAAGTCAGGAGCTGCACCCTTTGGAAAGCGTGTTATGCTTTATTTAGTCTATTCTGTCCCTCTGGGGCCCCTGTAGTGTTTTTACATGATTAACAGATACAAAAAAAAAAAAAAAAAAAAGAAAAAAAACCCAATTTTTCTCTCTTTTGTGTTTTAGAAAACCCGTATTCAAGCCTCTGTCTGAAACACTTTGTTTTAGCTGCTGTCTCTTTAAGGCTCCCCACTCCACAAACCCACTTCATTCTGATTGGCCAGCCTTCTAGAGGCTGACCTTGGTGTTTGAGGACCACCACTCCAACGTGTCATGAATCAGTTAAGAGATCCTTCTGTGATGACTTCATCATTTCAGCAAGTCTTGTGAAGATTTATTTATAGTTATATATTTGTTTAAATTTATTTACATATATATTTGTTACTTACTTCAAGGTGCCCCCCTTTTCCCACCATGGATCTTTCACGGCCCAACATATCCTCAGAAACTGATGTTACACATATTCAAACAGGATGGTGGATTGTGGCGTCTAGATGTTTCTTCTAACAGGATCTTTCAGTGTTTTTGGGAGGACAAATGAGGGGTTAACTCAATCAATAACAACGGCTCCCCGGAAGCCCGTTTCTTAAGCACAGTTAGTGCAGTTATAGGTTGTATCAAACTAAAGCCACTTTTGTTTTGGTTAGGTATTTACTTGACTATTTGATCATGTTTTTTATTTTCAATGACAGGTATTTGTCTTTCTGAAACACCTCGTTTTAAATCTCTAAATATCTGGAAACAGTGCGTCCTGTTTGCTCTCCGAGTTCAGTCACAGCAGCCAGTCTGTAAAAAACAGAACCATCAGATTTCCTCCATGTCTCTCTCTGTCTCACACTCCCCTGTCCTCCCCCATCCTCCCCCGTCCTCCCCCCTCGGTGTGTGTTTTATTTACTTGGCTGACATGCAGCCTTAGCGCTGGCAGCTCCGTCCATCAAAAGGCACCTGCTCCTGGTGATTGTTTGTTCACCTTCCTGTCCAGAGCGCTGCAGATGAGTGTCAGCTGTGTTTCTCTCTCTGCACCTTACTCTCTAAGTGTGTGTGTGTGCGTGTGTGTGTGTGCGCGCTGATGAAATGTCTTCCAGGCTGACAGACCGTCTCTGCAAACATCAGGTCAGAGCAGCGTCCTCGGGCATGTTCGTCTCTGCATTTCATCTCAGCTTTACGTTCTCCACATTTTTTTCTGAGTGTGTTTGGAGACATATCTCTCTCTCTCTCTTTCTCTCTCTCTCTCTCTCTCTCTCTCTCTCTCTCTCTCTCTCTCTCTCTCTGTTAAAGTTTGGACTTTAGTTGCTCATCAATGTTTCTCAACCTGTGACGCACTGCTCATTATTGCAGAGCTGCTGCTGTAAACTTCCACATATAGATGGATACCTTAAAGTTCACCCATCAGCATTTAACACACAGATTTATGAATGAAGCCGCAGGAGCAGACATACATCTGGAGGTAAACAGTAGACGTTTTTCTCCACGTTTCTCCACGTTTCTCCACGTTTTTCTTATCGGTCCCTTCAAAATAAAACACAGGCTAACTATGAAAGCTAAAGAAGTGTTACCCTTTTTTGAGGTGAATGCTGGTTGATGTTTAAAATACTCCTTAATTATGATGATTCAGTGTTCATAAGGATTAGCCACTGACTGTTATCAAGACTTATTTCTATTGGAATGACTTCACAGTTCTTTCAACATTTTCATTTATTTATTCCCTTTATATTAACACTTTATGTCTATTTTAGTCTCCTAACATTACAACTTTATCTCCGTGTTAGTCCTGTAGCATAACAACTTTATGTCTGGTGTAGTCTCATCATATGAAGACTTTGTTTCAATGATTGTCTCCTAACATTACGTCTTTGTTTACATTATTCTGCTAACATTACAACCTATTTTCTAAGTTATTCTCTGAACATTACTACTTTATGTGAACAATATGCTTGAAGAATTATGACTTCATTTCTGTTAGTCTGTAAACATTGCGACTTTTCTCTACATCAGTCTTAAAATTACGACCTTTTTTCTACTTGTCTCCGAACATAATGACTTTCTTTTAAGTTAGTCTCCTAACATTAACCACTTTGTCTCAGTCCTGTAACATTATGACTTTACTCCTACCCACCCTCTACCCTACCCTTAATGTTACGACTTTATGCTGACTTTATATTCCTACGCCTTAATTTCTGCTCTGATCTTATAATATTTTGACGGAATTGTTACTTTAGTCTTGTTATTTTACAATTTTATTTGATTTTTACCTCATAACATTGCTCCTTTATTTTTAATTTAGTCAAATAACACAATAACTTTATTTCTACTTTGATTTATTAACATTAATAATGATCTGTTAAGCCAGAGAGAGTCCTGCTTGCACCAGTCCATTGGCTGAGAATAAACTTTTAAATTTCCTTTGGTTAAATAAGATGAATCCCTTTAGTAAAAGCTTTATGAAGTGCACTGACTTGAGACTTTTTCAAACTCTTGGATTTCAGCCTGGGAAACTCTGACTTTTATTTCTGCTTTTTCAGCAACTCTCTGTGCATTCATGATGTGTAACAATGTTGACTTCCTGATACGTGACCTAGTCACCATCAGGTCTGAGAACATGATGAGAAAATAAACTAGAAATACTTTTCAACAGAAACATCAGTTCAGCTTTTAGGTTCCTCTTTTTTATGAATGTTTTGGTGTAAATTTCGTCACTATGCAGACGATGAGGGAGTGTTCAGATGCCTGGCTCTGATTCTGTTTCTTTTACAGGAGAGACCCAGCCACATCATTTCAACTGTGAAAAGGCTTACATATGGAAATGATGATATAATTTATAGGCTCTAATAACTCTCAGTCTTAAGATAAATCCTGAAATCGGGTATAAACCCTTTTCCCCATTTCAGAGGCTCTTTGAACAGAAACCTGATGTAAAAAAAAGCTCTACTATTCTTGTGTTTTGGCCAATTGTTGACACAAAAACAATGTTTTGAGCAGCTAAAATTTCAAACATCAACCCTTCTTTGACCATGGAAACTGGCCATACTCAGAGAATGTTCTACATTTTCGAGCAAGCATTCATCATCGACTTCTTGATGTGGTGTTTCATTACTCAGCTCTACTGCCAACTACAGGCCTGACATGCATACTGCTGCGTTTTTAGTCATTTTGTTGTTTGCTTTTTGCCCAGTGAAAGGCTTGAGAGAGATTCATAAAAGCTTAAGCAGCAGTGGGAAAATTGCAGTAAAGGATGATGTCATCTGCATATCGAAGAACAAGGGACCCGGAACTGGATCTTGGGGGACACCTTGTAGACTTTTAGAGTCTCTGAACCCCTTTCACAGTACAGTTTTGATCTTCTAGAAAAGTTTCCAACCTCACAGATGTAATAAGTACATCATACTCAACCTTTACCAACCCCTGGTGGCAAAGTGATGCAGCTACAGCCTCCCTGAGAGTCTTACCTCCACTGACACCTCCATTCACAGTTTGTATTGTGTTTTGAAGGAGATTAATGAGAACAAACGGGAGTCTAGCTCCATGTCTGGATCACCAGGTGGGAAAAGTTTCCTCCATGCTTCTTTCAGATGAAGTTTTCACATCCAGGCTGAGCTGCTGGAGTTCAGTTTCTCTCTGTGAGTTCAGAAAGAGGAGTGAATGAGTGAACGGAGAATTGGGGTTAGGGTTACATCACAAACATGAATGTGTGTTTGACTGAATGAGTACATAAGAGGAACAGTGAGGGCAACACAGAGCGACACAGAGGACCAGCAGAGAGACTGCAGCCGCTGAAGTGGATCCAAAGCGGGCCAGTCTTTCCATTAGCTGTTGCTTCACATGTCAGGCTGCGGCGCGGCTGAGCGCTGACGTGGGCTGATTGGTGAAGGCCACCCCGTTTACAGCTTAATGACCGTCCCACAGTGCCCTGTCCCCCCAGGGGGAAAACACTTTTTAAAGAAGAAGGAGAAGTCCACGAGCCTTGCTGTCTCTTAAGTTGGCAGCAGATAATGCATCCAGCCTCGTCACCTCCAGTACGACCCACAATCCCCCCACCCCCTCGTTCCACCAGCCTGGTTCAAACCGCCGCAGGCGCTCCCACAGAGACAGCGAGGAATGATTTCCGTGTTCCCGCTTCATCTTGCCGATGTTTTCTCCAGCCTGTCATGGGAGTCTTTGCACTTTTCCGGTGTCAGGAGGAAACTTGAAGGCACATTGTTGTTTTCTGTGGGCTCAGAAGAGAGTTTGACCTGGTGTGACCCTGCAGGAGGACAGGTGTTCCTGAACGCACCGCCTGCAGAACCAACAGCTGCATTAAACTTTAACGCCATGCATGTGCAGAAAGGATGGCATGCACGGATGAAACAAGGAGCTCCTTGATCCCGTTAACCCCTCAGTGACTGCCCGTCTGTGAATCATCCCCTCCTCTTTGGTAATATCTGAACACAATGATCCGTTTTTGAACAGTTTGTTAAATTAGAAATGTAAGATTAACACCCGTCTTTGCACAGAGATTATGTTTTCACTTTCCATTTGTTTGTTTGGCAGCGGCAGAATGAGAGTAACAGATTTCTGTGAAGTTAGAGAAATGTTCCACTGTTTGCCAAGTTACAAGTGAACAGTTTCTGGTACTGGTCCAGGAGTTTCCTGAAGATCTTCATAATATTTTGAACATTTCTATTATTACCTTCTGCACTTGCAGGGATTAAAGCAAACATCTGCAACTTGTAACCCATTTGTCGTGGCTTCATTTCAGAAGAGATAGATCTTGATGACTTTGTTTGAATAGTCCCTGATGGAAGAAACTACTTTGACTGAACTCACGACAACTTTCTAAGTTAAATGTTTGTGTTTGATGCAACTTTTCCTTAAATCTACAAGATCTGCTGCTCTTCATGATTCAAAGTAAAAGGTGTGGCCTGTAAGATGTTCACATTGAATTTTGTCACAGTTATTTTGTGTTTTGTTTTTGGGGTTTGTTTTTGACCATTCATGTGACTATGGGTGCAGCAACAGTGGAAGGCAAAATGATCAGAACCATTGGTATTTTCAAGCGGTTTCAGTTATTTTTGTTGAATTGGTCATTAAAATACCCAAAGAAACAAACAAAATATCTACACAGTCATCATGATGCTCTATAAATCATAGAACAGAGCCATCAAAAGCAGATTTAAGTCGTTCTACTTATAAAAACGAACATTGAAAACGATGGACTGACCACCTCAAGTCCAGATCTTAACCTCATCCAGCAAATTTAAGCTTGTCGTAAAATAAACAGGGCAGAGCTGTTGGACATTCAAAGGAAAGCCTTTGGCTTGAGTTGCAGAAGACATGGGATAACATTTGTGTTGAGGCTCTCAGGAAATATATGGACACTATGCCAAAGACATGAGCTGCTGTAACTGCTGTAAAAGACGGACAAATCAAATATTAGAGTTAAAAGTACATAGGACAGAGCAATATACAATTTATTAATCCTCAAAGGAAAATTCAGAGTTACGGCAGCAACACAAGAAAGTGTATAGTGGAAAAATTTAAGATTATATATATAGTATAAGTTTCAACTAGAAAAAAATATGATACGACCGCTAGGCTATAATTCTCATGTCAGCCACCACCTCAGCAGGGTCCAGAGGGTCTAGGACTGATTTTGCCCTCTTCAACAGTCTGTTCAGGGTAGCTCTCCTGTATCCTGTGGCTTGCAGCAGGTGAAATCCTTCCAATGTGGCGATGGTGTCCGGTGTTAGCTCCGTTAGCCATGTCTCCGTGAATAGGATGATGC
This sequence comes from Labroides dimidiatus, assembly GCA_030710495.1. Taxonomy (NCBI): domain Eukaryota; kingdom Metazoa; phylum Chordata; class Actinopteri; order Labriformes; family Labridae; genus Labroides; species Labroides dimidiatus. The sequence goes on from CM061153.1 coordinate 27,735,316, forward strand.
TACTCTGCCAGCATTCCCTCTCGTGCTGGGTTAGCAATGCTAGCTTGTCCATCTTATTGGAGATAGATTTAACATTTGCCATAACGATGGATGGAAGGACAAGTCGATGTCGTCTCTTCTTAGCTAACCACAGTACCAGCATGTCGTCCTCACCTCCTTCTCCCCAGCTCATGGGGAACTTTGGACAAGTTAGCATTGAGCATTAGCATTATGGGCTGCTAACAGCTAAAGTCTTGTGTGTACACATTGCTACCATGGTTACACATAGGAAACAGGAACAAAAAAGATAAAAACACCACTGCAAATGCAACCAATTTGGTGTCACCAGTCAACAAATGAGCCATAAAAAGTGATGACAGGCTTCAAATACGAAGAAAACTAAAAAAAATAAAATCAAAAAGAAGAAAGAAGAGAGAGCTGCTGAAACAAGCTGCTGCAACAAGCTGCAACAAGCTGCCACTCAAGTGGCGCTTAGAAAAAAAAAAGACAGAAGGACTCATTTTATCTGATATCTGCTACACTCAGAGCCACAATCAGCATGTTAAAGGATCAGGAGTTGGAGGAAAAGAACAATAAAATAAAAGTCCACCACTGCATCCACAAAGTCAGGTCTAAACTGTACCCTGCAAAGAGGAAACCAGGTATGAACATGACCCAGAACCATCATCATCATCATCATCATCATCATCATCATCATCATCATCATCATAACCCATCTGAGTGCCAGTGTGCTCCCATTTTGCATGTGCACTTCAAAATTCAAACAATTCATTAAAGAAGAGAAGATGAGCTTTGAGAAGATGAGCTTTATGGACATGATCTCTGACTCTTTTAGAACAAAATAATTATGATAATAAAAAGTCCAGCTGTGTGACACTTGAATGATGAAGAGTTAGAGCATCATATTGTATTGTTTGGCTTGAAGTTTAGACTCTCTCATTGGTTTCTGGAAGTCCCTCTGTGTTGTGATGCTTCTTATTTCTGGCGTGTACCTCAGATACCCTCCTCCTCTCTCTAAACTCATCTCTCTGTCTTCTCTTCCATATTTATTTGTGATGGTGATAACCCCAAACCCCTCAGATAGAAAGTGATGCTTACTGTGATGAGGTTTCATATCATCTGCTGGCCCGGCCTGAGCAGACTGGATGAAGAAATCCTCCTGCTCTCCTCTTTTAATGGATTTACCTAAGCAGTCACACTCCACTTCACGCACCCACATACCTCCTCACTCAACCTGACAAGCTTGCCGCTCTGCATTTACTCTGATGACCTGGAGGATCTAACGCATGTGACAAAGTGCTCAGACAGAGCTGGGTGGCTGTGGAGACAGGGGGGGGGCGTCGGTCCTCGCCTGCTCCCCCCTCAGCGTCACATCTCTTGACAGCTGCCATTTTCAGTACCGGGCTTCGCCATGGTAGCCAGCCAACTGCCAACTCCGCATCAACTTTCCTCTCTCTCCATCTTTTCCTGCTCAGGTTTCCAAAGACGGCGCGCGGAGCTGCCGCCGTGTCGCAGAGTATTAGCTGAGCGGGTTTTGAGGGGCAGCAGGCCTCAGCCCGACCCGGGTGACATAAAACTGACGTGAAAAACATCCTGAAGTTTGCAGAGAAAGAAACCAGGCGGAGGTGGAAAGCATGGACTCTGTGACACTAAATAGACGCTGAAATTAACACGTGAAGCTAGCTAGCATGCTAAGCTAGACACTATTTTAGTCCTGGATGCTAAATTTTAAAAAAATAACTATATATATTTGACAATCAAAGGAAAAAGTTGCTTCTTTTGCTCTCAGTCACTGAGGCCACAGATCCAAAACTTTCTGAAGTCGGTTGTGAACTTTTTCTTCTTTAACTTCAACACTTTTATTTCACATTCTATGATACGTTCATCAGAAGGGAAAGCAGAAACAGCAACAAATCCAAGTTTTGTTTCCTCCTTCTCTAACAGACTGCAGAGTCCATCATGAGCTCAGATCCTGGGTCTGAAACATGACTGAACTCCCTGCAGATCTCATAAGTCTCATCAATAAGCTCAACACCTGAGCTGCTTGCCAAGCTGCACTGAGATGAAACACATGTTCACGAGTCAAACCACCGAGAATCATCGAACACGTAACTGAATTCAGATGTTTTTGAGCGGGCTCATTGTTTAGAGGAGAGTGAACACGGAGTCATCCAGCATCAGCCCCCTGGTATCCAAAACAAACACAAACACACAGCAGAGCAGAGTGGAGGTTTCATCGCCCACTGAGTCCAACCAGGACGAGGCAGCGGGACGGACATCAGCAGATTTAGTTCTCTAAAGCTTTGAGTTTTATACGACTGAATGCCATCAAGTGGAATGAATGTCTTTGGAAGGAGAGAGGAACAATATGGAAAGTCCTGGTTTGCTAAATCTAAACAAATGTCCCACAAAGTCCTGTTTCCACCAAGCGGTCTGGTACAGATCAGTACAGTTTGGGTACAGGTCGGATCAGTAAAGCCTGATCCTGTTTGCGTTTCCACAGCCAACCGTGCCCTTCTTGGTAGGGGGGCCTTAAGACCTGACTCAGAGCCATTTAAGGTCTTAAAAGAGTTGATTTAATATGTGAAAGTACATCCAAACTGTATTTTAAGTTGATGTGTTGTGTAAGATTATTCCAGCCCAGATGTTTGGAGTGGTATCTGAGAGAAGTGGTTTTTCAGCATTTTCTAACAGAGTTCAGGAACTGTTTGTTAGAAAGTGAGAGCTCTTTTCAAACTTTGCTGTTGTCTGATAAGTTTTCACTTGAGCAGGCATCTGTAGTTTGGTCGGAGTCCTCTTGATGTCTTTACATCCCTCTGTGAGCATCCTCAGCACCATCAGCTAACAAGCTCCATCCCCGCCTGCAGTCATGTCCTGTAACGTCCAGCAGAGAGCCGCTCCATCTCCCTTCACATGGGACCCCTCTGAGGACAGCCAGTTTTTCCATCTCCCTCCACTGTGTGAACTTTTAATGCGATTACCGGCCACATCGGATGACATGAGTCCAGGCCATGGCGTCCGTTTTCCCCGAGCCAACATAAGAGCTGTGGATGGATGGTGGGCAAATAGCCTTGCACATCCCTCCTGGCGATCAGCCTCCTCCTCTGGTCACCCTCTCATTTCCCAGGGTCACTAATCTAATATTAAAGGGCTGTGACAGTAATGAGCGCTGTGGATGTGTGGGCCCAGGCTGCGCGAGTAAATGAGCGCGCTTACAATACCAGTAAACTCAGGCCAATCTCTGCAATATTTAGCCGGACGTTGAGCTGCAGTGCCCGGGCCTGCAGTCATGTTAACTTAACACCAAACGCCACTCAAGAACAAAGGGTGGGAGGTGTGTGTGTATATATGAGTGTGTGTGTGTGTGTGTTACACTGCATTAGGAGCTTAACTGAGGCCAAACATCTCAGCGGGTCACAGACTTTACTAAACGCTGAAACATTTACAGTTTTTCTGTTAAACTGGAGCAGTTTGAGAGGATTTCCCTGAACACTGATGGACTTTTAGAGTCTGTGGTTGCAGAGAAAGAGACTCACTCAACCTGCCTGAATTTACAAACAGGTGGATGAACTACATGCCTCTCATGCATGTGCAAAACTCTTTTTGTCCTCATTCTGCACACACATCCCCGCTCTGATTTGGACTTCTGCAGCATTTCTCATGTTTTATCAGGGAATCTCCAAAAGTCTTTATTCAAGTCAGATTTCTCTTATAAATCAATTAAGTGTTGTGAATTGTCCCATCCCCTGCACACTCTGATGCCTTTTCTTCTTCTGTCTCTTTGAATCCCTGCACATGAGGCCAAGAATATGAGACCAATTAAAAACCCGGAGCGCTCCATCATCCCTCTTGGCAGCCATCCCACTAACACGTTGCACATTCTTTGCTCCAATAAGCCTCACGCTCCGCTCCCCACCCTGTTTCCTAAAAACCACATAAGACAAACGGGGACTGGTGGCGGGACCGCGGTGCGTGCCAGGATCAGACGTGCAACAACAAAGACAAAGCAGATCACAGGGGGAGTCGGGGGGGATTCCCCGGAGAGCAGAGGGGAGGATGATGCTGCTTGGTGAGGTAAATCTGCTCTGAAATCTCGCCGTGCAGGACGTGAGGAGGAGCACGCCGTCTGCTCGGCCCTGACGTGACAAGAACGAGGTCGCTGAACCCGGGTGTGTGACCCCTGAGCTGATCCAGGGGAGAGGGAGCCCGGGGCGATGGAGGGCTTCGTTAAAACCAGAGGTCACTCATTAGGGCTGGGGGGGTCTTCTCAATGTTTTCACCGGGAAGAGGAGGGGGGCTTCAAAGCGATTATGGTCAGACATGGTTATCCATGTCATCCAGGGTCAGAAGTTAAAGGATCCCTGGTGACTGCTGCATGTCCCCCCTTGCCTCCCCCCATGAGGCGTCAGTGAAGTCCAGAGGGATTTATTTCCTTCTTTATTAATGCCACCACTCAGAACCTGTGAGCCATATGGTGCTGGAACAATCTCCAGGAGAGGACGGGGGTTTGTTTTTTTTCTGCTCCGACTCCCAAAGTGGAGTTCATGACCGCTCAGTGCTGCAGATTCATGAAGATAATCTAAAGATGTGCACAAAAAAATATCATGCACAAGTATACAAATGTTAATGTTTTTATTCTGTGTCACAACTTGCAAGATTTCATCAGGATGAAAGTGACAGAAAAGCAGCTTTACTTCATAAAATGGTCCTTAATTTTGTCATAAACTTGACAAATAAAACCAAAACAAATAAAATTTGGCAGGGGCTGAATGTTCAGATATTTTACTCTTCAGCATCATGCATGCATGACATCACTTCCACATGTTAATTTATCAAATTTAACCTTGGATGCCTTTGCTGTTCGAGTTGTTTTAGTTGCACGTTAAAGCAGCTCTTTGTACAAAGAATGAAAAACAGATTTCATGCATTTCAATCAGGTCATTGTTTGTATTGCTTGAGCCTTGGAAACCAGCATTTATCATTATTGAATATTTGATTTTTTTTTTTTTTTTTTTTTGCATCATTAAGGATCAAAATACTCAGAAAGAAAATTCCACATCAGTTTTTGCTGCTGCAGAAAACACAACACAGCATCAAGAGATCAAACAGCTGCCGTAAAACTTTGCAACAAGTCCAAATGCTTGAAAAATAAATAGTACGCATGAAAAGTGACATGCTGAGCGTGTAAGTGAAGTGTTTGTAGAGCAGTTACAGTGGTTTCACGTTTCACCCAGCATGCATTCTGCAGATAAGTCACTCTTGAGGACACACAAAAGGCCTAAATTCAGAGCCTTTGAATGTGTCGTAAATCAGATTTTCCTCAGCAGCGAACTGAAAGCAGTGACTCCTCTTCTTCTCTAACTCTCCTGTTTCCTCTGCGACTTCCTGCAGGGAGCGGAGCCAGAGCAGCAATGTGCAGAAAACCTGTGACTTCCAGCACAGCTGCAGGAGAGCTGCAGCCACGTGGTGGAGATTTCACCGGAGCCTTCTGCATTTCATCCTGGTGATGGTCCACGACGGAGGTCCTCCTCACTGAAGCCTTTTCATGTCGCTGTCAAAAACTTCTCGTTCGCTTTCTGAGTCACTTTTTGAATATCCCTCACCGGACAGGATCTGAAACACCTTCCTAGCCTGAACACCTGCATCCAAAGTCTGCACAGGTTTCATTTAATGTGTTTGATTCTGTGTTTTAGTCTGTCAGCCAGTTCCAGCTCTCCCCCCCTGAATTCTCTTTTCTGTCTCTGTGTGTTTTTGTCTCTTTGAGATGAAACTTTGATGCACTTATGGAACACAGCACTGTCCCTGTGCAGGGAGTCTGAGAGGGCCCACACACACCCAAACACACACACCTCGAATGCCCTCCACACAGCAGCTGTCTCCCACAGGTTACTTTAAAGGAGGATCTGTAGGGACCTGACTGTGTGTTTGCTGGCTTTGATTAGTAGTTTCTGCGGCAGGCCTGCAGCCGTCCTCGGCCTCTGCAGGTTCTGAGAATGGAGGAGTGTGTTGAGCGTGTGTGTGTGCTGACAGCTCGTCCTCAAGGTATTCTTCTTCATTTGTCATCTTCATCTTCTGTTTATGCTCTCTGCTTCATCTAAACATGCAACCTTCCGGAAACAATGCAAACAGAAGTTAAACATGAAAACGTTTGTTGTGTCCTCAGAGGAGCAGAGTGAGGACCAGCTCATGCATTGACCTACTGACCTCATATTCTAACCACTGAGCGATGCAGGATTCAGGGTGTGGTTGAGAAACCTTACATTGTGCAGTGCGGTCTGTTAGAGTCCTCCTGAACGGAGAGCAGGTGGAGTATTTGAAGGTTTGGAGGATGTCTCGGTGCCTGAGCGGTGTCTGAGCAGAGCAGACGTGTGGCCCTCTGCACTCTGTGTGTCTGTTTGTGGGGCTGTGTACCAGAGGACGCCCTGAGGGCAGAGAACCTGGAACATTAAGCCGTGCCACGGCTGCTCAGCAGTGCTCTGAGCCCTGAGCGGCTCTGGCAGATTGCCTGGGGTGGAGGTGCTGGAAAGGGGGGAGCAGGTTTGGAGAAAGGCCCCACAGCTCTGCTCGTCTTCAGTCTTCTGGGACGCTCAGGCTGTCCGGTGGAAGTGCTTTTGTCACTTTACTTTGGGAGTCACCTACGCCACAGAAGGGAAAGTTGGCCTCTGTGTTTTCATCCAGAACAGAAAGTAGAAAGAAACAAACCCTTTCAAAGATCTCTGCAAGTTAGCCGGGCATGCCAATGCAGACACCAACTCTCTGAAACATCCCAGAATAATCACTTTTCCATCAGAGCTGGAAACACAAATATGATGTCACTGGTAAAAAAAAAAAAAAATCCTCAGAAGTGGGTAAGTAAGTGTTTTTGGTTTGTGTTAAAAAGAATCCATACAAAAAAAAACTATATATATATATATATATATATATATATATATATATATATATATATATATATATATATATATATATATATATATATATATATATATATATATATAAATATATATATATCTTTTTGATATATCTTTGTACATGTGTTAATTGTCCAACCAAGTGAACTCTGACTGAGGAGGACAGACTGATCAGAGGGCTGTGAGGTCCGGAAGGAGGCAGAGTCATTGAGTTTGTGCCCCCTAAATGGGTCAAGGAGTTCCACAGGGTTCTGTTTAAGGACCGATATTTTTTCTTTTTTTGAATATATTTTACATAAAACTTCTATAAACCTAGACTACTATAGGCTCAGACTATTATAGGCTCAGACTACTATAGGCTCAGACTACTATAGGCTCAGACTACTATAGGCTCAGACTACTATAGGCTCAGACGCTCAGACTACTATAGGCTCAGACTACTATAGGCTCAGACTACTATAGGCTCAGACTACTATAGGCTCAGACTACTATAGGCTCAGACGCTCAGACTACTATAGGCTCAGACTACTATAGGCTCAGACTACTATAGGCTCAGACTACTATAGGCTCAGACTACTATAGGCTCAGACGCTCAGACTACTATAGGCTCAGACTACTATAGGCTCAGACTACTATAGGCTCAGACTACTATAGGCTCAGACTTCTATAGGCTCAGACTACTATAGGCTCAGACTACTATAGGCTCAGATTGCTATAGGCTCAGACTTCTATAGGCTCTGACTACTTTAGGGTTGGACCACTGTTGGCTTAGTCCAGCCCTTAGTTTTCCGATAGCTTTGTTCTTAGTGGAGCGCAAGGTGTTGTATATTTGTTAACCTGTGCTCATCCTTTATCCAGTGGTAGATTTATGTCAGGTTGGTTTGATTGAGGGCTTTCAGAGCTCATTTCTAAGCTGTGTTTTGTCCATAAGGTAACTGCAGCTTCTGGCTCAGTAAGGTAGTGTGCAAAGAACAGTTAACGATGTCTTGTGTTTTGATGTTGAACCTTGAAAAAAATGTTTGTTTGTTTTTTAGTATTTAATCTGTCATCAGGCTGGTTAGCCTAATCCCCTCTGCTCTGCTAAATCAATTTTTCAGTTTAGTTCCTGGTTTATTTCCTGAGTTTGGAGCCCACAGGTACTCTGTGAAAAAAGGGACAGCAGCGTTTTTTGGCCCCTGGAGGCCCAGCTGTCAGTCAAAAGCACACATCAGCCCGCCTACTCGGAGGCTGGGAGGCTGAGGAGGCGAGCGGTGGCGTTGCTCACACTCGACCAAACAGGCCGAACAGAGGACGAAATGTTTCTTGATCTCACTTTCTCTTTGTCCTCCTCTCTCTCTCTCTCTCTCTCTCTCTCTCTCTCTCTCTCTCTCTCTCTCACTCTGTGTCTCTTTGTAGTGAGAGCAGCAGAAGCTGTGCAGAGAAGAGTCCTCGCCAGCCAACAAAGCTATTGAAGCCTTCCTCCCCCTCTCTCTCCTCCCCCTCTCTCTCCATCACTCGGTCTCTCTCTCTCTCTCTCTCTCTCTCTCTCTCTCTCTCTCTCTCTCCCTCTGTTCAGGCCTCGCTGTGTTTTTGGCAGTTACTACTGACCATCATGGACGTCACTGCCAATTTTTGTGAAAACTGGCACATATGGCAGCTGAAGTGCCATATGCCATACAGAATATTTTTTGGCCGTTTCCCCCATTTGTATAATCGCTGGATCCGGTATAAAAGTGGCTCATTATTAATTCATTCCTTCCCAGTTTTTTTTTCCTCCTTTCAGTCCCCCTCTGTGTGTTTTTTCTCCTTCCCTTCATTTTTTTTCCAGATCCATTTGATGTCTGTGAGGACAGGAACGACAAGTTAATTTAACGTGCAGCGTGGGGATTAAAGCCTTCGCTTCATTCAAAGCTAAATGTGCGATAAGTGCCAGAGCGGAAGTCCTTCTACATGTATTCATGATGTTTGCATTCTGGGCTAATAAAGACCAAATTAGGTTTAAATGCTTTACATCAGACATAATTGGCTTATTGTTAAAACAGTTGGATGTAAGAGGGCTGGAAAAAAAAATCGTTTTAGGATTTCAGCTCAGGCTGCAGCTTAAGTCAACCTTGAATCAAACAGACAGAGTTTTTATTTTACTTTATTTTATTTTTCATCATAGTTTTTTTTCATCATCTTTGAAAATATAAATGTGACAAAAACAAAAATGTCAATTAATTTCTTAAAGATGCTCAGTTACAATTTAAAACAGCTAGAATATCAACTGAACCAGTTCTGTAAGGGAACTATTTTCAGTGGTGGATGAATATATATTTGAGTTTGTGAGTGAAACTAGTGGATACTCAGAGAACTGCAGTTGTTCAAACTCTCGCATTGGCTTCATGATGACAGAAAAGTCATTTATATTCTTTATTCTAATACAACATGTGGACAAGCCAAGCAGTTAGATATCACAGCACACTCATTGTGATCACATTGATTATAACTCCAAGGAGTCTAATTTCAGAGATGAGTTTTTTACTTCATTTATCCTGATTTAACTGTTTGTTTGAAACAACACAGCGCTTCAGTTTCATTTATTCCCTTTAACAGTATCCAACACATTTCAGAGGCAAAAACTTTTTGTTTTTCTTTTTGAATTTCTACACATATGGATCAGTAACTGATCTCAACTGCTTTCCACTGCTTTCATGCAAATAGATACTGGGAGATTATTCATCCGTGCATATTAAAGATGAAGGATTTTGAGTTGTAGCCACCATGAAAGGAGCTCCTCACACTTTGAATATAAAGTTTGTTTGTTGCTGTTTTCATGCATTTCTGTGCTGGTAGAAATACATAATGTACACATGTATATTTATCAGTCTGAGCTTTAAACATCTCCCCTGTCAGGTATTTATTTTCCTTTTTATGTGTGTGTTTTCCCTCTTATAAAACTGGGCAGAACTTGATGTTTTTACGTGTGTTTTTTCTTCTTTGTCTCTCTCTGAACCACCTGCTCTATTTGCTGTCCTCACCGTGAGCCAGAAACAAACGCACATCACTTCCTGTGTGACCGAGAAGGATTTCAGCAGCTAAATTCAGGATCGTCCTGAACTGGCTGAAGGTTGAGTCACCGTGTTGTTATATCACCGAGAGGACGGACTTTTATTCATCTGTGATTCCTCCTCTCTCACAGTCCTCTCTTACCGTCACCAGTATTGTTCCTCCATGTGTGTGTGTGTGTGTGTTTCTGTCTTTCTCTCTTTCACACACACAGTGAAACACTTCCTCTTTGCTTCTGATAGTCGCAGCTCGTTCTTTCTTCTCCTCTTCTGCCCTCCTTTGGAGACTGAAAGGAAAGAAACCACGCTGACTCCATCATCCACAGTCCTGTCTGACTCTTTCTGCTCCTTCATCGACATGTCAAACAACTCTTCTTCATCACTCAGCTCAGACCTGAATCACCTGAATATAATAACAATAAAAAACAGAGGACAGCTTCCAAAATCTTTCATGAGTTTTTTAGTGTATAACCTGCATCAATATTTTGGTGATTTGCGAAAAAAAAAAATGACCAAGAAAAACTTAGTTAAAGAAGATCTAAATTATAACAGAAATAAGAGAACTTGACAGTTAAAAACAAAGTGTTTTTACATCTGAAATCATATTCAAGAGCTTTTATTGGAGAAAATGTACAAATTTCTTTGATGTAGTACTACAGTTTAGTCCGTGGTGATTCTCTCTCTTGCTCTGTCAGATTTTGTGCTGCAGCTGCACCTGCATGCTTAGCTCGCAGCTCAAACTCAAAGTTCTTTACTAATATTTTTAATTAAGTTTGACACAAAGTGCAGATCGCTTTGACCTGTCAGCTGAGCGTTCTGAGAGTTTCACAATAAACTGCGATGTTCAGAAACACAGGGGTGTTTATAGTTTACATCACTGCAGCAGAAGCAGGAAGCAGGAAGATGCAACTGTGGTTTGAGTGTGGTGAACCAAACAGATTAAAATTATCAAAATAATTTCTGATCTTGATTGCATCATTTTAGTCTCTTTTTTTTTTTTTTTTTTTTGCTGCCACTTTTGGCTCCTGACAACTATCCCATACCACAAAGAGCTTAAGCTAATAAAAGCCCAACTTAAACCCAATATTTTTAAATTAAACTTAACACACAAACTACCTTCAAAAACTCCTTTTAACTGAAACAGAAAACAAAAAAAGTAAAAACATAGATAAAAACTAAAGGGAAAATAAAACCTGATTAAAAACTTGGCATGCTCCTGTGTGAGTGTGTGTATAGGTGTGTACACTGTGTGTGTTGGTTTATTTATTCAAATCATGTCACATGAAGATCTTTTCATGTGCTCTCGGTTTCCATAAAAGGCTCTCAAAAGAGGAACATACTACCTACAGAAATTAAAGAGACACAAAACATAAAATCTTTTTTTTTTTTTTAAAGCATTAAAGACAAGCATGAGACAAAACATTAACCCTTTAACTACCTTTCCTTTTTACCCTTCAGCTTTCACATTTTAAATGCAAGGGATATGAAGTCTATTTAATTTTTAACCTTTGAATGTTCCATCCAAAAAAAAATTTAAAATAAATAAATAAGATTTTTTTTTATTTTTCCTGTGCTGTTGGGGCACTAAAATCAGAAACCACAAAATTTAGAAAAAATATTTTGAGCTGTGGAGACGATTTAATCAAGTTTGACTCAGTTCAACACACAAACTGTTGAGCTGGAAGTAAAACAGGCCGTCCAGTGACAAAGTATTCAGTATAAGGAAGGGAACCCTCATTAAAAATGAGACACGAGCACTCGATAAAAATGAAGTAAACAAAAACAAGTTTAAACGATCAGGTAAAACAAGATTAAAAGAAAATTATATAAGAACACAACAGCGCTGCACCAATTGTAACGCCTCGATCAAATAACACAAAATAAATACATAAAATGGGTTTTTATGTCGTTTGTACAATTTGACCTTTGACCTCATGTTTACACTATTTCATGCTGCAGCAGGCTGAATGCTAACTACATCTGAAAGACTCATATCTCACAATATGCATGTGTCTGAATATCTGATCTGTTCTAAAATCAGCCACATTAACCTGATGAGTCCATAAATAAAAACCACATTTCATATCAAACCGAGTGATAATCAGGATTTAATGATTGTAATGAGTAAAAAATGTCTGCCAATGTGAGACTTCATTCTTCTCAGGGATAATGTGCTCGCTGCATTGGCAGACATTTTTCTGTCCTTACAGTCAGCTGAGTCTTTATTTTGGCCTGTTATTCATTTTTTATAATATAATGGGATAATAATGAGACAAATAACAGTGTGTTAGATTTGGGTTTTAGCAGTGTGAGGTGTTTAAGGTGATTGGAAAATGGGCAAAAAAAGCGATTTCAGATGTTTAAGCTTAATATTTTATTCGTTCAGTTATTTCTTACAGATCTGCGACGATATCAGACAAAAATCTGAATTCAATGTTCGTGTTTTATCTCCAAAGATTGATCGAGCTTCACAAAAATATTTCTGCTTCAGTTAAACCAGGTCTGGATAAATCCACATTAACAAAAGGTGAAAGAGTGAGTGAACACAGAGTCCTGTCTTTGTTTTATTTAATTCATGTCTGCATTAATATCTGCAGGAGTGTGTCTGACCAGCATCCTCTGCACGTATCAAAGTGTAGGCTGATTTATTAAACAGCTTTGTAGGAAGCAATAACTGTCAGCTTGTCCACAGACGAGGACGTCCACGTCTCCCTAAATCTCTGTGTTTTTCTTCTGATGTGTTTACACATCTAAGATCAATCCTCCAATCTCCTGAGCTCCTTTCTCTCCCCTCTCAAGCTCCAAACACGCCGAACATTTGACGAGCGGCGGTGACAGTCCGAGCGGGACGAAGAGCTGTCAGAGTGAGTCTGCTGGATTCAGTGTACTGAAGCTTCTGTTGTGTCTGAATGAAAGGAGGGGAATTAACTTATTATTAGCTCTGAATGTGAAATCACAGAGATGAGATTAAAGAGAAAGTTTGGTTCAGAAGTTTCCAGAAGAAGGCCTGTTGATCCATGATAAAAATATGATCCTGTCAGAAAGTCTCTCTATAATGGATGCAGGGCTGTTTCTGAGCTCCAACTGTAGGATGATGACAGTGAATTAATGATGGAGCAAGCGTCACGCAGCTTTCCTCATGCACTATTTATTCAACAGGTGAGACAGAGCAAAGAACTCTGCATTTCATGCAGAAAATGTTCATCACGCCTGTGTTAATATTTTTAAAGCTGATGCTCTTCTGTCACAAAGGTTCAAGGTTCACCTTTACCTGCTGCTTATACAGTTAGCCAACAGTTAGTTATGATGCTGGACCAGTTTTTTTGGTCTTGAAGGATTTGGTCATGGTTCTTGAGGCTGTTACACATTTAAATAACAAACTTAAATCCTAAAAGTGATGTTTTTAACATGATTTCTCTCCTAAATGCTCATCACTACATGCTAAATATTTAATCTGTAATCGTTCAAAGGGTTAAACTATTGCCTTTTCTACCAGGCAACAGTGTTTAAAAATGAGGCCAGTCTTTTTAGGTTAGTAAGCATCAAGTGTGAACGTTAAATAATTTAATAATTCTGTCTTTGTGGACACTTAAGTAAATTGTAAATATCTCTTTGTAGAAATTTAAATACCCACTTTAGCATGCTAACATTTTCCTTTTTATACTTGCTTTTTTAAAAGTACCATGTTGCTTGTATCGCCACACTTGAGTGTGTTAACATTTAAGTACGATGTAAACGTGAAGTGATTAGCATCTTAGCATGCTAACATTCGGGTAAAGCAGTATTTGTTTTAATTGTATTAGCAGGAAATGTTTCATCCTGTCATTCTGAACATGAAGCTAACCACATGCTAAAACTTGTCTTGTAGGTTTATTTTAAACATTCTCCATAAATAATCTGAATTTATGTTTGTGATTAAACGTTAGCTCACTCATATGCACACTACCACAGTCTCATGCTAATGCTCTGAAATGCTAACCCCTATAGTATTAAAAAAAAAAATGACTTCATAGTTTTACTTTATTTGAACATGAACATGTTAACATTCAGTTTAAACTGCTGCTTCTTAGCCGGTATGCTAATGCTAATGTTACCAGGCTAATGTCACTCCAATATTCTGAAGGTTTGAGGTTTGACTCAGTGTTAGCTTTCTAAAAGTCTCAAGTACAACATGAATAAAAACAATGCTTAGAGTTCAATTAGCTCTACATGTGCTAAGATAAATATGTTAGTATTTGTAGCATGTTCCAGTAACATCCAGTGAAGGTTAAAGCTAAAGTAAGGATGGTTCCAGTGCAGGATGTAGTTTTAAAAACAGAATCTGTCCAAAGTGAGACGATAAAGATAATGAACCCTTTGATTTAGATTAAAGTCTTTAATTCATGAAGCTAAGCTGCAGTTTTTCATTTAATACGTCTACTGTTTGGGGTTTAAAATCCTCATTTACGATCCTCATCATCTCCAACTGTAAAATCTTTTTGTTTCACACTTTCAATAAGACCTCAGAGTTTTAATTTCCTGTTTTCGTTTGAAGAAATGAAAGTCCTCCGTAAATAAAATAAGAGCGCTGACTTCATTATCTCTGTCTGATACGTGAGTGTGAACAGAAGAGAGTGTTCAGGAAACAATACAGCTGTCAGATGATTCAAAGACACACTGCTGCTGCTCAACTGTGAGGCTTTAAAACGCACACGCACACACACGCACACGCACACACACACACACACACACACACGTCAACACACAAACACACACGCTGCAAAATCCAACAATCCCTGTCGTATTGTGAAAACTCTCTCACACACACGTCCGCTCAATGTGTTAGCTTCAAAGAGAGAGAGATTACATTTCGTTTTCTTGCAGAAGTGTACTATTTTCCTCCTAATTAAACCCCAAATTTCTGAATTATTTTAACTCCTACAATAATTTTCAAAGAGAATTTTTCTTAGTTAATTTTTTTTTTCCTAGAAGATTTTGCTATTTCACTTTGCATAAATGTGTCATTTTTGGTCAAATTTGAGTCCTGATTTAATTTTGAGTAATCGAAATAGTACGCAGAGAGAAAGAGAAAATGTTCAAAAGAAAAAAAAATAAAAAAAAATTCTAGTCCGTTTAAACGAAGGTTATCACTGAAGGATTAATTTCCTGATTTTGCAGAAACACACGTGCACTCACAGACTTTTGAACACGCATGATGAATTCAGTGAATAGTGGAAACCCTCAGAAGAAGTCAGATTGTTTCTCACACACGAGGACAGAAAGCTGTGTCTCTCAGGGAGCTGTGACTCTTCTTTTATTATTCATGGAGTGTGTTGTGCGAGTGTGTTTGTGTGAAGTCACTGAAAGGTTTCATGAGTTTACGATGAGACACTTTATCTGAACTGCTCCTCATCTTAAATTTACCATTTACCTTTTTTTAAAAAAAAAAAATATATATATATATATTTTTTTTTTTTGTTGTTGTTGTCAAAACAGCAACAAGGATCTCTGGAGTCTCAGCGTACAGGACAGAAAAGACAGAAAAGAAATGAGCAGTGGTGCTGCATTCATTTTCAATATTTTATCTCAATTATCTGGTCTGTTGTGAAATAATTTATCTTTTCGGAATCCTCACTGTGGTGTCAGAGAGCTTCATTCAGCAGGTTTTTACTTTCAGTAGAGGAAATGAAAGGAAATGATCTGTCTGATGGACATCATAACCACTCTGACTTCATGCATCCTGCTGCTGTTTGGAGATTTTAATGAGTTCAGATTCATCTCTGCAGCTGGTTCATGAACAGAAACCACGGAGTGAACTCAGGAAAAAGATCCGTGTGGTGATGCAAGGGCATAAAATCCTCACCAAAATTCTCAGACTTAGCATTGGAATTCCTGCAGCACTCATGTTAAAGAAACTCACAGTGACCTTTGACCTTTCTGCTCAGGAAGTCAAAGACCAAATCATCATTCATTGCCTCCTCTTTTGTCTCTCTATGCTGCAGATATTTAGCACCTAGAGGTTCGTGCATCTCAGGTTTTTACTGAGATGCAAAAAAATCTTAGATGCACGTTCTTTAACGTTGAGAAGCAGAAATTTTGAAATTCTACTAACCAGTACATCGTGTCAGAGCTTGTTGATTCATTTTCTGCAAGTTCAGTTGTTTTAATAACTGAATAAAAGTGGCAGCAATGCAAGCGTGACATGAATATTTATCAGCTTCAAGAAATTTTTGTCATTTCAGAGAGAATATTTATGCAACGATTGAATTCTGTTTTTTATTAAGGCGTTAAAAGGTCGAGAGTTTTTGCTCCTGAAATGGAAAAAAAGAGGGCTTTATGTTATTATTATTATTATGATTTTGAAGACTTTATAAATTCTTGCCTGGAACTTTACATTTTAGTTTGTTAATCTGATGCAAAAGGATCCTAAAAGGATTTGTTTAACGGCTATTCTTTTTGCAAACGCTTCGTAAAATGTTGTGTTGTGTTGTTTCTTGAAATTAAATGTGATTGAAAATGGATGCATGAAATTAATGAGGTTATAAAGATGAGAAGATTTTATTTATGTGTGTAAAAAAAAAAAAAAAAAAAAAAAAGACAAAATGAGTCCATCATCAGTGGAGCACCTGCAGCTCTCCATCACTCCGTCATCTCTTCACATGCATGCAGATTATACACTGGCGCCCCCTATGTGTGCCTGAGCTCACTGCAGGCAGCAGCGGAGCTCCGTGGTGAAAGGACCCGGGACGGAAGCTGCTCAGGCCGGGTGTGGAGAGGGCTTGTGCTTCGGAGCTTCAGATGATGAGGCTCACAGGAGGTCTGTGATTAACATAAATACAGAGAGTCAGACCACAGGGGGGGTGGGGGGGAGGGGGGGTGAACTGAGGCTGATATTAAAACTATATTATGAATATTATGATAATACTGTGAAACTGGATAATTCTGCTCTAATATTCTCCTTTTCTGACTCTTTAAAGGCCACTTTCTCCCGACACAGCCACCAACTATTGTGATTAGAATTATAATAATAAAGGGAGGGGGTCTGGGGGGTTTGGGGGGTTGGGAGGGGGTCTTTATCCCTGAGCTCGTCCATAAATCGCTTCAGATGACAGTCGGCCAGTGAAGAGTTAAAGGGAGGAGACGCAGAGTGACACGCCTCATTGGGTAGATTATGTGCCGCAAACAAAAAGTGTGTGTCGGTGTGTCAGTCAGCCAGAGCACCGGGCCCCATCTGCGCGCGCCTCTCTCTCTCTCTCACTCTCTCTCTCTCGCGCTCTCTCTCCCTCTCCCTGTCAGTCTATGTCTGTGCTCCTCTCTTTACCACAGACCGGTCACTGTCCGCGAGCCTCTGCAGCAGCAGCAGCAGCACCGTCACTGTCACGGCACCGGGAGGGGATGTACTGACAGCACGGAGCGGACCGGGAGCGCAGCATCCTTCCTCTCCATCACATCGTGTCCTCGCGCCCTGCTTCCTCACGGGGCTGTTTGTTTTTTCTTTTTGTATTTTTTTTAAATCACAATTCTTCTTTTTGTAACGGAGGAGCACGCGGGGTTTGATTCGCAGCATCTCTCACGTTGATTTGTGGATTATTGTTCCCGCTCATCGATCCTGAGGTAGGTGTGAGTGTGTGAGGACAGTTTTAGGATGCTTTCTAATAGATTCACGTCCTGCACGCGCGCAGATGTTTGAGCACCGCGGACAAAAACCCGCAGCTCGGCCCCCGCGCCGATTTAGGACAGTTTTCAGGCTGGCACGGCTTTAGCAGATGGGTTAAACACCCCCCGTCCCTGCTCACCCACAACCCCACCCGCAGCGGGTCTGAGCGGAGCTGCAGCTCTCCTCCACTTTACGGATGTGCAAACAATCCGCGCTCTGTCCCTCTCTGTCTCTCCGTCCTCTGTGATGTGATAACGATCATTTCTAGAATATTCTCTATCAATTCTCCCTCATGAAGAGACTCTTTCTGAACATTAAGGAGCGTGCATGGTACCGGGAACTCTCAGCATAGCCTTTAAAGCGCTCCAGAGCCGCTTTCAGTGCACTGTGCGTAAAGAGAATCCTTTGAGCCTGTTAACGGAAGTAAATTAAAACATTCAGAGAGAATAACCGGAAATATTTCAGTTCATTTTTTTATTTCGACAAAGCTTAAACCATAAACTGAAGAGTCTGTGTTCTCTGCACAGACAGCAGCCGGTACCGTGCACGGACAGATCACAGCTCATCTTTTCCCACGAGTCATCATTGTTATTACTGCAGCTGTTATTGACCGGCTGCACGCGCGAATTTACACATTTGGTGCCAAAAGATTCAAACCTGAGGGTCTATCTGCAGATTTAGTTATTTCTTTTTCATTGAATTATTACATCTCAGGATCAATTATTGTATGCACGCTGGGTGAGATTATTATTTGATTGATTTATGGCTCATTGTGAAGAGTTAACGGGGGGATTTAACGTCAGAATAAAACGCAGAGCGCGCAGAATGACACGTTAAAGTGCTGCAACAGGCCCAGAAACACAGAAGAGTTAATAAATATCAATACATGTAAATATAAACATATCATTTCTGATATTTTAATGTCAAATATAATCCGTGCAACGATTATACTGCAGATATACGGAGTTGTTGGAAACAAACATATCTTTAAGGATTTACTCTTCAGGAAAGCTTTTATTCACGCTTGAAGGAGATCTTTGAGAGCATTTAAAGCACTGCTTTAGTCCTTTTAATCCTATTTTTTGTCTTCTTTAGTTTTAATTTTGTTGGAATGCACAGTGAGCGTAATTTACGCAGAGCAATTGTGCGTCAGGTGCAGGTTTTTTCGCGCACACTTTCAGCTGTTTAACGGCAAGCCGAGGAGAGAAGGAGAAGAGGAGAGGAGAGTGAGTGAGCAGCGTCTAAACACACACATGGAGAGGTTAGGAGAGGCAGAAAGGAAATAATGAAGTGCTCGTGCTGCTTTAATTACAGTCTCTGAGGGGAACGTGCTGGATTATGGTAATGAGCAGACATACGCTGCCGCTTGTAGAAGGAGAGGAAAGGTTGAAAGCAGTGACTCTGACAGTCCACCTTAAACAGGTTGGACACGCTCTGAGCTGCGGACACGCACCGGAACACACATGAAGGGAGGCTTTTATTCTTTAAACGATCATTTATTACAGCTTAAGACGAATAAACACCAAACAGCAGACCTATAACCTTTACATCCGGAGTGCTCCTACATTATTTGAATTTAGAGTTATAATAAAAAACACAATGAAGCAGGGAACCGGAACATTTCGCTGTTTACGCATCACTTTAGGTTTTGTTTTTCAATAACTGAAAAATTGGATTATTTCTATTATTTTAAATAAATGAAATTAAAATTATAGGATCTAAAGAGAGGAGAGCGATCAGCCTGCAGAGGCCTCTAATGTGCAAGTATGGATTATTTCATTAAAGCAATGCTAAGATTAATAATAGCTGAGTAAAACTAATGATAATATGATGCTAATTTAAATTAAATGGGACAAATTTAAACATTTTAAACTTTTTTCAAATGAAGCTGTTTAATGTGATTAAATGTGAAATAATCAACAAGCTTCTTATAAAATAATATCAACAGAAATTATAAAAAGTAAAAAAAAAATAATCCCCGAATGTTATATTAATCAAATAATACGCGCCGTTTTTTTATTTTTATTTTTATTCGCTGTTTTTTTTAAATCTTATTTCGCTTTATATTGAATATTTAATATAATTGATATTTTAAATCACGTGATGAGGATGCTGAAGGTGATGCCTATGAACTTATTAACGGGTTTGAATTAATGAGAAAGCTGAAAAAAAAAAAAAAAAAAAAAAAAAAAAAAAAGCAGAGGGCCCCAAACGCCGCCCTGACAGCTGCTTTCTCCAATCTGTCGAGGAAGAGATTTATTTCCTTTCCTCTGGGAACAAACAGTCCGTTTACTCTGCGTTACTCCCTGGAATTACTCTCATAGTAATAATACAAAATAAGACATAAAATACATATTTTTGATGTGGTTTTGGTGTTTTATTTGATGGACCTGCTGACCCCTAACGTTCCGGTCCTGTCCCTGGTCTCTCCGCAGACAGACAGCCATGGAGGAGTCCAGCTCTCAGAAGTTGGTGTGGGATGGGGACGCCAAAGCGGTGCAGCAGTGTCTCACGGACATCTTCACCAGCGTGTATACGACCTGTGACATCCCGGAGAACGCCATCTTCGGCCCGTGCGTGCTCAGCCACACGTCCCTGTACGACAGCATCGCCTTCATCGCGCTCAAGTCCACCGACAAACGAACCGCCCCCTACATCTTCAGGGTCAGTGCATGCACAGATAGCCTACAATGCTGCCTACAAAGACGCACATCTGCATTCTTCGTTCTTTGCATAATCCCAACACTTTATTCTAAATTTACAATAAAACATTTTAGCTTGTAAATGCATCTCCACAGTCACTTCATCCCTGGTTTTCTTTAGCAGTAAGATTAATATTACAGAGTCAGTCTAAGATCCTGATTTTCTCTTTAAATCTGCAGAAAAAAAGCCCAGACTTTAAAATATTGTCATGCAGTTGCTGCTTATTTACAATAATTCAGTGATAGTAAATCACTGTAGAGCGTAAAATGACAAATGCATAAAAACATTTTAAAAAAGACGAAGAAAAGGCCTCTTTATTCAGCCTTTTAAAGTGTCATCAAGCAATAAAAAATACTCTTGCAAAATGAAAAATCTGTTGAAAATCACTTTGCATTTGAGAGATGAATTTGTGAATAGATGTGAAATGTTTCAGAAAGAGAGTTGTTGCAGCACTGCATGAAAAAACGTCATAATTTCATCGTCTTGCTCCAATATTTGATGCAAAATCTTAAAATTTTACTTAAAATTGTGATTTGCAGATCGAAGAGAGCAGAAAATGATTTTAGTTTGCATTTATAAGATGCATGTAGAAGTTTCTTTGTTTTAGATTTGAAAATATATATTTTTTATGTTGATGATATATGAATTAATGGATTTGGCACATGATTCTGCAGTTTTGGATTAATGCGTCCATATTCGTTGCACAGGTGGACACCTCGGCGGCTAACAGCACCTCTGAAGGTCTCATGTGGCTCAGGCTGGTCCAGTCGGCCCGCGACAAAGAGGAGCAGAATCTGGAGGCCTATGTGAAGAACGGACAGCTCTTCTACCGCTCGCTGCGCCGCATCGAGAAGGACGAGGAGCTGCTGGTGTGGTACGGGAAGGACCTCATCGACCTGCTGCTGCTCAGCGCCAGCCGAGCGCCCGCCAAGAGCAAAGGTGAGGAGCAGATTCTCAGGTCTGGGTTTTGTCTGATTTGGGCCTTTGCACCTTGTTGCAGGTGTTGTTTTTTTTCTCCATGCATGTTCTTCGCAGGTTGTTTTTAGCTCTGCAGCTGTTTTTTGTGAATGCATCCTACTATCAGTGAATTTTACATTCTTAAGAAGCTCATTTAAAGCCAGAAAAACTCTACAGAGACGAAGGTTAAAGCTCCCTCAGCTCTGGACTCATTTCCTTTTGTCCTCTCTGCAGGTTCGTCCCACCACTCGTGTCCTGACTGCAGCCAGAGGTTCCAGTTTGAGTTCCCATTCCTTGCCCACCTTCGCTTCCGCTGCACCAAAAGACTTCAGAGCATCACGGGGGCCGACGAGGACTCTAGCAAAGAGCGCAGCCCCGAGCGACCAAACACCACCCCGACCAGGAGCAGCCCAAAGCTGGGCCGTTCTGAGGGCTTCAGCAGCCCCCCGGACACGAACAAACCCTCCACAGACTTTCACAACCTGGCCCGAGACCTGGAGAACAACCGGACCAGCCCGCCCAGCGACAAGGAGGCCGAGATCTGCAGCGAGAGCTCGGGGAAGAGGAAGTTCTCAGAGATGGAGGACAGGGAGATCAGAGCGCCAAGCCTTCCTCAGTCCAAGTCGAAAGACGAGCTCGCCACGTCTGCGCAGAACTACAGAGGAGCTTACGGCCTGGAAGAGAACCACCGCTCCTTCTCCCCACCGGGCTCCACGCACCCCGGCGAGGGCAAACGCAGCGCCTTCACTGAAGTCAAGAAGGCATCTCAGAGCCTCAAACACCAAGGAGGGAAACTCCAGAGCGCCAATGCTGAGAACAAAGATGGCAGCCGGCCCAGCAGCGGCCCGTCGGAGAAGCACCTGAACATCAGGCAGGTGCTGTCAGAGACCCAACCCCCTCAGAGCTCGCCGATGGGCAGCGCCTTCACCTCCGTCAGCCAGCAGGGCGGAGGCAGTGGTGGAGAGAGAAAGAGCGCCTTCAGCCAGCCATCCCGCTCTTCCTTCTCCCAGATCTCGCCGCTAGTGATGCCGCCCAAGCTGCTGGACTGCCACCCAGCGGTGGGCGACACCATTTCCTCCAGCAGACTGTACCAGGCCGACCACCTCGCCGCCAAGCTGCAGGGCGCGGAACTGGGCGCCAACTGCCCTGTGCCGGGCGGCATGGCCAAACAGAACCCGTTCGTCTACGCCACCACTTTCTGGCCCAAGAACTCAGGCGCCATCCAGCTCCAGATGCCGTCAGCGCTCACTCTCCTGCCGCCCTCCTTCACCTCGCTCTGCCTGCCAGCGCAGAACTGGTGTGCCAAGTGCAACGCCTCGTTCCGCATGACCTCGGACTTGGTTTACCACATGCGCTCGCACCACAAAAAGGAGTACGCCATGGAGCCGCTGGTCAAGAGGCGGCGCGAGGAGAAACTCAAGTGCCCCATTTGTAACGAGTCCTTCCGGGAGCGGCATCACCTGTCACGTCACATGACCTCCCACAACTGACTGCTCGCCTCAGGGAGAGGGACTATTTTCTATCGTGGAGGGATTTAATCGGTCTGAGCGGACACTTGGAACACTTCTGACCCTGTTTGCACTTGTTTTCACTTTGGACTCTTCTGATCCTCTCTGTTCACGTCGTCCCTGAACAGACGTCGCGCCCAGCGTCGCACTCGGCTCTTTGAAATGAATTTTATTTATGAGGCACGTGAAGTTTGAGCAGAGGGAAGATTTAAATATGTGTAAATGTACAGTAAGTCGTATTTTATATCCTATAAATGCAGATATAGAGCAGAGTACAGATGTAGTCAGACGTGGTTGGTTTACAGTGCAGCAGCAGAACACACACACACACACAAACACACACACACACACACACACACACAGCGGGGATTTTATGTCAGACTATATTTCAGAGTGCATGTAATATGAAATAATATTGATTTAAGATGCAGTCTATACGTTACGGTGTAAATAATTTGTTGATTTGAAATACAAAGTGTCATATTTTGTGTCAGTGGGGAATAGTTTCAGTGTTTCTTCCTTTTGCGGAAATTTACTACTTAATAGTTTATCTAATCATGTTGAATGCATTGACAATAAAATAGCTTTATTTTCACCTTTTGGCCTTCTGCATCCTTCTTTTTTATGGCAAAATAAAAACATGATCCTGACTGTTCATATGTAAATACTTCTTCATGCATTTAAAAAGAGGAAGTGCGAGAATTTTTTTATTATTATTATTCTTTTTGTATTTATAAAATGTGCTTAAAGACAGAATATCAGCTTTGTTTTTAAATACCCACATTTATATTCACAATATGATAATCAGTTTTTATTAAAAGTAAAAAAAAAAAATAAAAAAAAATAAAAACTTAATCTGTTAATTAATATCATGGTTGGCATGATTACGTTTTTAAATGACGAGCATTTGACGTCATTCATTATTATCGTTATGGTTTTTATCATAAGGTTATCTCTGCACATCAAATATCTTTTTTTTAATATAAAAAGATTCAAACTATAAAAACGTCACCATATATAATAGGAATATATAATAGTTTGGAATTTGAAATAAATAAAACACGCACCTTTGAAGATGAAGCCTTTATTTCTGATCGGTGAGTTTTTTTAGTTTCTAAAAATAAAGATTTCTTACACCATCAACTCCATCATGCTGGTTTTGCAAAAAAAAACAACAAAAAAAAAAAAACAAGCTGCAGGTTGGATTTATTGAATCTTATCATAAATCTTGTAATTATCTTGTAATAAATCTTGTAAAAACGATATTTGACAAATATTTCTCCTGATATAGGACGCACAGAGGACGTAAAGCTGCAGACGAAAAGATTCAGCGCCAGGAAAACAAAACGAGGCACGAGTTTCGTAATATCAGAACATTAAAAAAAAACATATTTTAAATCATTATTTTGCTGTCTAAGGATTAGTCTGACCTGTTGGATAGAACAACATGATGAATAAACATCCGGATTCTCTGGTTTAATTAATTTCTGCAGTCAGAATAAACTCATCAGACTCACACACTTCCGGTTAAAATGAAATAATAGAAACATGAAAAAATAGGGAAAAAAAGATGTAAGTGTCCGTGTTTGAACGTCAAATAAATAAAATGTGTGATAACCTGACATAATTCAGTGATTCAAACGCAGAGGTGAATATTTTCGGATGGAGAGACTCCAAAAACTGACAAGTGGAAAATGGTTCAACAGCGACACCAAGTGGTCAACATGTGAACTGCAGGACAGGAACGACCCACTCCTACAGCAGGGTGGAAACATTGTTCAAATTTTTCTAAAAGCACTACACAGACTTTAAAAATTAACTATATCTTATTGAAAATGAAAATGCATAATTCTAAAGGGATAAATAAATCCATAAAATGCAAAAAAAAAGTTAAAAGAATTATTAGATTGACTTGGAGGAAATAAAAACAAACACAATCTGATACACCTGTATGAGATTTATCACGATAGTTATATAATCATAAATTAAATTCTGTAACTTCCTCTACAAAACAAAACTGAGAAAGAGGTTTAATAACAATAAGAATAATTAATGAGAACAAGACCAATCCGGATAAATATACGTGTATACATGCATATATTCATATGGGAGAAAAATATTAAAAATATTAAAAAAATATTAAAGTTGGACAAGAAAATCTTTAGGGGAAATTATTTGTAACTTTAGAGCAAATGTGTAAATATTTTATTCAAATTAAATAAATAAAAATAGACAAGCAAGTTTCTAAGAGTTTTTTGTAAATGTTAGTATTTCAAAATAAGTGTGTACATTTTCACAGAAATCCAAATTTAAAATTAAATTCTTCTTATGACACAATAAGAAAAGGAAAAAAAAAATAGCTTTAGAATGTACAAACTTAAACTTACGTAAAATATTTATCACGTTTGAAATCAGGACCCTGATGCTGAAATTTTGTGTTATCCTTGTGTAAATGTGTGCTTGCACTACAATAAATATCCTTCATTCTATTGAAATCAATCAAAATTAATTTATTTACATGTACGACTTTGCACAGGTGCAAAAAAACAATCTTTTCTTTGAATACGGAGATTTTTTTTTAATTCATTTTAATTTCCAGTTTATTTATTTTATTTATTTTCTTTTTTACATTTCATTAATGCATGTTCAAAATGTTAATGGGAAATTTAAATCATCAGCTTAATACTTTAACACGCTGATTAGTGCTTATTTATGTCATTTGTTAATGTTTGTTAATGTTCCTCCTAAAACATGAATCTCTCAGAGAAATGAGACCCTGTGAGGTCTGAAAGGTGCTGGAGGAAGTTAGACTCTCTCTCCTGGGACAGAGCCAGGATTTCATTCTTGGGTCGGCCCTAAATGACAAAAGTTAGTAGATCACTGTTCAAATGAATAAAATGACTGATCGATATCCTACCTGTGGTTTCAAAGTGGATTTGGTTGCTTTTTGCTCCATTTTTATAACATTTAAGTGCCTCAACAGATCTACCTGTGATCACTCTCCATGGTACTGACCAAAGAGTAGCGCTCCAACGCACCACGCTACAGCTTTCCATTTATAATAGGCTGTAAGACATTAACCATGGTTAATTAAACAGAATAAAAAAATGTACAATCTTTCACAAAATCATTCTGTAGCACTGCCCAAATAACATGAGGCTGAATGTTGCATAACTGTTCAATTGTTTTTTTTTTTCCTGACAGGCTAAAAAGATTGCAAAACACGTCTAATTTTGCAAAGACAGGGCATCTAACAATAACAAAATGAACTGAAGTGACAAAATTCATAACATTTAAACCAATTTAAAATAATGATAATAATTTCAAAGAAAAGTTCAGGGTGGGCCTGCTGAAAAATAGGTGGGCCCCAGGACTGTTGGGCCCACCCGTAACGCCGCCCCTGCTACAGATGTCCACTAACGACGCGGTCACCCTAAATCTTAAAATCTATCAGAGGAAACACATGAAGTGACCGAAAACAGAAGGAAACAGAAATCAATGACTGAGAAAAATAAAATGATCTGAAGCTAAAACATCTTTGAAATGTGTGTGAAGAAAGTCCTCTGATGGTGTCGACTTCCTGTGAGTGCTGATCCTCATACCTGCTGATTAGAGACAACCTGAGCAACCGTTACAAACAGAAACACTTTCATTAATCTAGACACACACACACACACACACACACACACACACACACACACACACACACACACACACACACACACACACGCTCCACCTGTAACAGAGAAACCTGCTCCCTCTAATCATGAACATCCTGAATCCCACTAAGGCTCCACTCACACACACTCTCACACACACGCTGATATTTAGTGCTCTCATACTTTGCTGCTTGTGTCATCGTCCCTTTTGTAACCCCCCCTTCACAAACACACACACACACACACACACATTTGTCAGTGCATCACTCAGCGCTGGGCCCCGGACAGTTTATATCTCTGCTAAGCTGGCACTTCCATTTGGCCCCGGGCCCCGGTCACACCACATTTCTACATCTCAGACGTTTAGCTGACGCTATGATCCGCAGAGAGCTGAGTGGAGGTGAGCAGCAGGTACACCGACCCCAAACCACAGACCTGTTTTTTTTAATGGTCCAGAGCTCTTAGAGAAACTTTGATACCAGAGCTGAGTCCAAAATATACCCGACGAGCTGATACTGAACACCGGAGAGAGTCAGAGGAGGGACGAGACGGGACATCAATCACTCTGACACTATGTGAGACGGACGCAGCGTGGAGTTTATGTTCCAGCTTCACAGAACAGGCTGCCTCTCCTGTTTGTGATGCTTTTATTTAGCTTTTTTATTGCTTTACGCCGAGGTTACACACACCAGGTCGTAAATGATGGATGTTTGGCGCCCCCTGCAGAGATAGAAGCTCTGACGGAGAAACGTAACGATAGCGCCCTCTGCTGTTCATCAAAGGAAAAATTCATTTTCATCTCACTGATCTAAGTTGTTTCATAAGAGAGCTTATTTTTTAAAAGGACTGTGAGGACTTTTTAAGTGATCTTGAAAAAGTCTCACTTCTAGATATCTGCCTGATCCTAATCCACAACTTAAAATGAGATTATCAGCGCTAATGACCACCATTAGCTTCCCGACTGTGTCAAACAGGACCGGATTAAGTTACGGCACGTTGAAGTCTCCATGACAACACCCTTACGACTGATGAAGTTCAGCAGTGAGAAGAGAGATCTGTGTTTTTTGTTTTTATTTTACCAAAGAGCATAAGAAAGCTAAACAGGAGAGCAATAGTGCAAGCTAAAGGCTAAACCGCAAGCTAAAGGCTAAACCATGAGCTGAAGACTTCAGGATGTCATGTTTCCTTTCTGTCATGGCCAAGTTTGACATTTTGTCTGCCCCCTTTTTTTATTTTTATCTTTTTGTAGCCAGAAGAAACGTATTCAGAAGAGCAGGTGGATGCATATTCTTACAGCTTTTGCAGCACATCGTTCTGCTTGTTTCTTTGTTTTCCTGCTGCAGCATATTTCTGACATTACATTCGTTTGAGTCTTTTGCAAAGACAACTTGCAGCAGATGCCCCGGCAACAATTATAAACGTTTCATGGAGGAAAACAATAACGTTTACAAGAATATGAAATCAGTTAAAAAGTGTAAAGAATGCACCAAGCGACTGCTTTAAAGTCTCTTCCTTCCTACACAGAGCTGCCCCCTGCTGGACGTCACACTGAGAGTGTGATTGAAGCAGAAGAGAAGAATTCAGCTGAGGAAGAGGAACATTTTCTCAGACCGCTTTAACAACCTTTAGTGTCGCCTCCTGCTGGACACTGGAAGGATGCACGCTTCACACACTTTTAACTTGGCTTCAGTTTTGAATCCTGTTGACTGACATTAAGTGTGTGTGTGCTGCTGCTGAAGTATTATCTGTAATATATCGACAGGTGTTTGTTATAAAGCGCTACTGTCACCAGAGTCAGAAGCTGAATCCAGCCCTACCTGTCCAAAAAGAAACTACACGTACTCTGGTGGATTAATAATCTTTAGGGTTTATGGTCTGAGTTCTCCAGAAGCCGTAAAGAATGGAAAAGCTGCACCTTAAAAATCAGATTCTGCTTTATTCATATCTTAAAGACGTGAAGTCATTTATTGTTGAGTTTTTGAAGCTTGACCCTGTTCCCGGTTTAATGATCTCGTGCAGACGGCAGGAAGCCGTGTGAGGCGGAGGAACAGGTGTAACCTAAATATCCAACCTCTGGAGTCTCCACCATCCCCACCACGAGAGGAATCCAGGACTCAGACGTGCCCCGCAGACAGGTAGAGTCCCAGAGGAGGGGGATCTCAGCGGGGCCTGGATGTGTAAATGTGTCCCTGTCAGCGGTCCCACAGATGAAGTGCATTGTGGGTCAGAAATAGAGAGCTTGCACAGAGGACGATGCTGCAGGATATTTTTAGAGCCTCAGAGATGATGATGTGACGGCTAATGAGACAGGAGGAGCCAGGCCGGGCTAATCCTCTGGATCAGGACTTTAAACGCGGACTGTGTGTGTGTGTGTGTGTGTGTGTGTGTGTGTGTGTGTGTGTGTGTGTGTGTGTGTGTGTGTTCTGATTTTCTCTCTTGTTGGCTCGTGTCCAAACTCTGTGTGTCCTCTGCTGTTTGATATAAAGATATTTAAGGTGTAAAATCATCCACAACCTGCCAGCTGTCGGGATTTTTATTTATTTATTTATTGCAGAATTGTTTCTGTAAATTTTTCCACTGATGCCTAAAAACGAACATTTTATAGCCGCAGTTCAGATGCCCCAAACATTTTAAGAAAGGCCAAGTGTTTGAATCAAGATTGTGAAACAAAATGAATGAAAATCTTTGAGATATCGATTCATTTAGTCAAACATGAACTTATGGGAGCTGGGAAGGTACACTCCTGCAGAGTTTTTCCCAAAGACTGCAGGAACAGAAGTTTTGCGAACTGGACAACAACAACAGTTAAATGGTGGACTTACCGGGTTGTGCTTGTGCTGCTGAATCTGCTGACTGCCTTTTGACAAAATGTGCATCTGTTGCTCCGCTTCTGCACTCAGAAAAGATGTATTTAATATATACACCAGATGATGAGCCCGCCTCTTCTTCGGTCTACAGTTATATCGCTAACTACAGGCCTTGTATGCGTACTACAGCGTTTTCTGTATAAACACAGATTTTTTTCTGTGTTTTTTGCGTTTTTGAGTGAAACGCTGTGAAGCGTTGTCGTATAAATGGGGCCTGACCCCCAATTCACACATACTCCGTCAGCACCGCGGTCCGTCAGAGCGAGCCAATTCACACTGGATCCGTCTCAGGAGTGGAGCACAGCTCGGCGTACCCCATAGCAGCTGGATACGTGAGATCACAAGATCAGAGGAGGACCACATGTTCCCGCAGGAATCACACCTATGACTACTGCTTTCATGATATTTAGTATGTTAAACTCACCTGCCCTCCCAGAGCTTCATTAATTCAGTCCTTCCCTTTTAGTCTCTGTTGGTGTCCTTATATAAAGGATGTGTTGTATCGTATATAATTATCTGGTTTTCTGCCTCCAATATAAACTTTTCCTCGTCCATGGCGTCAGATTTCCTCTGGGTCTGACCTGCTGATGACTGCTGGCCCTGTGCCAGTGTCATAGTTTTAATATACCAGGATAATTTTACGATCGACAGGCTGAACATGGTGCTTTATTTTGAAAAGACCGGAAACTCTGATCGTTTTTCGTGTCTGTTTTCCTGTTTGGAACGATCTGCTCTGCAGAGATTGACGCGTCTCTGCAGCGTACTCCGGTACGAATAGACTCGCAGTGAAACAGCCGCGAGCAGCCGTTGGTAGCACGCGCCGGAGACGGACCGCGGCGCTCACGCTGTATGTATGAATTGGGGGTAAGTAACCGCTTCATGGTGGGGAGCAGTAGAGTTTCCTAACGATGGCTGGTGTCAGCTGTAAAACAGAGACAGGTCACAGAAAAAGCAGCAGGAGCACCCGAAGAGGACGACTCTGTTTTGAGGATCTGGAACCTGGACAGAGAAAAGCTGAAGACAAAAAAACGTTGAGAGGGACATCAGAGCTGTTAGCGGTCTGTGGTCTCTTTATCACTGCTGCAGCTCAAGGTTGGGATTTAGTCTGCATATCAATGGGCCTTGTGGATGTGTTATTGGTTAGTTTGTCTTTTTTTTTTTTTTTTTTTTTTGCACAGTTATTATTTACAATCTCTTTGCTTTTGTTCAGAGGGTTTTAACCAAAGAAGGGATGAAACAGTAAAAGATAAGTTTAAGTCTCCAATCCTCAGGGTCTCATTGTCATAGTGAGTTTTGATCCTGTTCCAGCTCTGGATGTTGTTTCTAAATGAACCCCACCCCCCGCTGTTGGCAGAGTCTGAGCTCTTTCTTTATTTACTCTCCGTCATCTGTCAGTCTGTCAGTCTGTCCGGATGAAGTCACTCTGCAGCCGATGACTCTCAGTCTGCTCGTCCGGCTCTGTCACACATTCCTCTGACGTCTTTGAAGCACATCTCTATAACAGATATGGTGTTCTGTTCTCTACAGGAGGAGGGGTGAGGAGGTGGAAGAGGGGGAGGAGGGGTGAGGCATGTCATGTCCTGAACATCTTCCTAACTTTATCAGACGCTGTAACGACCGGAGCACGAGGATCAGCTCAGGTTCAAAGCTGGCCGGAGTGTGCTCATCTTTCTGGAGCGACAGCTAAAAAAACAGAACATGGCTCACTTATTTACAACCAGCACACACACACTCACACACACATACAGGGAGAGAGGAGGGGTGTTTGGGGGGGTGCTTATATTTTAGATGACAGGAGCAAGTATCCTGCTCTAGAGGACTCAGGATTACTGTCACATAACAGACTAAATTCAGACGTGCAGGCAGTGATCCAGTAATCGTGACGTGAACCAAACAAACTGAAAAGAAAAACAAGGTGAGGAGAAGAAAAAGATCAATGTTGAAACTTTTTTAAAGTCTAGAGCAACTGTTGAAATATCAGAGAGACTTTTGTTAAAATCCAGAAAAACTTTAACAGGATAATGGTGACAGGAAATGTTAACATCCAGAGGAAGTTTCATCTGATCATGGGAAATGAAAACCAGAGAAACTTCTCCAAGGTCCAAAGAATTCTGAAAGAATCAGAAAAAAAGAAATCTAGAGCACCTTCTGTCAGATACAGAAAGTTCTGACACAACGAGACACTTTAACTAAAATCTAGAAATACTGTTGCAGGATCACAGAAAACATAAGTCGGAGAGAACGTTTTGTTTGGAGCAGAGAAACTTTGCTAAATCCTGAAAGAACTTTAAAGGTCTTGAAAAAATTTTGCCAGATCACTAATAACATATAATCCAGAGAGACTTCAGTGCAATTATGGAAAATTTAGTTTAAATCCAGAAAAAAAAAAAAAACGTTTGCAAGGTTTACAGGAACTCCTGAAAGATTCAGAGAAATGTTTGTAAAATCTAGAACAACTTCTGCAAGTTACAAGCAGTGTGTAAGAAAATCCCAAAAAGTTCTGAGCGCTCCAGAAACTTTCTCCAAAAAAAAAGTAGAAACTTTTTCAGAATCGGCAGAAAGCTCTGTCGAATCCAAGACACCATGAGATCCTGGGAAATTTTCATTTGACTCCAGGAAAAATCCAGAAAAACACTTGCATGGTCCATAGAGACTTTTTGCATGGACTTGATCGACATTTGCAAAATCCAGTAAAAAAAAAAAGAACTGGATCATCAGAAACTTTTGCTGGACCACTGACACCATGAGACCCAGAAAAATTTTGTTTGATCACAAGAAACTTTGGCTTAACTCTCCAAAAACTTTTGCAAGGTTCACAGAAAATCTAAAAAATTCAGAAACCATTAAATCTAGAGCACCTTCTACAGGATACAACATCCTGAGAAGACATCTATTCTGAGATGTCAAGAAACCTTTGCTTGATCACAGACATGATGACATCCAGAGAAATTTTAGTACATGGGAAATGTTGCTCAGATTCAGGAAAAAAAACTTCAAGGTTTTACCTTTTTCTACTTAAATAATTCAGAGAAACTTTTGCAAAATCTAGAAAAACTTTTTTCAGATCACAGCCAACATGGGAGAAAAAAATGTGCTTTAACAGAAAAATGTTGCCTAAATCCCAAAAAACTGAGCAGAAATTTAACTCATCTTGATCCCCCCTTCATGCTCCCCTGAGGCCCTCGGTGGATGTGAGATGAGCATGTTTCTATAAAAGTGTTACCATTATATCTTACTAGAAAATTTTCATGATTTTATTCATGTCTCTACTAAATGTGATTCAGGAATGAGCTGAATATTCTCTTAAATATAAATTGAATGTCAGGATGGAGATAGAAGTTAAAAGGAACACTGCAGAGCAACTAAGGAACATCTCGGTCTCTTAACTGTGCCATTAAACTTCTCTCTCTGTGTGTGTGTGTGTGTGTGTGTGTGTGTGTGTGTGTGTTGGAGCTCAGTGAAAGGTCCAGATGAAGATGTATGGAGAGCAGGGAGGCCCAGATTCAGAGGAGGATGGAGGATTAGTGACGTTCGGATGTTTCCTGTGAGGAGAAACAGACCAGATCCATCATCTGACTCCGGACCACCCAGAGACCAGAGAGAGAGAGAGAGAGAGAGAGAGAGAGAGAGATGCTGATGGGTTTAATGTAACATCAAGAGTAGAACAAAGGCAAGAAGAGTCTGTAAACCTGTTGATTCATGACCAGAGAGGAACATTTCAGGATGAGCTGAGATGATCAGAGTGGTTGCAGAGATACTTTCTGACCCAGATTCTTCTCTGTGTAGATCTCCTGCTGCAGTTTGGCTCTGGTCTGTGGAGTTTCTTAGTCTTCAGGGACAGAACGGTTTCTTTGGCACAGCATATTGCACATTAACTCGTGATTTTCTCTTCCTTTTATCCTGTAAAGGTGTGAAAATGGTGCACGACAATGAAAAACTGATGCCAGCCTGCTCCAGATTTACAATACAAACTATTCAGAGAGAGTAAGATGGAACAAAGATGAGTGGGCTTACATTTAAATGAACAGTGCCTTCAACAGCCTTAAACACAACTCAGGTTTAAGCAAAGCTTAGAATTATGACCATTTGGCCCCTGGAGTTCAGTCCACACAAAATGATATCTGGGAGCATCCCTCTATAAAAGCTGTGATGCCTGATGGATTAACAACCTCTCTGATTTATAACCATCCCTCCCATTAAGCTTCCCTCGCAGTGACTCTGTTAAAGTAACTGAAACTGCATCCCAATGTTTCCATCAGGGTGACGAAGTGATGCTGATGAATGCATATAGACCTGCCCCCCCCCCCCCCCCCCCCCCCCCCACACACACACACACACACATCTTCTTCACACTGACAGCTGGTGTGTGCAACAAGTAAACAGGTGTTTCTTTGTGTCTCAACAAAGAGAACACAAACAGGAAAACAACAAGCACCCCCCCACCCTCCAGTTACAACACTAATAAAAGGAGAGCTTAAATTCAAGATGAAAACACTAAACCTGAGAAATGATGTGAAACTAACTCTCCATGCAGTCAGATACCTTTCCTCAACAAGAAATCTTTAAATAAGTGAGACTCGAGGAACATTCTCAAGTGTTGAAACAAAAAAAAAAATGTTTGTCCACTTCTAGATATCTGCCTAATCATACTCTACAATTTAAAATGAGATTATAAGCACCAATAAAGGTTATTTCTAGATGCTATTTCTTAGCTTCGTGATCGAGTTGAGCCAGACCGGATTGATTTATGGCACGTTGGAGTTTCTATGACATTGCCATGCCGGCTGATGAAGTTTAGTAGTGATGAGAAGAGTGTTTTTCTGTGCTGAAAACATTTCTGGGCTTAATTTTGTTATAATGGTGGACACTGGAGCTGAACTGACGGACAGAATAGCAGGAGAAAGCTAAACGGGAGAGCAATTGAGCACAGGTTGAAGGCTAAAACGTTGGTTATTCAGCAGTGATCTGATCAAACTTGAGAGTCTGTCAATAAAATGAAGAGTGAGGTTATGTTAGCTCTGCTTGATAGATGAGCAGGACATAAGGATTATCTCACACGTTAGCCTACGGATATGTCGGAGCACCGGGCTGTGAGTAGCCCTGAATACAGCCAGCTACTAAACTACAATAAAAACTAACAAAGTTTGCTTGTTGTCACATTTCAGACAACAGCGCTCTGTAACGGTTGATAATTACCTTACCTGTTTCATTGTATCCGGTAAAAAAATTGTCTTGGACAAAGAAAAGTAGTGTCAAAAAGAAGATCTGATCTCCATTCATTTCCAAAACAAACACACGCCTTGTTAAGAATCGTGTCATCAGGACAGTGTGCGCGTGATTCCAGCCAATAGATGTGGCTGCAATCCAATAAGCAAATAAAAAAAAGTAATTTCATTTATTTTGTAATCTTAATTTCAGTAAATGAAGCCTCGGAACAAGATACACACTACTTATCTAAATCTGAGGGGAGATGTTTATTCTAATTCAAATAAAGCATTTTTTCCTAAAATACTTTTAAGAAAAAAAAGATATTCAGGCTCAATTTAAGATTAGATGGTGAACTCAAAGATTAAAAAAATCAAAACAAAACAAGTAAAACACTTCAAAACAAGGTTATAGATCTAAGATATCTTGCTCCAAGAATTTAAATCTTGGCAAGTGGTAACTAATTTGCAGTGAATACGGTAATTTACTCTTGAAGAATGATTAAAGCTACATAAAGTAATATTTAAAGAAGAAACAAGTCTCAGCACCATGTTCTGTACCATGGATCGCTCTAACCATGTACACTGGCATCTAAAGATGGAGGTTTTCCAGGAGCAGTAACTGGACGTAGCAGAGAGGGTTTCAGAGGAGCTGCTGATGGTGGGAAGCGCTGGCGGGGACGTTCCGTAATGTGTTTGTATTTCTCATAAAGTCAGCTGCTTCTCCTCTTCTGACTCTGAGTCTTCATTCTTTACCAAATATTCATATAAACACTGTAAATCATATCAAAGTGGGACGTGACGGGGACTTGGCTGACCTCCCGAGCCTCAGAAGGACCGTTCTGAAATATTTCACGGACAAACAGCGTGCACACACAAACGGAGCATGCTCGAGTAATCCCACTCCCATGAAAAGAGTGAAATAACAAACAGAACGATGGAGAACAATCTGAGGCCCGGCTCATTAACTCTGACCCCTGAACTCAGGACCAAGAAATGAAAAGGACCACCACAAAAACCTGCACGCTATGAGGTCTGGGACTTGAAGGAGTCTTACCATAAACATGTATACAAGAAGTGACTATACATAAACAACGTGAGTCAGATTTTTAGAAAAGTATTGAGTTCACGAGTTGTGACGTGTCTGAAGACGCTTTCAGAAACGGTGGAGAAATGGCTGAGCCAGTTTGATTTTAATTCATGATGTGAATACATCCAAGGATCTTTTGTGAGAGGCGATCAGTCAGACAACGTTAGAGCAGCAGTTTGGTTCACGTCAGGGACATACAGGACCAAAGAGCGTTATGCAGAGTGTTAATACAGATCAATGAATGGAAACTTTCCATTTGGCCCCCAGAATCTTACAAAAAAAATACCCTATTGAGGAGAAAAGAAACATATTACTCTATTTATTTCTAATTCTCAAAAGCAGCTAGTGCCAGAGCCTGAGTTCAATCTAAAACCACCACAGACTGGTTGCACGCAGAGATGCACTTGCCCCCCTCTCTTGGTCAGTTGAAGTTGAGTTAATAATTTCAAAGTTCCACCAAAATTCAACTAAACTTACACAAATAACAAAAGATTGTCCCCAAAATCCCTGCAGAAACACACAAGAAAACTCGAAGGAAGAGACGGAGGAAGACTTGAGCAAGAGAGATGGCCCACAGAGTGTGAAAAAACAAAGGGTAACCTGACACAGGTGTGACTGAGACACAGGTGAAACTAATGAGGGTACAATCAAAGAGGAGACAACAGGGAGGAAACAAAACATCTACGTCGATGTGTTTTCTATTGAAGCTTTATTCTTATTACATCTTCCCAACCGTTGACCCAAGTCCATTTTTGAACCGTCTGAAACCCACTGATAGTCCTCTCATGCAAACCTTTTCAGCTGTAGGTTGTCTGTGCAGGACCTAACAGACGATTGGTTTGTGTGTGTCCTGTGATTCCTCACAGCTCTAAAGGATTGTTTCTAGAAAGATCCAGACTGTGTCATCAGAGGAGCATGTCCATCATGTTGATAACTGAGCCCTCTGCCCCTCCGATGCCCCCACAAGGTGCCCTCCACCCTCAGATTGATCACCGTCCCTCAGGGCCGTCTGCTGTTTGCTTAGACTAAGACGCTGCTAAAAGCTGGGATCAATGGGGCGGGGGAATCAATCAGGATCATCCATGTTTATACGCCTCAGGGGGATTAGCTCACTGTTAGAGAGCGGCCTGAGGAATGAGCGCCCATTAGAACAGTGGGACTAAACACTGGACTCGTGTTTACATAGAAGGTACTGCGGGCTCGCCGTGCCAGAGACAATTAGACCCCATACAGGACGTAATCCACCGCCGGGCCAGAGCTAATCAATTCAAACAGAGCCCACCACCAACACAATGAGGGCTGGATTACAGGCAACGCACGCAAAGATGGAAAATTAATCAGATTAATGCTGAACATGTGCTGCAGCGACCAACGACCAGAGTTTACTGAATCACATGGGAGCAAAGAGAGTCCTCTGTCTTAACAGTTAGTCAAAGAAGTCAGTACGTATGGAGGGAAGTTCAGAGAGAAATGATTGAACTTTTTCTGTTTTCATCTTTAGATCCTCTGACACCTTTACAAGCAATGCCATGTCTTTGTTGGATGATTTAAAAGCATTAACGGTGATCAGAGACTGTTTAATGTATGGACGTAGTCTCTGTGACATCACCAGTCTGTTCCTGAACAGGAGAAATAAAACTGATCGTCAGCGGCAACCATATTGGAAATGCCGACTCAAGAGGCACCAGACCTGTTAGTCATCATGAGCTGTGCCTCTGATTGGAAAATCTTGATGATCTTAATATCTTCTAAATATCATTTTGGAAACTGGACTGTAAATACGTTTTTTTTTTTTTTTTTTTTTTTTTTTTTTTAATGCCGTAATGCTGACTTTGTGGCTTGGTATCTTGTTTGGCTTGGTATGCTTCCAGGCTCAAGCAGAAACTCACTGAAACTTCATATTTTTAAACCTGATGCTGCCATGATGATAAAATAAATAATAATAAAAAAAGATACTGCAGTTCTCCAAGTGTCCACTAGAGGCTGTCTACTATGGTGACTCAGTCCCTATAGAGTTCCATGTTAAAGTGTCAAACCTTACAGCAGAAATAAACATGTTTTAAAACTTTAATCGTATAAACTATATCAGTTTTCTTTTTTAAAATTTAATTTGGTAACTGAAGTATTAGTTGCCCCTGTTAAAGGAAAAAAAAATGCAAACTGTCCCTTTAAACCGCTAACATGAGATCAAAAGTGAAAGTGAACAAGTAAAAGAAAATAGTGAAAGAACATCTAAGAAAGAGAGTAAGCACAACACGGAAATAACTGAAATACTGAGTGTCCACTAGAGTCTGTCTCCAGCAGTGAGTCAGTCCCCACAGAGCCTCCATCTTTAGCTCCGTTTCCACCAGGCGGTCCGGTATAGATCAGTACAGTTTGTTATGGGTCAGATCAGTAAAACCCGATAGGCAGCTTGCAAGCTGGATGCCAATATCCGTGTCAGCTACGTAATAGCTTGGAGACACAGAAGCTCGACACAGTGTACCCTGCTAATAAATCCAACAAGGAAGAAAAACGCAGTTTACAAACCAATAATGTGGAGGAAGGTCCACACCACCGCGGTCAACCATGGAACACTGTTTTGTGATGCTGTTTTCCAGGCAAAAAGAAAGTTATCTTCACAAAACAGATTAAAACATGGCAGGGTTATATGCTGTTCTTTATGACTGCTGTCGCACAGGAAGTGACGATTCTTTTGACTGATCAACGGACTGCAGTGTTTTCTAGCTCCACCTTCTGGGGTCGGACCGGTGAGTCTTGCACCTCAACAGAAGGGTACCAAAAAGTGGGACGGTACGGGTCGGTATTTTGGGAACCTGTCCCGGTTTAGTCGAAGGAAACGCCACAAATGTGTGCCAGTGCGTGCCATGCCGAGAGGAACCGAACTGAACCGTTTGGTGGAAACGAGGCTAAAAGCAGTGCATTTAAAAAACCAAAAGTTACAATATAAGAAGGAGAAATCTTATAAGGACGTGATGCTACACAGTTTTTTGTTTTTTTTTCTAGATACCACTACAAAAAAAGTCATTTTAGACACTTAACTTTACAAAGAGGATGGTGGTCATCAAAGGAAGAGAAACTTTAAAGGAAACATTTCCGTTTAAAGCCCACTTAGCATGTTTGTGACAACTTGTTTTGGCTCTTATAATCCAGTGTCTAGTTGTGTTTCCTCTCTGCACACAGCTCAGTTCATCAGCAGCCTGTCAGAGCCTCTCCTGTAAGCCGAGGACGTATCAGATGATAAGGTGGACTAAAGCCTATAAATACAGCTGCTGAGAGTCCCGGTGAGCCAGTATTAAACTCTGCTGCACCACCTGATGCTCTGTGCTGTCTGCTCCCTCAGTCCTCCTCAGAGGAGAGCTCTTCACGTCTCTCTGATATGAACTAACGGGACTAATCTGTGGGTAAACGATGTCTCTCTGTGCGTAAAATGCCGCGCTCGGTGCGTCCTGGCGCGGACCATTCCCTGGAACATGTGCGGTGTCAGTCTTGCTCTCTTCACGCCCCGCTGCTGTGGATCGGTGCTGAGCAGGAGTGGCATCTCGGCGACAAAATCCGGATGAAAGAGCGTCCTTTAGAGCTCAGGCATGCATCGAGCAGTGAGATCATTGGCGTTATAAATATCCCCGTGCCAGCAGCTCCACAGCTCCAGCTCCTGCAGCCGGGGTAATGCCCAGCAGCGCTGCAGGCGTGTGTGCGCACCCGGACTTTAGGAGAGACGCAGACATGCTGGACGTAGCCTAAGGAGAGTCTCCTCTCTGGAAGAATGAATGTTCCTCTCTACCTTCTGACCGTCGCTCACTTCATCTCTGCCGCCGCTGGAGCTCAGCACGTCTCTTTGGAGCGACAACTTCAGGAAGAGGAGGTCCGCTCGGGACGCAGGACTTGCAGACTCTACTGTCGGGTTGGCATCGGCTTTCACCTCCAGATTCACCCGGACGGCAGAGTGAACGGCAGCCATGAGCCCAACCAGCTGAGTAAGTCTCTCACTCTCTCTCCCCTCCGGTGTCCCGGAGCACCGAGCAGCTTCTCTGATGAATAATAAAAACGTCTGACGCGCACGTGAGTCCCGCGCGCCCCGCTGAGATTGCGCACTGGGATCTGCAGTCCTGCGTACTCTGATTAATCCTCCCCTGTCTGTAACTGCAGAATCTGCTTTAACATTTATAACAATCATGATTTAAACAGGAAGAGAGCGAGTCTCGCGCTCCTAAACTTAGGCTGGTGGTGACCCTGTGAGGCTCGCGCGCTGCGGCCATCTGCTGACGAGCCTGTTTGTGTCTCTGGATGTTGGCAGGTAGACTATTTGTGGAAGTAACAGGTGCAGCAGTGAGGATGTGTTGGATTCCCAATCAGCACGATTGGTATCCAAACAATGCAGCTCCAAACAGAAGAAGAAGAAGAACAACAGCAGCTCTGGATAGAGCGTTATGGAGAGTTCTCCCTTACAACCAGATGTAACAGATCTTTAATTCAATACTTCATGGAGAGAAAAAAAAGTTGCAATTAGATTAAATTGTTGTGCATTGTGCAAATAAAGTCAAACAAAGGGAATGTGTGTGCAGATAGCTGATGCAGGGGAAAGCTCAGGTTAATTTTTATGATGCAAAGCCCTGACAGTGTTTGAGTGTCAACAGCTGAAAATAAGAATGCAAAAAAGGAAAATAATTCTACTTCAGCTTGCAAACTCTCACTGTTTCTGCAAAGGTTTGCAAAATTACAAGGTCTTGATTTTTTTCTGAGTATTTTTGGTTCACCAGCTTCAACTCAAATAACAGATAAGATTCCCCTGCAGGACCAACCTCACAGATCCTCGTCTTTGTCCCGTGTCGCGGCCTCTTCCAGGCCCGAGGACTTACGCCATAAATCACATTTTCAGTTTTTCGCAGCAGAGTCGGATCCCTCGCCGCTCGTCTGCTGACAACACAACCAGAGCTCAGCGTGAAAGTGCGTCCATTTCACGGTCCCCTTCAGAAGAGTTGTCAGGTTACATGGGCTTCAACACGACAGCCATGTGGTTCCACTTCCTGCAGGACGGCTCAGAGACGAGACCGCGAACTGTAACACGAGGAATCTTTAACCATCACGGCGGATCGTGTTTTAAGCTCCTCGGATGATAATAAAACGGGAGCAGAAGTAAAAGAAGTCAAAGTTGAATCAGCTATTTTTCATTTCCCTTCCCTCTGGGATACTCAGATGCTTTATCTTTAATGTCAGCTGTTTATTTCATTTGAAAATAACTCAGTCTCACATAAACAGATAAACTGACACTTGTGAGTTCATTAACAGACATTTGAAGCCTCAGGTTTGGCATCTATCTGGACTTTGTGAAGCCAAAGTTATCACTTCAGAGAAGAGAGCGGAGCAGGAGAGGAGGGAGGGGTCAGAAAATGATGTCAAAGTGAAACTGCAGTGTTAGCCTCCTTCTTTTGATATCAGACCTACACTCGAGCCAAAGCTGCATCCTAACCGGTAACTGAGCTGACATAAGAGCAGAGCGAGACACGAGAAACTGACAGGAGGAATAAAAATACCCCGGCTCATCCATCATCAGAGCGTGTTGTCTGTCCTCACAGGTGTCCTGGAGCTCTTCGCCATCTCTCAGGGGGTCATCGGCATCAAAGGGGTCTACAGTAACAGATTCCTGGCCATGAATAAAAGAGGACGGCTCCACGCTACTGTAAGAGTCACACACACAAACACGCACACACACACAGTGATGGTTACAGTTTTAATATCATGCAGCTCAAGTTGATGTTTAGAGGAGATCTTGACTGTGACTGTTTAAGATGCCACTTTACATACAAGGGCTAAAACCTGCAGTTCCCTGAGTGTCCACTAGAGTCAGTTTCACGCTTCATGCACAAAGTTTTGGACTCTTCAGATGTGCATCTTGTGATCGTCAGTCTTGATGGTGTTACTATGGCTCCTGTGAACCTGCTGATGTAGTTCAAACTTCTAGAAATGAAAAACTCTGCAGGCTGAAGCTGTATTTGTTTCTTTTATTTATTTTTTTTGCAGCTTTACATTCGTGCTGCATAACAAAAGCCCATAAATCTGACATCAGCATGTCACGGCACACTTCTGTAATCTTTACTTTCCGAGGCTTTCAAATCCTCCCCAAACAGCACAGAGCTCGTCCTCTCTGCCGTCAGCGGGACGGTCAGCCTGCAGCCAGCCGCTCTGACGGCTCATCTGAGGGCGTGCTGGCAGGCGAACAGATAGACGCGGCTCCCATTAGCATGTGTTAATGGGAAGAGCAGATTAAGTGGTGTCTGGGACGGCTGATAGTGTACAGAGCAGGGAGATCAATATGTGAGTCAACAATCAGGCGGAGAGAGCCGGAGCGTCTGCACACTGCTGCGGCTGTGACTGCTGAGCAGAGTAGATTTATTCCCCCTCAGCTCGGAGGATTGTTCCACGAAGCTCCGTCAGCGGGGAGTGATGTGGCGTCTTTACACAAATGATGCCACTGTTCTCTTCTTATTCCAGCTTATGTAAAGACAGCAGCAAAAATGACAACGTTTCTCAGGGTCGCAACATCCCAAACAGGACTCCAGTGAAACCTCGAACTGTGCCGACGCGGATAAGACGAGAAAAACAAAGCAGAGAAGATAAACAGCACGCTGAGTCGAACTAGTTTGTCATGCACAGCCGCCATCTGACTCCCAGGGTTTTACTTCTCCAGGTCCAACATGTCGTCTGCCCCAAACTCCAACTCTGAGATTTCAAAAAGTCGCAAATGAAAGTCCAACTTTACACCTCCACTTTTCCTGCACGGACTCAAAGGTCGGTTGCGTCGCTGTTTGTGTCTGTGTCAGGACGGTGGATGTGTTTGAAGGTT
The DNA here is from genome assembly GCA_030710495.1 of Labroides dimidiatus. Taxonomy (NCBI): domain Eukaryota; kingdom Metazoa; phylum Chordata; class Actinopteri; order Labriformes; family Labridae; genus Labroides; species Labroides dimidiatus. The sequence goes on from CM061153.1 coordinate 27,777,718, forward strand.
TGAGCATTTTAGAGAAAGAAGAAGCAGCAGCATTAATCTTCTTTTCCCCAGGACGTTAAATAAATTAGGATTTAACTTTTCTGTGCAGCACAGAGTGGAGAAGCTAACAGCTTATCTCAGTCGCCATCAGTTGGAGCAAACTGCACAGAGCTGCAGGACTGTGCAGAAATCATATGCATGGGATGTTGATGTCATAAACTGCATTATATATTAGCAAGTTTGGATCTGATGTTCATGCATCCTCTCTGCAACAACACAAATATGAGACTGATCCTTCAATTTTGATACAACTGGATCATTTAGGTCACATGATCTGAAAAGCTCCCCCTGCTTTCCTAATTTGTGCATCCGTCTGACCGGACTCTGCATCCAATGTGCAAAGAAAGGCAAGTTTGAAAATAGAAGTGACGTTGCAGATCTATAAGAAAAGAATCTCTAAATGTCAGTTTCACGCGCTGTAAATCAAAGTTTGATCAGTTTCTTTCTGCAGAAAAGCCTCGCTGTAGACTCCTCGCTCTCTCAGAGTCTGGGTCTTTGCACCCTGAGCTTACTCCTGCCTCCTCTCTCAGCTCTGCCTCAGAGAAATATTTGTTCAACTAAAACTCCAATCTGTGTCTGCAGCTGCACTCTGCTGTTCAAACCGCCGCGTTGATTCGGGGGGATGTAAATGTCTGGGGCCGGTTCAGGCTCGGGCCCCTCGTCGGGGTGTCAGGTGACCCTCTGAAGCGTCTCCCGTTTCATCGTCTGTCATCTTAAATATTTAGATGTTTTCACAGGGAAATTTATCGGCTAAATAGCAGAGAGGGAGACAGATGCACAGGGCGCTCTGCAGGACATCACAAACAGAGGCGACTGGAAGGTCAAAGGTCGAATGCATGAGAGTCAGATATACAGGATTGTAACGGAGCTGCGGGAAATTAAGATTAATATTTGAGTTGTTTTCTTCCTGGTTTATGTCTTTGTGGTGCAGAGTGTTTACTGAAATAAGAGCACAGACGTGAAGAATGAGTTAAATCAGAGTTTGGTCTCGTCTATCTTTGAGAATCATCCACGCAACACTTCCCCGAATATAGATCCCTGAGCGCAGAAACAAAGAAGCTTGTTACACCTCTTTGTGTGTGAAAACTGCACCTAAAAGTCTTCCGTTAGACTTTAAAGTGCTTTACATGTGAGCCCAGAGTTAAAGTCTGGTTCTGGTCCAGTTTTTATTCCCAGATTTGAATGAAACAGGGTTTAATCCTCTGCTTTCTCCTACCTCTGTTCAGTTGGATATAGCAAAAGTCATCCTCAGTAAGTTTCCACCTCTGGCCTGATGCAGCTCACACCGAGGATCATGGGAAAGGTCTGTTTAAGGGAGTGTGACCAATGCTGCGGGGCAGAGCCAGGTTAGACAGCTGTACAAGCATTATGATTTTAACAATAAGATCTCTGGAATCCGACTGCAGCCGTTAACCCCTCGGCGGGAGCTCAGCTCCTTCCCGTGTGTGTACAGTACATGTGTGTACGTGCTCATTCAGACATGCTTCAGTGGATCTGTTTCCAGACGCGTAGCTCTCTGACTGCCAGCAGAGCCGCTGCTGTGTCCCCGTGTTCCTGTGTATCTGTGTTCTGTTAAATCACGGCTGGCGCAGAAACTCTGAGGTTTTGATGGTTTTAAAAAAACAACAGCCCAGAGTAGCGGTCGGTCACTTTGAATAACTTAAAGCACGGCGCGCTCTCCTGTGACTGGCATGTTTACAGAGTGCTGTAATGGCATCATTTTCTGCTATGCTTCACTCTGCAGCAAAGCAGAACAGTTTGTTTGATTTCAGGATGGCACGAGGTTAAACAAGGCGTCTGTTCTGCAGCAGGAGAGCAGGAACCACTGAGCGCGTGGGACAAGTTCCCACCAATGATATTTATAGGACGACATAAACCAATATCTGAACCTCAGCTCCTGAAACGACGTGAGCAGAGCGATGCTCGACATGTATTGGTTGAGCCTACGTTTCTCTGCACGATCAGGAAATGATCCTTGATTATCCACAAGGTGTTTCATGAACCTTGTCCTGTGAGCTCTTCTTGAAACAGAAACCACATTTTAAAACATGATTTCAAACATGGACACAGCCGAGCCTCAAAAGAACTCAGTGGAAAATATAAACGAAAGGAAAGTCGCTGAGGAAGAGCTCTGCTCCAAACATCTGTGCCATAGTAAAGTCAAACTGAGTGATCAGAGTCTGTTTATACTGACCCATGAATTAATATTGTATCAATTTACACATTAACAGTCGGCAATTTTCTGCCAGCATTCCTTCCTGGCTGGAAACCCTTTCATGTGAGCACGCACCAATCAAGACTGGAAAACCCTGGGTTCACCGAGCAAGTTGATATCCCGCTTCGTAGTACCGCTTATCAGGATTGCCAATGTCTTGTTAAGTCAATCCAGGTAACTGAGACAGATCCCAGATGTGTTAATCCAGCTTCGAAGTCCATTCCCCAAGCTGACTATCTTCTTCTTTATTTTTAAAGACGTTCTGGTGGAGCTTAGTGATGTTTTGGCTCATTATCTTGCTGTAGGATAAACCCCTGAGCAGCTAGAGTCGTTCCAGAGGGTTACTGCATGGGTACCGTTTTTGGTTCAAGGTGCCTCTCGCTCTGTACGAGTCACAGACCCTGGATCCAGCAAAACAGCCAGAGTCCACAGACAATCATGCTTCTCCTTCTCAGTTTGGTGAAACTGTCAAGCCTCTTTTTCTTCTTCTGACTCTGTTTTAGTGATGGATGTATTTCTTTCTGCAGCCTGACCTGTCAAAGCTGCATCACAAAGTCTTTTCTTCACAGTAGCTGAAACTGCGACACTACGACCTCTTTGAAGCTGTTGACTCTCAGAAACTTGTCTCCTGGTTTTGTTTCGGCTTTGGCTTTGCCAGACCTCTTCTTGTCAGAGTTTCTGGTCCCAGTTTCCAAGTGTCTTTGAGTGCTGAAGAAAACTCTACTCATTGGCCTCACTTAGACTTTCTTTTATTATCAATTGCCTTTTCCTGCTCATTGTTCGACTGCTCACCCATGAGGGTCAGGTACTACGGTGTGTTCCAGCTCTACTTTTATACACACAGAGATAGTTTGAAGGACTCAAGATAACTTGGGACACCTGTAGGAATTGGTAGCACCAACTTTCAAGGTTTGCTCAATCTCCAGTCTTTGAATATTTATGAAATATTCACTATTTCTCAGTTTTGGGTGACCTTACCTTTTTTCTTAGCCTCTGGCAGCTCAACACTTACCTTTGTACCATGTATACCATCGTTCTTTCACAACTCTTCCAGCAAAGACTCAAACTCAAGCCTCTTGGGTAACAGTCTTTTGCGTATCCGACCAAAAAGTGCAACTCCAGCAGCCTTTAAGAAAGCTGAAATTTATTAAACTGATGGGAGACAATAGTTGTGTTTGATGATGTGATTCTGTAAACCACATTTATGTGACTGCAGCTTTCACTGCGTTTCACTTTGGTCTGCATGTCTTCACTTAGAGAACCATGTCTCATAATGAGTTTGTGAGCCTCTGCTGCTGTCAGTCAAACCATCTCTGTGATAAGAAGTCGTTTAGGAGACCCTGACAGCCGCCTTGGGATGAGAGTCCAGTGTTGTTTGGAGCGGTCTCAGATTTACAGCAGCTGAGTGGATCAGATCACTATCAGACACTCTATGAAGAACAGAGAGGTACAGATACAGGGTTTGACCAAGTCTGGGATAGTTATGGTTTGGTTTGGATCTAGTCAGGTTTGGTCTGGTTCCTGCAGTGGATCAAAGCTCAACCTGTCTTTCTCTTCTCTTCTCTGGTAGGAGTGGTTCTCAGACGACTGTAAGTTCAGGGAGCGTTTCCAGGAGAACAGCTACAACACGTACGCCTCCGTCATCCACAGGAACCACCGCACGGGTCGGGACTGGTTCGTGGCCCTCAACAAGAGAGGCAAAGCCAAGATGGGCTCCAGTCCAAGGGTCAAATCCCAGCACGTCTCCACCCACTTCCTGCCACGGGTTGGCCTGCACGACAACAGAGAGCGAGGCTTCACGATCGCAGACCGGGGCAAAGAGAGGAGGAAAGCCACGCCTCCTGCTCAAACTCCACCCAAACCTCTCACCAAAAGTAGTGTCCACGCTGGAGCAGCGCCGAGACGAACGCAGGTCAAATACTGGCCCAAATATCGGTTTGGGTAATTAACGGACGTCCTTTAAGATGAACTGACACACCGTGGATTTTTATCACGTTAAAGCATTCCGGGTTTCTACAAAGTGTGACAAACCTCAAAGGGCTGCCAGGTACACCTGTGGACACGTCTGTTTTTATGTTCACAATGCTCGGTCCTGTTTTACGTTTCCATGTGTGCTCCAGAGACCATAAAAAACACGGACGTAGTCTCCATGATGTCTCCTGTCCCGTCGATTGGAATTCCTGACTCAAGCTGGCTCTCGTTTGACCCATGCCACTATGGTTGCCTGTCAGTCACGTGAGCCACGCCCCTATTTATGCAAAACTCATGATTTTAATATCTTCAGAAAATAATCTCCTTCCGTCAAAATCATTCTGCAGAGGACAAATATGATCACTAAACAAAGACGAACGGGTCATGGATTTCAGCTTTAGACCCTGAAAGTAACCGAGTCCCTAAACCGGATTACTGTCCCTGTTCTTCCTCTGATCCATGTCTCTGAAGTCAACATTTTATCTGTTAAACATGAAAATCTTCCTCACTCTGCAAAGCAAAGAGCTTCCAACACGTCTCCTAAAGTTTACGCAGCACACACCAACCAACTGTCCCCTCTCCTGACTCCAGATCTGAGATAATCGACATGAAAACCCAGACCCAGGTTCTCCACAGACCCCCTCCTCTTCCTCCTCCTCTTCCTCCTGGGTCTGGACAGCTGTGAGGGATCAAGGAGAAAACTGTCCATCAGACCTGTCACTTTAGAAAGCGGCTGTCCTCAGAAAAATCCAGAGTCATGACCTCGAGGAATTCCCCTCAGGAAGAGCCGAACGGCCGTCAAGCGGGGATAAAGATGCCGAGGAGGAGCGGGGTCTTGTTTTGGTGAAGGTTGGATCTGACGGTGGATCAGATGGCAAACAGCCGGAGGAGGACGTCTCTGGGGAAGAGTTAATAATGTAAAGGATGTAATTCAGCCTCCCTCTGGGTCTGAACTATAAATTAACTGCTGTCTGTGTTTAATTGTTGGAATATCTGGAGCTTAAAGCACATTATGGTTTGGAGATTCAAACAGCCCGTCTGTCAGATTAAAGGTTGTCCCGTGATATCTGTGTGTACATATCTCCATACTGTGTGTTTACAATCCATATATCTGTGTTTCCATCATGTTGGTCCATCCTGGTACATCCCAAAGAAATATTTTTTCTAACAGATTTTTTTTTTTAATTGTACGTGTATGAGAGAGAGACTTTATGTTATATGAAGAATAAAAATAAAGAAATCAGTGTGTGTCGAGTGTGATGCTGAAGATGAAGTCTTCTGACATTTTCATGCAAAGCAAACTTTTTAAAAATTTTAAAAAATTTAAAGCTAAGTTTTGTGGATGAAAATGAGTTCCATCCCAGAGGAGTTCAGGAATGTTGAGACACAGGTGAGTGATTCTTTTTCCTGTTTACCTGAGTTTATGTTGACTAAAGCCCCTTACAGCAATCATGTGAATAATAAAAACAGAGTGTAGCTCCTCTTACAATGACTGACACAGATTGGCTCCTTTGAAATGGGTGTTTTATTTCAATGCAGTCTTGTAGCATGTCAGACATTGTGATATCATGACATCATAACATCATAATCAGTACAAAACGTGTCATAAAGGTGAAAATACAAACAAAATAAAACACAAATATAAACACATATGTAGTTCAGACTACCTCATTGGCCGCTTGTTGTAAAAACAGCATTTTCTTCAAAGATTCCTTAATTTATCTTCTTCCTTTTACTTTCTTCTGAAGTTTAGCCTTTTACACCAGGTTGTGTATATGTAACATTAAGCGTCCGTCCCCAAAAACCGCTGGAGCAGAACCAAAAACCGGTGAACTTAAGTTCCACTTTCAAACATGAAACTCTTAATATTATCTTTGAACTTATTCATAGAAAACATGAAATTATTAAACATGAATTGCATTTGTTTGTAAAATTCAAACATGAATTATAACAAACCAACAACTAATAAGATAAGATAAGATAAGATAAGATAAGATAAAGATAAGATAAGATAAGATAAGATAAGATAAGATAAGATAAGATAAGATAAGATAAGATAAGATGATAAGATGAGATGAGATGAGATAAGATTAACTTTATTGTCCCCAGGGGGAAATTTGTCATTGACATTAGTGCAGTGCTGCTCACAAACAATACTTTCATTATACAATCAGTCATTCATCACCAATATTACAATATTTACAATCACGTGCCCATAGTCAAATAGATAAAGAAGCCATGTCACTGTGGCATGCCAATGACGACCAAAAAAACGAATAAATAAAATATATGGACTTTGTCTCTGCGACACAAAAACATGAGCTCTAATCAAGTGTTTGTGTCTTTTTTTTTTTATTTATTTATTTTAGTCAAAATCTTCTTATTATGGCCCATTTGTGCTCAGTACTGCAAACGAATCCATGTGCAACAGCATTCCAATCACATGCAATAATTGATGCAAGCTGTTCTCATTACCGTAACTCTTCAACCATTTGGGCAAGAGAAAAAAAACCCAAACAGTTCCTGAAAGAAGAGAAGATGAGCTTCTTGGGCATCATTCTTGACTTTTTTAAGAACAAAAAAAAAAAAGAAAAAGTCCAACTAGCCTGGATGATACTTGGGTGATAAAGCGTTAGGATGTTGTAAGTCATCCTGTTTGAGGTTTATGTCGATTGCATGATGAAATCCTGTATTTCTAGTGAACTTTCCAAATATTTTCTCCTGGTATTCTAATCAGCTGATGGTAACTTCCTGCAGAAACTTTCTAAGAGGGCAGACAGAGAACAGTCAAAATTCAGATCAGCTCCAGGGTTAACCTCATCCTTCTTTTCAAACGTGCACTGAAATAAACTTTTCACTCGAATGATCTGTATCATGTTTGCAGCTGCCCAGTATCTTGAGAAGTGTTGTCAGTAGGGGAGAATATACTTTCAGGCTCATAACTCTCTGTTTTTTACATTTATAGGTGGATAGAAATCTGTTTTAAGTAATAACTGAGCTGAACTGAGCTGAATTCAGTCTGTTATGAAACCTTTACTCTAGCTACTGAATGTTCTTTCAAAAACATCTACTGGAAAACTGAGTTGACATGAATCAGAGGGTAAAAGGAGAGTGTGATCATGAGGGACATTGTTCAACACAGAACAAGAACAGGAAGATTTACATTTATAATTCATGCTGGTGTTAAATATTAAAGCAGGTCTTTATTTCTAGGTAAGAAAAACAGTGTGAGACCTCAGAAATGAGCCCCAGCTTGCGTGACAGTCTTTATTTTTGTCTGTGCCTCGTTAACAAATGAATCCCTATCATCTAGTTCCACGTCCTGTTGTCTCATGTGTCTGTCAGCTCATATAGGTCGGAGGTTACAGCGCTGGATCTGCATGAGAGCACATTCATAACAGTATCTTTCATTTTTACACAGCCTTCGGTTTCTCTGGACGTCACTGCAAGGCTGTTAAAAGTCTGCTGACTGAGAGAAATTAAACAAACTGATGATAAAAAAATTATAATTACAGGCAAGAGTAGCAAAATTTCTATTCATAAAGCCAAAAATACTCCTGATAAACAGTTACTTTTATATTTTACAGTCCCATTAAAAGTGTAAGTTTTCCAGGATGTCTGGACATCACTGGATTTATCATTTAGTGTATTATTTCAGGTTTGGACCATACATGAGGCAAACACTGAGCTCTGTATGGATATCAGCAGGACCTCACTTTAATGGCGTAAGCTTGTGCGTACCTTTGCAGTCTTTGAGCTTGGTTGTGATATATGTTAATTCTACTGTGATTAATAAGGAAATACAGGCCAAAAACTATATATATATATATATATATATATATATATATATATATATATATATATATATATATATATATATATATATATATATATATATATATATATTCTTAATAGAAATGTGGTGTAAATGTGCAGCTTCACACATTAACAAACAATAAGTAAATCAGCAGAAACAAGAAGATAAACAAGAACAAACAAGATTTCTGAAATGAAAAAAAAAAAAGTTTTAATTTACCTTAGGTTGAAGGTTAAAAATCATAATTTAAATACTTTTTTTTTCTTAGCTTTTTGACTGTTTCCGGTAACGAATGACGTAAAGTGTGCGTCACGCCGTTGCCGTAGCATCCTCTGACAACACACAGCTGGAGAGCAGCACAAGCTGATCGATATCAAGTTGTTATAACAAAGTTTACATATTACCCGGGGATTACCTGGACTGCAGGGAGACACAGATGGGTTCGTCTGAAGTGAGTCACTCTGATACAAACTTTAAGAGTCACTAACAGGTTCTCGTTCTCTAGGTAAGCCCGCCGACTTTTCTTACCACACGGAACCGCGTTCAGAAAGCAGTTATTTTAAGGTTTTCTTACCAGATCCACCTCAGTGCAAATAGTCTTAAAAATTACATATGACTTTTAAAAATTTATACGACCCCCTCTACGGATCGGCATACAGAGAAAATTATTATACACTTGTCTTTCTTGTATATGATCCCTTTGTTCAGACTCTGCGCTCCATATAGATGGCGCAACTTGATCAGCGCGAGTTTGACAGCTTGACCAAAAACACTGATATAACACGCGCAACTTTGAATAATTACCAAATTAAGCTCAGCCGAATCATTTACTTAAAGAAAATACCACTAAGTTTAATTAAAAAAGCTTTTACAAGGTTCACTTTTGTTGCCAGCGATCATGGAAAACCTACTTTCCGTTAATCTGAATGGTCTCTGGTTTATGTCCTCTTCAACACCCAAAACAAGTTTTAAACCCACCTTTATTCCTCTCTTATACAAACTTAACATATACACACAACACATAAAGAAGTATCAAGACAAATATTGTTTGAATTTATAAATTGCCTGTATTAAAATAGTGTACAGGAGTCCCGCGCTTTGCTTTGAGGACAAGTTTTGGTGATGTAGTACCTCTGATCACACGCTAGGTGGTGGTAACGTACAGATTTGCTCATAAAAACCACTACTATGGCGATAAATACACTTTGTAATGGCTAAAAGATAACAGCAAACTGTATGAAAGAAGTAAAAAAAAATATATAATGTTCATAAGGGATCATAAACCTTAATACAAATTAATCTTAAATATATTTTCGTAGTAATTTATGTTTCACTCAGCAGAGCAACTTTTGTGTCATAAAAATGTTCTGAAAAAAAAATCACAATTGAATCATAATATGATTTTTATGAGCTTTAACAAAGTTTTTTCATGGTTCAATGTTTTTGTTTTATTCTGAGTTTTATAATTGTATTATGACGGACTTAAAAAAAAGCCCCTCAGTCCCACCTTTAACCATTAGGTGGCAGTCTTGCTGATGTTAAACACAGCTGCTGGGGTGGCCACTTTGTTTGAACACCTGTGTCCACACAGAGAGCATATCTGGGCTGATAATCAGTGGCAGTCAATCACTATCAAACTCAGCCACCTCGTGTTGTAACACAGTGCAGTCAGCCCAGGTCAGCTCACCTGTGCACTCAGACTGATAACACCTGTGAGCTGATAAAACAGGTAATTATAAACCTGTTTTTAATGTCCCAGATAAAGTTATTTAGGACGCTGACCATAAAGTCGGATGAGCAGGGTAAATAAAGAGTGTAGGTGTCCCATATAAAGTGTTATGGAGTATTAATGTATGTCATGTGTTCTCAGCAGTTCATTTAAACAGACTTCAGTCAATGAGCCTTAAAACGGAGACAATCCTTCACAGACCAGCTTCAGGACTGAAATATCTGAGACTCATTTCTGGTGAGCCACATCAAAGCTGCAGGAAAATATAACTTTTCCTGTCGGCTGCGGACGCAGGCCAGCTGAAGGGACTCTGGGTTGGAGGACATGTGGCCGGAGCTTTGATCTGTCAAAACCTCAGGATCTGACTGCAAGATTCGGCTAGAGATGATGACTTTATGGCTGAGCTTTAATGACAGCCGGGCTGCAAACAGTGAGCGGAAAACTAGAGCTAAACATCCCCGCAGAGGCACCGACAGATGCACGCCGAAGCACAGAGAAAGACACTGGAACAACAGAAACAAACTCACTCTGAGGCTGAATGTGATCATCAGAGGAACTGTCGCTGCAGAGGAAGAGGGATTATTTAAAAACTTAGCCAAAAGTTATTGGCTGGCTCAAATTCCATGAACTACAGGAGAGTAAAAAAAATAGAGAAAGTGTCAAAAAATCAGAAATATATGGGAAATATATGGGAATAAAGCACATAAAAAAACCATTTCATGGTTGTTTTTCTGCTAAAGCAATACTGAAAGGTAAAATTAAGAGTGTTAGGTATAAATTTTAAGGCAAAAGCAAACATTTTTTTTTAAAATTGCAAATCTATTATACCATTTTTCTCTGATGTAATTCTTACTTAAATGGAAATTTTTCCACGTTTCTGACACTCTGAGCAGCATGAGAGTAAAAGATTTGCTTTCTTTATGCATATAAATGATAATTATTATTGGAATAATCCAAATCGATGATAAACACTGTCCAGAAAATCCTCCGGAAGAAATGAAAACAAACTGCAGATATCACAAAACTCAAGTCCAACAAGCAGGTCTCCTTAAACTCTAGAACTCCTCTCCTCTTCTGTTCTCCTGCAGAGCGAGGAGTCGACACGTATTCTGCAGGAAATCAGACGCAGACGGTCGGTCCTGAGGAGTATGAGGAGAACAGAGCTGCTGCAGGAGCTGTGAGGAGCGATGCTTCGGACTCCCGCCGCAGACCAACGTGAGTTCGGTTTGCACACTTAAGATCAGTGATGTTGAAATCAGAAGAGTGCAAGGAGGGAAATACATTTCAAGGTGTGATCGTCCATTAAAAACTGAGTATGAAGATCACACAATGAGTCAGACGTAAATAGACGTAAAATGTCAGATCCCATCGCCGTGCTTTATAAAAGTAACGACTTCTTGGATCATAACTCATCGTACACTCTTTTATAGCTCACTCATTTTTCCATATGTGCAGTGCAGTGTGGAGGTAAACACATTTATATCCATCCTGCACTCTGGGCGCTCTTTGCTGATGCTCTCCCTGCCTTTGCTTTTCATACGTGCACATGAATGATAAGGGAGTTTTGCGTTACCCATTCCAGTATGTGGATCATTTTTTTTGACTGAGAATGAACATTATTTATCTCAAAGAGCTTTTCCAATCAGAGCAGGTCTGAACCGTACTCCTGCGCTTTATCTGAGGTCGTTTTCAGCGAATCAAATCCTGACGGCTCCTGACTTGTGAATGTGTTACATCCTGTGTGGTTTGAGCTGCTTATATAATCCTTCATGATGAACAAAAGGCAGGATGAATGGAGCGATTCATCGTGTGTGTGTGCGTGTGTGTGTGTGTGTGTGTGTGTGTGTGTTACATTAACAAAGCTGTTATTTAAACACAGCTCCACATCTGTGTGAATTAAGTTCACTTCAACAATCAGACACAGAGCAGGCTTTATGGACTGCTCCTCCTCAGGAACCTGATCACACTGATTGTTCCTTGTACAGCCAGGAGGGCGTGTGTGTGCGCTTTGATGATGAGCCAGCACACACACACACCCACACACACATTAGGGTTTTGTAAGTATCCCAAACATTTACCTGTGAGGTGTTGAATTTGATCGACGCCTCAGATGCTCATCCAAACGTTTGGTAGCCCCTCCCCCCTCCGTCTGAGCGTGTGTGAACATCGGTGACACAGGTAACAGGAGCCTGCACACCTGCAGTCACAGTGATGTTAGACCGCGCAGCCTTTCATCTTGTCCCAACAGGATCCTGGAGGGTAATGTGGTCCAGGAACATCAGGATGTTTAATACACAGCAGTCTGTTCAGAGTCCAACGTCTACATAGCAGCGGTGGAGAAGCTTTTAGGGGCACAAATACAGGATCAGAGAGTCCAAGCAGATCGACTCAGATGGGTTTCTGCAAGCATAGAAGTTATAAGAATAAATGAGCCTCTGGTATTTTGACACTTTATGAATCATTTCAGTCATTTCTCAAACAGAAATGTCAAACTCTCTCTGTTTCCAGCTTCTTACTGCAACTGTGCGTGATGTTTTGCTCCTTTTGGTCATTAAAATGTGGATTTTAAGCTTCAAACAGTCGGTTAGAGAAGTGTGACCACATTGACACTGATTTGGAAAGTAACACTTTCAAACTGAAGTTATTGCCAAATGAAGCATCTTAACATCCTCAAAACCTACAAAGTATCATTTTTAATCCACCTTTCATTTATCTGATTATAGGTTTGTTAAAATATAGCACCCGAAAAGTGCACTGAAGGGAAGACATGTCAGAAAAACATCATTTGAATCCAGTGGACTCAAAATTTACAGAACAGCTGCAGACACGCAGAGAAAAAAAAAAATCTCTCCAGCAGTCAGAGATAACATGTTTTACTAAAAGTTAAAGAAAGACAAAGAGCGGTGAAGCTAAGCTTCACCTTGGTGGTTCAATTTCTCCGTGCTCAAAGGTCAAAGATGGAGTCAACATCCCAACAAACATCTCCGTGGGTTTTTGCTGTGTGGGGGAAACAAACCACAAGCTACAAAGCTGAAGAACAGCCAGTGTTGCCATCTCCTCAGTGAGGAAAGCAGCCATTGGCTGTCCAAAATGTCTCTAAATGAGGTCATCACCTGATTTGCATTATCGTCCATTTGTATATAGTTGTCATGGACGCTGTAGGAGAGAGGAATAACATCTTGGGTGAGACAGAAAGTGTGTAAAAAAAAAAAACCCAACGTTGATATGTTTTGAACTACAAATGAACTTTCTTCTGTGGCTTTTTTTTTTTCTTTTGTTATGTCAAAATATCAACCCTCCTCCTTTAGCCGGGCTTGGGATTGGCAAAAGTAACCCTAAAGATAAATGCGCATGCTCCATGTGTATGCGGTTGCCTGCTCTGGCTGCAATATCCAAATCTCCAGAAAAAATCGCAAGATTCATTGCTAGATTCGTTGCTAGATTCGTTGCTAGATTCGGCGCTCTATTCTGCGCTCGATTCGGCGCTCGATTCGGCGCTCTATTCTGCGCTCGATTCGGCGCTCGATTCGGCGCTCGATTCGGCGCTCGATTCGGCGCTCGATTCGGCGCTAGTTGCTTTTTTGACAAAGAGCTAGAAGGGTCTGAAAACTTGCTAAATATTAATACAGAGTTGCTAAATATACGTACAGAGACGCTAAACTGGCAACGTTGCGAGCAGCTTGGATGTCCTACTGCCCCATAAATAAAGCAGGAGAACGAGTTTAGTCCCCTTACGGAGCCAAAATCATACATTTGTATATCTGAAGTAAGCTCCTGGGTAACTTTAACATAAGATTCACTCTATTCAAACCCAGGGAACTTTTCCATTAATTCCCGAGCAGTTAGTAACGACTATAGGAAAGTATTTTTGCTTGAGTTCCCGTCTCTACTAATATTCAAGACTTGTAATCTTGATGACTTGAAAAAAAACTCATTATAATAACCCCACTTCAGTGTGTGCTGACAGAGAAATAAACTCTTCAAACTGAAATCCTGTTTTGAGCCAGACTGTGAAAAATGTTCATTTCTGCTGTAAAGATCGACTTTTTGAATGGGTGTGTATGTGGTTTCTGTGTATGTGGCCTCTAGTGGACACTCCAGGAACTGCAGCTTTCAGCATCAGCTTCATATTCTAACAATAACCCTGGTATCGAGTTCTTGTCAAACACAAGGTGTGTTATTTGGTGTCTCTATAAAACAGCATATTCTTCGCAAAGTCAAGACAGATAGCTCCGCCCACCTGCAGCCTGCACACCTGCAGTAACAGTGATGTTAGACAGAACACTCAAAATATTTGATCTTAAGGATCTTAAGCTGAAGAGTTTTTTGAAATGTTTCCACAGACTTTAAAAGCCACATTTAGATTTTAGAGCAAAACCAGCATGACGTTTTTTTTTTTTTTTTTAATCCTGCTCGTTTGATTCATGAAGATTCACAACCTTTCTGCCTTTTTATTCCAAATCTGACTGAAACCATGTACAAAAACTCTGCACGAAATAAATAATGTATTTTCAGATAGAGAATATTTGTTCAGATACAGAAAAGTTTGAAACCAGCTCTCCCTGGCTTTGTTTTTTCAGCCGTTATGAATGATAAATGTTAAATGTCTCTGTTTGTCATCATGGCTGCAGCAGACATGAAACGCTGCGTTAATACTCCAACATTTCTGGGAAACAGATCACTCAGGACAGAGGTTCTGTTGTTCTGACTCAGTGGGTTTGAATCATCTCCAAAGATACTAAACAGTTTGAAAATTAAAGCTCAGAATTAAACGTGATCTGTTCTGGGTAATTAAAGTCACATTTTTAATATACCTCTGAAATATCAGCTGATACTGCGCCGTGTTTGAGGTTTCCTCACAGAGTTGTTTGATTATTCGACCTGAAGGTGAAGCATGTGAAGACCAGCGCTGAGTTTCAGCTGCTGTTTGGATCACAGCCACTGACCTGCAGGCTGTAAACACACGTTTCTTCACATGACTTTATTCTGAGCTCATTACCAGCTTTCATTTCTCTCCAGATCCTGAGCCGAACATCCTGCTCCACATGTGCAGCCTCTTTCCATCAGCGTGGAGTGTTATCCTCTCTGTGCAAACGCTGATTTCAGTTTCCTTTGTGGTTTGTCTGATTGGACTTCCACCAAACTGACCCCCTGACCTCCTCTTACAGCCGCGTTAATGAAAACACAGAGTCCCAGGATGCAGCGTACCACCTGCAGAGCCACTGAGCAGGATCAGGACAGGCTGTGAAAAATGAGCCGGGCCCAGAAAACTGGCAGCTCCACGGAAAATAAGCTTGAGCTCATTGTTTGAAGACAGAAAACAGAAAGATGAATAACTTTATAATCATATGGAACAACCAAATGTGCTGTGCAGAAATGAAACATTCTTCTTTTACATGCTCACACACTCAGCCACACAACATTCACTTCATGCTCTATTCCACCAGAACACACCTTTATCAGTTAAAGTAGCTCAAATGTTGGACAGTTTAGCCCGAAACTGAGGTGTAAGTTTTAGCAATAAATCATTCTATAGTCTGACCTACATGACAAAGGATCCTGTCAACATTTAAACGGTTCTTTCCTTGGTGGTCGGGGTTTTAGCCATGCAGTTGTCATACGTGGCCTTGTGCTGCTTTCTTCAATGCTGGGACAGGTTTGCAGTGTCGCTCCTTGTTGTAGCTATGGTAACCAGGCATCAATACCTTACGCTGTGCTGCATCTTCTTTCCTAAATCCAAAATAGGTCCAGACAACCGACCTGCTGTTTCCTCTTTGACACCAAAGTCGCCTCTTCTGTGTCCTCTCTCGCTTCTTCTGCTGAGGCCGTTTTTAAAGATGTCAGCAGCAACACAACAAATCAAAACTTAGCTGAAGTTGTTTTCTTCATCCCCCGCTCACACGTGTCTCAAGATTTTTGGCTGTTGGCAAACCAACTGATAGGTGCATTACCACCACCTACTGCATGCATGTCACGTAAGGTTCCATCTGTGTTCATGAATTCTTTCTTTTACTTGCGATATCACTGTTTAAATTCAATTAATTGTTCGGCCCTAGTAAGTTCTGTGCCTGTTTAAGAAAGTGGTTATAGATGCAGCAGAAACAATTGACAGCAATGAAATGGACAAAAAACATGGCGTCAGGTTGTGGCAGTGCCATGTGATAAGGAATAGGAGTGGATTGTACTGGAGAAAGGACACCACTGGCTGTCAAACCATAAAAGAAAACAATTGTTTTGTCTGCAGGGCTGGGACTGTGTTACAAATGAGCTTAAATAAAGAGGATGTGGCGTGGAGGAAGAGAAGGAGCAGAAGATGCTGCAGAAAAACTGTTTAAGCGCAATATTCGTTCAATACAGTTCACCAAGTGTAACATCTGTTTAACATACTTCTTCGTGCCTTACTCAGAAACTGTAAACTGTAAATAGTTTCTCTCAATCTGGTTTAGTTCTTGCTTATTTCTGGTACTTACTGCTCTTTTTTATTTTATTTATTTTTATTGCTTATCCTATTTCTTATCACTTATTTTATGACCCTATTCCCTCTTACTTCCAACTACTGAACTATGTGAAGTTCAACGAGTCAAAAATGATTCCAAATGAGCTGTGAGGCGCTACATCCACAGACTGAATAAGTTGGAAAACACTGAAGCTGTGAAAGTGGGGGTTACCTCCTTGCCAAAAAAAAAGAGCAGATTTCTGTTACCTGGATCTCTCTCACACTATTGATCAAGACGAGATCAGATTTGTGCGTTTTCTGGTGTACCAGATTTCCTTTGATCAACTTCCTTTGGTTTGATTACTTTTGATTTTTTGGGGGGGTGGGGAATGGAGGATTTTTGGTTGAAATCGAAGCACGATTGCAATGCTGGATTTTTCGATCATCATTGAAAATTTAAGAAACTGAAAAGACTATTGAAACCAAACTGTGGTGCATTTAAAATCATATTTGCAGAAAGAAAACAGGGTGAAAAATGCTCTTTTGTTTCCAAAACAAACCCTTGATAGCATGCTACCTACACCAAAAAGTGACTGAAAAATAAAATGACAGTTTGACAGTCAACAGAATTATTTTAATGTAATGAGTTATATTTTGGGAGCTTTCTGCCCTTGTGGACTGTTGGAGCCTGAAGCAGGCAGAGCCCACCTCTCTCCTTCATGTGTATACATAAGAAGCCATGGCGGGGAGAGCAGCAGCAAAAAGCCCAGGGGGCCCAGGACAGAGAAAGCATCAGTGAGGACACATATGACCCTTATAAAATCAGGCATAGCATAAAGAAGGTTTAAATCAGGTCGAGAGACCGGATAAAGATGTTCAAAGAGAGGCACGTTTATTCAGGTAAATACGGTAAAGCCTCTGCACTGATCCTGCATCTGTAGGAAGGAAGAGGTAATCAGGAAGGGTTCTGGTATCTGTTCACAGCCGGTGATGCATCTTGGCTGCAGGTTTTGGCTTCATACAGGAAATCCTGAAACCCATTAGCAGATATTTAAAAGGCTTCTGCACGCAGGTGTGAAGAAAGATGTCATCTCATAACTCTGTAACGCCTTTAAACTCAGGAAACATGCGGAAACCCGAGACAGTCTGAAGACAGGGAGCGTCCAGGTTGAGTGCCGTCTCACTAATGCGGTTCTGGTTCTCTCCATCCTTGTGCAGCCTTCTCTGCAGCTGGTTACCACTCACAGACACAGTTGGACTCGGTTCTTGTGATGGTGGTCCTGTTGGAGTGGAGCAACGGTCTCTGAGGGAGCTGGACGCGTTTCAGCTTCCTCAGGAAGTTCATGCACAAGAATAGATGCATGCTATTAAACAAGACCAACAGTTAAACACTTAACTGCAGACAACGGCTTAGTTTGAATCTTTAAACAGGGAAATGTGGGAATAAATGTGTACGTGGTTACTTCTTTGAGTGTTTCAGCTCTGACAGGTCTGTGCTGGTGCTGAAGGAAACCATGTGTGCATGCAAATAACAGAATATCCATGTGCATGTGTTTGTCCCTCTTTTCAGCACATGTTAATCTGTGCTGTTCGTGCACCTGCACACCGATCCTCTCCTGGCACCAGGAGGTGAGGCTGTTCAGGGAATACCTCCTCCCCTCCTCTCCTCTCCCCTGCAGGCTCTAACCTACGTCTCCCACGGCATGTCTTTTTTCACAGCTCTGTCACTGCTGTTTTCTTCTCTTCCTCTCTTCTTTCACCCTCCCTGTGCTCTCTGGGAGACCTTTAGTGCCTGCAGGTGTATAAATAGAGCTGTTTTCAATTAAGGGCCTGGCCCGGCCTGTAGCGTGCATCTGATCAATGAATGCCCCTGCACCTGTGGTAATAAAATACTGAGGGAGGGAGGGACGGAGAGAGGGAGGGGAGGTAGTGCCGTGAATGCTGATCAGATGTTGCCCCGTTGTTGCCCCGGCTCTTTCTTAAGGCCAACGCGCTCCTCCTGACAGCCCGGCCGGGAACAAAAGGGCTGCTGCTGCCGTCAGACGTGAGTGAAATCCAATACGTGATTGAAAAAGGAACCTTGAATGAGCGGGATGCTTAGTCAGTCGTGCAA
Source organism: Labroides dimidiatus (assembly GCA_030710495.1). NCBI lineage: Eukaryota > Metazoa > Chordata > Actinopteri > Labriformes > Labridae > Labroides > Labroides dimidiatus. The sequence goes on from CM061153.1 coordinate 27,796,038, forward strand.
TTGTTTGGTTAGTGGGAGGACAAATGGGAAGTCAGATTCAACACACAGTTAAAGAGCGGGGCTGGGTTCTGATAGACGGTTTATCTTCAGGGTCTGGTTTCAGGGTTAGGGTTAAACTCCAGGAAGTGTTGAGCTGAGCAGAGAGTGACATATGAAGAGGTTTTCACACCCGTGTTTCTTCAGTTTCTGTCAAACTTCATCATCTTCATACACACAAAATAAGACTTTAAGAGGTGACCATGACATGACACCGTGACATGAACCATCCAATGTTTGATTTGATAAGATGAGTAACAGGATGGAGTTGGCGGTTATTAATAGGTTAAGTTCTGCTCAGACTTTCAAAATAAAGCATTTCCACAACCATGAAAAAAAGGAAAAAATCACCAACTTTCAATGGAAAAAATGGAGGGAAAAAAAGCACAATTTTGATGATTTTGGAAATATTTGAAAATTGGTAAAGCTTTATTTTTTTTTAAGTTTATTGTAATAAGTTGCTACAATGCACAAAGAGTTTATCAAATCAGGTGATTTGCATCTTTTCCTGGTCAGAGGGAACAAAAGACAATCAGTAAACAAATAATAAAAACATAAAACCTCACATTTCAGAAAAAAATAATAATAAAAGAACCCAGGGTATTAGAGCCACATTTCAGAAGAAAAGAAAAGACATTTTTGAGGTCTTAGTTTTAGTATTTTGTCAATAAAACTGTAAAATTATGATAAAAATATCATAATTTGATCTTACCATTATTTTATTTTGAAAGGACCAATCAGAAGAGCAGCCTGGAGCCGCCCAGACTTTAATGAGGAACTTGGAGCAGTTAGTGAAGTTATATTGTAGAACAGGCTGAGTCTGTTATGAAGATGAGAAGCTAACAGGCAGCTTTTGCAGATGTTAAATTTAACTTTACAAGATGATCCACAGCCTTCATTTCAAAGCAGGAGGCTGGATGATGTTTCCTCATAAAGGATTTTTTTTCAGCTTTCAGAGAGGTTAAACTTAAGATTGTATTAAAATCACAACTTTGTTATCATACTGTTGTGTCTTTAAACACAATACTCAAGCATCTACTCTGCGATGAAGTGTTATAAACTGCAGTACCTGGAGTGTCCACTAGAGGCTGTACACACCCATTCAAAAAGCTAAAGGTTGTGGTTGCTTCCATCAGCATTTTGTTATTCAGCAATCTTTGGACATCTCTTATTCTGTCTATTCTTCCTGCTTCAAACCTTCTTCATTGTGTGTCTGATTTTATCAGTGTCATATGTTTCCTCACTGATGCTCGGTCTGCTCTAAACCCTAAAGTCTTTGCTGCTGCTCTCCCTGCCAGCTTCAGATGTATGAACCACAGTCTGTATAATAGTGTGATGTGGTCTTCGTGACATCATTGTTTGTCTTTAAAGCAAAGTTTTGAAGCCCATCCTACATGAGGGTCTTGTTCGAGTTGGGATGAAGTTAAGAGACGGGCTTTTAGCCTCCTCGCTAACAGCTACAGGGTGCCCACATGTCAGTCAAGTCAGCTGCCTTTCATTTCTCCATCAACTCGCCTCACTCTGAACAAGCTGGGAGTTATTATAACAAGTTTAAGAAGTTAATAAACTTACCAGTTTTGTCCATATAAAGACATGGCCGACTTGACTAACAGGTGGTTACCCTGTTAGCGAGGAGGCTAAAAGCCTCCTCTTTACCTCATCCTTACTCTTACTTAGGACTTGATTGTTTTACCTTCTTCTTCTTCTTCTTCTTCTTCTTCTTCTTCTTCTTCTTCTTCTTCTTCTTCTTCTTCTTGGTAACATTTCTTCTAAAAATCTTTTTTTCCTCCTTAATGTGGCACTTATCCTCTGTCATACTAAAATTTTCAAAAACATTGATTCAAATTGTCCAGAAGTAATCAAAGTGAGGGATTGTTATTACCTTAAAACCTGGAATATAAGTCCCATTGTTTCAGGGCTTGACATCATGCCTGATTCAGGATTAACAGTCTCTGGCACAGATGATTGTTCCTTTCACGGACCCACTTTGGCCTTTCAAAGTACCGTATTTGGAAATCATGTTGCCGATGAAATCAAGTCTTAATCATTGGGATTCTGCACAAGTGTCATGGTTGAAAAGAGCTTCCATCTACAGCCTCACTGTTTAAACTCTCACTGAAATCGGGGTGTACACTCAGACTGCAGTGCAGGTTTTCTTTCAAACCACCAGTCACACATGTTTGGCCAACCCATCACCTCGTACACCTGATGGATCCACACTCACATTAGTAGTTTCCTTTTGGATCTTTGGGCCATGAAGCGAGCACCGTTTTTTTTTGTTTGTTTGTTTTGAAAGAGTCAAAATAGTTTGCAAACCCTCCAAAAAGTAACAGGCTTCAGTTTGACTTCTCACATCGTCTTTGTAAACATCTCTCTACCTGCAGGCAGCTCAGTGCCAACTAACCCATCTCCACACTGAGCGCTGTGTTCGTCCTGTTCGTCCTGCAGCAGAGTAACATTCGATATCCAGTTGCAGACAAACAAAAGGAGTCGTGCTGAGCAGACGTGAGGCCTGGTTTCCTCTCTGCTCCGGCTCTGGCTCTGGACCAGGAGTCCGTGTCAGCACATGTCCTGACCTCGCGTGCTCACGGCAGCCCTGCGAGGTTTCCATCAGGCTCCCTGCGATCTCCAAACCACAGCTGCTCACATTGTCCATTGTGCTGCTGCGTTTTCACAGTCCGCCTCAAGAATTCTGCTTCCCGGCTCTCTCTCCTCTCGATATTAAAAGTGAGCCATCGCTCACCGTGCCAAGTAAAACCAGCGCCGCCAACACGCACAGCGAACACATTTCAGCCTCCAGATGCCGGGCGAAAATAAGATTGTGGATGTGACTGACATGAGAAGCCTCACGGAGCTGATTCAGGCTGCAGCCAAACCCCCGCCGCTCTCCTCTGCTGCTGCTCCTGAAGGCCTCAGGCGACCAGGGCTCACAGTTTCTGTTTCACATGCTGTCAGGACAATCGCCTCCTTTGCACTTTGTGATACTGGATGTGTGTGTAACTCTGGAGCTGTGTGCAGAAATACACACACAAACACACATCCTACCACATCTCAGCACACAGCACATACATCAACCCTCACACACACACACTGAGTCCGATGTGAGTCCAGCTGCTGCAGCAGATAATAAATAAGAATCTGTCGTCTGATGCGGAAGTTTCCACATCTCAGAACTCCGTCTATATTTCATATTAATGTCCTGATTAATGAGACGTCTGCCATCGCTTTCAGCCCAACGAAAGAAACACAAAATATTATGACTTTCTTTGACAGAATATTCCTCCTCCAAGGTCGACTCTGAGCTGGAACTTCTGACCACAGCTGACTCACAGAAACGTGCTGTTTATACGCAGTCTGCAGAATCAGAGAGCATCCAAACTGAGATACAGTCCAAATCAACCCATCCATCAATCTTTGTTTCATGATACTAAATAAAGTTTAAATAGATGAATGAATATCTAGAATGGAGAGTGGAGGCAGGTTTGGGACCTCTGAAGCAATCGCAATTCAATTCAATTCAAAAAACTTCATTTGTTCTGGGGAGCAAGTCAAATGTTTTATACAGGCTGTATAAAACATCCATGTGGTCTCGGTTGTGGTTTCTCCCAAAGATCAGGGTTTCATTATTCAGCAATCATTAAGCTGTTTGTCTTCATCTGTCTGCTTTTTCCTGTATCAAACCTCCTTTTCTTCTGTGTCTGATTTTATCAGGGTCATATGTATCCTCTCTGATGCTCGCTAGGCTCATTGCTGCTGCTCTCCCTGCCTTGGTGTCTCATGAGTGAACCACAGTCTGAATAAAATATGGATGTAGTCTCCTTGATGTCACTAGAGCTGGGTACCGAACTTCGGTTCTTTAATGGCACTGACCGAAATGCTTCGGTAGTTCGGAGTATCAAAATATGTCTCGTCTTTCGGTGCCAAGTTTCGGTATCCAAAGGTTTCATCACATAATCAAGATCTGAGAATGCCACGGGTGATTGGCTGTAACATTACACATGGTCACAGCATGCAGGACAGTGTTGCCAACTTGGCGATTCTGTTGCTATATTTAGTGACTTTTCAGACCCCTTCTAGCGCCTTTTTCTAAAAAGCGACAAATCAAGCAACTTTTCAGGAGTTTGGGGTTGGAGTGAAAGGATGCACTGAACTGCAGCATCCACCGCTTGTTGAGAAGCAGCCCCTCCTCTTCCCAAAACACACAGGCAGACTCCTCCACTCAAGCAGTCCCTCCAAGCTGCAGAGCAGACGACTGCTGAAGGTTTCGGTACAGGAATCGAACATTTTTGATTGCAGTCAGCCTCAAGTGGACACTCAAAGAACTGCAGGTTTAAGACTGTTGATTAATGTTGGTGTGCACATGAAAGGGAGGGAGGGTGTCCTCTGCCTGCCTCAGGATTTGGCATGCCCATCAGGTGTAGAACAGAGCCACACCACCGGATATTATTTATAATGTGAAAATAACAAAATCTTTTGACAAGAATAAACCCGATTGAACGAAAATTAAATTACTGTCAGATTGGCAAGTTGGTGAGGGTGGTGTGCTCTCTCATTTTGCTCTCCACATAGACAGTGAATACAAACAGAACTCTATCAAAACTCTGTCAGAATCTATGAATCAAGATCAGCTTCAGTGGTACTGTGACTGTAAACCCAGAGTAACAGACTCATCTCTAATTGTTTCAGACCAATAGACAGTATCTTGATAGTGTTTCTTTTTGTGGATTAACCCTTTAGTACCTACTGTACCAAGTCTGCCAGAGCACATCTTTGAATGCTGTCGTGTCATTTCTTGCACAAAACTTTTGCTATACATCAATACAACCCTTATATCCCAAACTTCAATAAAACATATAGACTTATTTCAAGACTAACTAAATAAATAGCTTAAGAAATGTGCAATAAACCATAAAAGAAAAAAATACACACATTTTTTCTCAATGCAGAAATGTCATGGCTGTATCCCTCAAAAAATAATATGACTTGTGTGAAACGTAGGAAGCGATGTGAAAAAGCGCGGTCTGGACTGTAATGTTTTTGTTGTTTACACCTTATGCTGGAGTTCTGCAAACACATTAGAAGGAAAAATCGCTTTTGGACATGTTGAAAACACAATATGACTCTGTAACTCCCCGGATTTCATATACAAAAAAAGACGGATCAATCTACCTGATCTGGTTTTAAATTTACCACTGGCCCTGTAGGGATAATTTGGGTCCCTGTAATAAGCTTTTTTCTTATTGTACAAATGTAAATTTAAATTCAGATTTCTGTACTAATTAGTTTCATGAATGAAAAAAATAGATAAATAATACAAAACGCTGATTAAGTGATTTAAACATTCTCTCATGCAGTGCTGTTAATGATGGACACAGTGGTGGTTCCTGATTTGAAGTCCAGAGGAAGTCCAGCCTTTTTGTTACTGATACAGAGTGTTAACATAACTCCATGGTTATGGATAATAATGGATAAAGCAGACACAAAAATGGTGCAGAAATATTCATTGATAACAGAAAAATCAACCTCTGCAGAAACTCTTCCCTAACCAGCACTTTATTGAATGTGCGTGGCTTTGCATGGTGATATAGTTAAAAAAAATAAATAAATAAATAACAACAAAACAGACATGACGGAGTAAAACAGACAGCTACTGGAAGTCTAAAACTTGATCTCTTAAATGAGTGCAACATTAGTGTAAGTTTACTCCTTCAATGTCACTTTAAACATGAGTTTTTGTCTCCATCGGGGAGCAGAGAGGAGGAGTCTTCCTGTTCTCCAAAAGGAATATATGTCTAATTTGACTTCAGACAGAACTCAGAGTGAAAAGATGACAGTGATTCCTTTGATCCACTTTCAAAACATCTCAGGCAGGCGATGCATGGTGTGAACACACACTCTCTCTCTCTCTCACACACACACACACACACGGAGCCCCCAAAGCCGAGGTGGCCACAGCTCACAAAGCGCTCTCAGGTAGAATATCACGCTCAGCACATGTGTAACTGATACTTTGAGCTCATTGTAATCAGAGGTGACAGAGGATTTCACTAAAAGACCAAAATAAAGTAAATTGTCATGCTGTGTGGAATTTCCCCCGACGTTCACTGGCCCAAAATAATATTTTCCATAAGATTCATTTTCCCAAGCAAGCGCTGTGAGCAGAAATGTTCTGCAGCAGAACGTGTTGTTCCTGAAGAAATCACTGAGAGTTCCCATCTGCCACCCGGAGCCGAGCTGCAGGAGAATGAAAGCTTCAACCTGTTAATCTGAATCCAGCCAGTGAGAGCAGAAATTATTTCAGAGCACCACATCTGTTCTCCGTCATGAAACCACCATCCTCAAGTCAGCGTAGATTTATTTTCAGAAGAATAAAGAAGGAATGCTAGCCCCCCCACCAATTCTCAAAGAGCTGATTTAATGACGCTCGATTAATTATGCAGGAATTACTCCTTTTTACACAAGCAGGAGAGGATGACACCTGAGACAAGTCTGCTCGTCGTCTGCAGAGGGATGAAAGAGTGCAAATGTTTGGCCGTGCTGTTTGATGAGTGTCTGCTGCCATGATGCTCTAAAGCTCTACTACCTGGATGGAAACAGTCACAGATGACGGATATCATTTTGTAATGTGGCATGGTTTGTCTGACTGTTGATCTATGAATAGAGATGAAGTTACCCAAAGAGGACAGAAGGATGCTGGAGTGAGAAGAGTCAGTTAAGCGGCGTTTGGACCAGCGGGTCCAGGAACTTTTAGTTCCTGTTAAAACATTCCCCAAAACTAAATGGTTCCTGTGGCCTGTTGTTTGTCTGACAGCAGGGCTGACGATCTGTGTAGCAAAACAGCACCAGACCAAAAACAACACCATAAAAGGAGACAGATAAGCCTTGTAGCATAGCATTTAGCTTGTTAGCATGGAGGTTATTTAGCCTGTGCTGGTTTTGATGGTGTTTTACTTCACAGCAGATGGATTTGTTGACTATTGAAAGGTCGAAGCCGTTTCTAAAAGCCCCAAACAGCTTCAAGTAGAGAAGCAGCAGAGAGCTCCCCTGTATAAAGCATGAAGACGACAAGGAGGGAGCCATGTTTGAGCTTTGAAAAGGAGCCCGTTGATTGAGGACTTTGAGTGGGATGCATCCTTCTCAAAGAGCTTTAGATCATCATAAATACTCATCTGATGAGGAGATTATGACCTGTATCCACCTGTTTCTTCAGAAGCCTATGGGTGTTGACTTCCACCTGCGGTTATCGACTTCCAGTTGCTGCTGCCGGGAAGCTAACTCAAAACAACTCGCGTGGAATAATTAATGCTAGACGGGGCTCAGTGAAAGCTTTTTTTTAAACATTGGCACTATGACTTCACCTTCGATTTTTGTTGTAGCTTTCTTGCTTTTAAAAGCCAGTTATTAGAGCCAGTATGACAATTAGGCTAACATCATCAGCTTTGTGGTTTCCATGGCGACGTAAACAGAACATTCAACCGGACAAGCAAAACCGGCAATCACGATGAACTATGAGTTGTCAGAAAAAAGGTGGATATGTACGTATCTAAAACCAAAATACGATGCATTCACAAAGACTTCTTCTGTGTTCAGCCACTGTTGCAAACTGGATATCCACTGACACATTCAGCTGAAGGTCTCCACTTTACAGGGTCACTCTTTAAACTGAGGGACACATTCACACTATCAGGCTCAAAGAAGACCAGTGTTTAGGAGTTATTAAACTAAGTCAATCACAGCTCGCAGTCATCAAACACTGGGGCTGCTCCACCAATCAGAAACCTTCAGTGGTCAAAATACAGCTTTAGTTGCCGATGGTTGGAGTTTAAATTTCTGTTGTTGCACCTTGGAAATTTGGCCAACTGAAGGTCCCCTATGGTTTCAAAGACCAAGAAAGCTCCCGCTTAAAATCCAAAACTTAAGGCTTCAAAATGCAGCTGTGCTCGGATCATGATCGTTGTTTTGAACCAGAGCTTTGTGTAATACTTTGGCCACAGTTTGCTGTTTATATCAGCAGATTAAAGTGGGAAAGTGAACTCTTTTTGATGAGCAACAGGCTGTTCTAAATGACCTCTCCAATCCTGTACAATAAATATAATACAAATCAATATGACACAATAAAACTGATATGTTTTTGTTGCCTTTTTGCGTCCTTTAGGAAATCTGTCCTGCAACATCGGGTTGCATTTCAAGTGTGTTCACAGCAGTAATGTTTCAACTCCAGGTGAACTGATGGAGTGACCTGCACATTTCTCCTGATGCATTTGGATAATATTGAGCATAAACTGTTTGAACCTTAGATTTCTCTGCTCTCTGGCTCAGGAAGAACGCCTGCAGCTCGATTCTCTGCTCGATTCCCCGGCTCTGTTTACACGCGTGTAAACACACTTGTGGCTGTGCAAGAGCAGCTGTTCACCCCCAACAGAGCTGCATGGATCTGTACATACGCCTCAGTTATATAAGTTATGAAATAAATGGAGATACTTACTGGAAGCAGAGTGCAGTTTACGGCAGGTGTTGTTGTAATTCTCTCTGACCTTGGCTGACTGCTGAGCAACATCTGGAGGAGGCATTTGTTTGACTTGCTATTAGTGGGAAGAAGGTGAAAGAGCTTTGAGTATTCAGACTTTAACTCTAACTCAGAGTTTAATCACCCTGCTGAATAACTTTTCTAACACTGAGCGATATCTGAAACTGTTTATAACTCAGCCTTACCCTGCAGGGGGATTCTCCTGCTTGATTCCTCTCTCTTTCTAATTTCTTGCCTCATGAAAACAGAAGAGTCAGGGGAGATGGAGCGTGCAGCTCAAACAGGCTTCTCGCACCAGCTCTACCTTTTCCCCATCTTCTCTCCAGACTCTTCCCTCATCTTGAACATCACGGAGTAGGGCGAGGTTTACCGCACTGAGCATACATTTCTTGTTGAGATTATTTTGCGCCATCCTTTTGGGAGAAACTGACAGAAATTAATAAGAGAAACACAGCACAAAAAGCGGCATCATTGCCTCCACAGCTGCCCTTTTTTTGCTGTATTTCTTCAGGCTGTAAAATCAGCTGATTTAGCGCTCTGAGGCCTCGTGTAAGTTGTATGACTTTCCTTTCCTGTCCTGTACGTGCCACAAACAGCTGTGCTAACACTTAATTAGATCAACGAGAGCGCATCAAACTCTGGCGTCACATTGAGCGAGGACTTGCTTGTTTTTCCCCCAATTCAGTGCAATCTTATAAGGTTGCACTTTGAGAGCGTTTGCATCACAAACTGAATGTGTCCAACAAATGATTCCTTTATCTCTGGTCATGCTTCATGGTCCAACACACCCTGAGATCCAGAGACAGTGGACTCTCAGATATCAGAAGAAAACTACTGGTTTCAGCTTAATTGATGACATCCAATTTTGCGCAAACTGTCTGAGTTAACCCTCTCAGGCTCAAATTAAATTTTAGTGACAGGAAAAATCTGATATTTGGGGAAAATTATCCCGGGGGTAATAATATACGATTCTGACCTTTTTAAAATATAGGCAAAGTGGCAGATAAAGCATGTGGCATTCATTGGTACCTGTCCGGCTCCACATTGCAAATCTGCAACATTGAAATAAAGCTACCCCTGGGGTAAAACCCAGAGGAGATAAAATCTACTAATTGGCATGTACTGTATCTATATATACTCAGGATTCATCTTATGCAGTTTTGGTTTCAAATTAATGGAGGTTAGTAGTGAAACTTACATGAAATTGATGGCTTGAAATGTGTTGGCATGTTCAAAGTGACACAGCTCTGCCAATTGGTGGGATAGTGGAAAACTGTTTGTTGCTAATGCACAACTAAGTCCTGCAGTGGTACTTCTGAGTAAAAAAAGCTAATTGGATACGGATATGGAGTATCTAGCTAACTAGCACTTAGCTGTTGCAAATCTGCAACGCCTGCCTGGAGAGGGTTAATGGATTGTCTTTCAAGTGTCAAGACGTGGCTCACTGAAAACTGTCTTCAGCTAAAAACTGAGACTTTGATAATCGCTCCTGAGCAGAAAATCCCCTCAATTGTGAGCCGCCTCGGTTCTCTGGGCGCCTCTGTTCAGCCGAACATCAGAAATCTTGGTGTTTGGTTTGACCAATCTTTGTCTCTGGACGGCCGTTCCAAACATTTAGTCAAAAACTGCTTTTATCATCTAAGAAACGTCGCCAAATTAAGACCAATTTTATCCATCTCTGATCTTGAAATGGTGATTCATGCTTTTATTTCTTCTCATTTAGATTACTGCAACTCCATTTTTAATTGTCTCAACAAATCTGCTCTAAATCGTCTCCAAGTTGTCCAAAATGCTGCCGCGCTTAACAGGAGCTAATAGACTTATCTTCCCTGCACTTGCTTTCCGTCAAATTTTGTATTGATTTCAAAATCTTAGTCTTGACTTTTAGAGCTCTACATGGTGAGGCCTCCAAATTTATTTCTGAACTGTTGTGCCCCTTACACCTCTGACCACACCCTTCGGTCAATGAGCCAAAACCTCCTATGGTCCCAAAAACCCGCTTCAAAACCAGAGGAGACTTCTCCTTTCCTGTAGAATGACCTGCCTTTGTCCCTACTTATGGTTGAAACAATTGATTCCTTCAAGAAACATCTAAAGACATTTTTATTTAGACAAGCTTTTGGTTGACGGTGCTCTTATTGTTTTATTGGATTGTTTGTTTTCTTGCTCTTTGTGAAGATCTTTGTGATTTTATCTGTGAAAGTTGCCATACAAGTAAAGTTTCTTCTTTTAAGTTTCTTCTTAATGGAATGGCTAACTATTCAAAAGTTAGAGGCTCCATCCTTTGCTTACTTCACGATCTGCGTCTGTTAAAGGATGCAAATCTTTTTTTCAGTCCCTGTCTTTCATTCCCTTGTGTTTTAGAAAACCCTTATTTCAGCCTGAAACACTTAATTTTAGCTGCTGTCTCTTTAAGAAACCGCCTTCCCCTTGATTGGCCAGCCTTCAGCAGGACTGGCAGGGGACGAGCTAAGGGCAGACCTTGGTGTTTGAGCCCCCACCTCTCCAAGTTGTCATGAGCCAGCTAGGAGATCCTTACGTCGGGTTATGATCTAGTGCTACCTTTAGAACGGAGCGTTTTGATCAGTTTACAGACTTAGAGGTTTAAAAAACTGCACACGTTTAGTCTGAACATCCAGGATTGGTTCTTTAAATCCAATGTTTGATGTAATGCTCACACAAGCAATCATTAATGTGACCTTTCAGCTGTACAGCTGATGTATCCAAAGAGTCAACATAGATTTTTGTGGAGATTTTTTTTTCGATCTCTGTCCTTTTTTGGAGCTTCCTCCTCTTTGATCATCGATCAGACTAACTCCATGGATCCGTCTGACAGACGCTCTTTCCCAGGAGTTTTAATGAAGTCTGTTTTCATCCCCTCTCCCTCTCCTCTGACCACAGTCCAGAAACACGCCGTTAGCTCTAACCTCATCATTAGCTGCTAATAACCTTCATTTCTGGCTGAACTTCTTGTTGTGCGTCCTAAATGAGGCTTGATAAGACATTTGTTAATGGAGGGGGAGCTCTGAGTTGCGTTGCTCCACGTGTTTCTGTGCATCCTGATTCGTGACTGTGTGTGTTGCTTTAGCTACTGGACGGGGTAACCCCAGTCACTCTGCTCCTCAGCACCTGTGTTTACTTTGGGGCCTCGGGCCCCGTGACCCAGCAGCAATCCTTCACTCACTCACAAGATGGAGTGAGCCTCCAGCCTCCAAATATGTGCTGTCCGTGCACTTTTTCACCACTGTGGGATTCCTCTAAGACTTTCATTATGGGGCTCAGGCCAAACGACCAGTATAAATTACAATCCTTCTCCAAATCTGGGTAAATTTAAACATCCAGGCTCTCCTTCGCTGTGACGCTGTGCTGGGCTGAGCCAAGCCGAGCTGGGAGAAGGTTGTTGTGGCTCTTTAAAGTGCTTCAGGGATGGAAAGTGGATTAAAGCAGACATTAATGCAGAATAAAAGAGAAGCTTTCCTCTGTTTGGACAGAAAGACGTGGACTCAGCTACATAAAGATGAAAGAAGGAGATTTACAACCAGAGGGTTCCCGGTTCAGACTCACAGGTGTTTGAGAGGAAGTTTGGAATTATGACTTCCTCTCTGAGCCGCTGTGAAGGCCTAACCACTGCTCTCTGTGTGTGTACTATAGTGTCACACACCAAACAGGAAAGCCAATGAATTTACAATTTATCCACCTCTCTGTTCTTCACCTCTAGATTTTTTGTCTTTTCTCTTTGTCTTGTTTTTGTCTTTGCTTCTTCTGATTTGAAAAAGGATGATCACAGGGATGTGATTCTTCTGGATTTAATCAGTAGAAAACTGTGAATAGTCTCAGCAACAGTTTCCGAAGAGGTGTTACAGGTTAGCAGGTGAAGCTGTGGAAACTCACTGTAAATCACTGAACTGTCAGTCCATTTAACCACGCCCACAACTACGCTAAATTAAGTATCACCGTAAACTGTGTTTTTGGTGACAAAAATAAATGAATAAAAAAATAAACCCTTTTGAGTGTATATAACACCAAACAGGCTGTGAAAATTATAATTTCATAAAATTCAAAATTGTTCAATTTACTGTTAAAAAGTTTAATTTTGCTGTATCTTTTTTAGTTTTGCCATGGAATGCTTAATTTTGCCAGATAAATACTGAGAATTTAATTTTAATGTAAAAAATTTGTATATTTTTTTTCATTAAAATGTTTCATTTAGATGAAAATTGTTTGATTTACAATAAAAAGGTTTTTTTTTAGGATTTTTTTCACAATTTTGCTGTTTAAGTGTTGAATAGATCTGTAAAATGTTTTTCAGATGGGACCTAATTAGGATTTTTTCTATTTTGTGTCTAATTCTATAGTAAATCTGTAATATCTTACTGAAAATATTATTGTACTATGAAAATGCTCATCTTTCCATGAAAAATATTAAATTTTGTGTGAAAAAGTATCAATTTTACTGTAAAATTACTGTTCATTTTTGGATTAAGTCTTTTACTTCTAATTATAAAGCTTTGAAATTGCTGTAAAAATATTTACCAAAAGTGTTTAATTTTAACATAAAATGTGTAATTTTGCTGTAAAAAATGTTTTATTTAGCTACAAAATTGTTTGATTGACAACAAACATCTTTTTCGAAAGTTTTGAAATTACTGTGAAAGCATTTAATTTTGCTAAAAAAATGCTTATAATATCTGTTATATATTAATATTTAAGTCTTGAATTTTGCATGGAAAATTCTTAATTTTGGAGTAAAAATTCTTAATTTTACTGTATAAATGTTTATTTTACAAGCTGTAAACTGACAAATGAGGCTTTAAGTCTTTTCGATGTAAAAAAGTTCAAATTTGCTCTTTGAAATTCATTCATTTAGCGAGAAAAAAATGTATAATTTTACTGCTTAAATTGGAGTTAGTGGGTATAACTTGGCTCTAACAGACAGCCTCCAGTGGACACATTGAGAACTGCAGCTTTTTTTAACTCTTGCAGTCTTTTATTCCTCGAGAGACAAAAGTTTTATATTTATTTTGGCGAATGAGCAGCTGAAGCCAGGATTACTCTCTGATAATCTGTTGAACTCAAATCATTCTCTAATCCTCTGATATTCAGATTATTTAATCAATGCAACAACAAGTTGACATTCAGCTTCAAGAAGAGAAAAGATGCAGATGGAGGAAAAGTCGAGCCTTGGGTTATTTAAGGAGGATATGAGGTTTGTGAAACAGAAAGGATAAGTGTTTTCCCACATCTGAAGCAGACAGAAACCCTCTCTGCTCTCTGCTCTCTGCTCTCTGCTCCGTCTCCTCTCTATATAAACCACCTCTCCACGGTTCCCCCTCCTCTTTCTTTTCCTGCTCTTTCTAACCACATCTGAGCGCCGAGCAGCGACCTGTTTACAGCCAGTGAGACGTTAACTCGCCGTGGATCTGATGAATGTTGTGCTCAGTCCATCCTGGACTTGAGCCAGAGTTTCTGTTCCTCGTACCGCGGTGTTAACTGTTCAAATATTAGAACGTGTGTTTTTACAGGTGTGGATGTGTCACTGCGCCAAAAACAGACCAGAGTTTGCTTTAAAAAAACCCTCTACACTGTCTTATAAAGTCATTAAACTCTGAAAGGATTTCATACTTCAGTCCAAACCTGACAGGAGCAGAGGCAGCTGGGACATTGTTGTGATTCCTTCAGAGTAAAAGCCTTTTTTCATCAACAGCTTTTATGACAGATCCTGTGCAGAAAAAGTATTCAGGGTATGTGGGAGTGTCATGGGAGTTTGATGAGATGCTCAGTGCTGACATATTATCTCCTTTCTGCAGCATCCTGCCAGTTAGGTAATGATTTGGAGCATGTTTTAAAATCTGTTTCTCTCTCTTCTTCTTCGTGCCGGAGCAGATGTAGGCCAGAGATCCTGAAGTGTGAATGTGTAAAAAGCCTACTTAAAGAAAGACGCCTTACCTCTCTGTGTGACTTCTTTTTTCCAGGTTCAGAGAAACATTTCAAACCGTTCCCGTGTTGTCTTTTCCAGGACACTGGCAAGTGCAGGAAAGGAGCTCAAAGATAACTTCCTGAGAGCGCTGGCAGAGCGAGAGGAGGCCAACCGCAGCGGGAAAACGACTGTGAGTACATTATTACAGCACTCAGATGTCTACGTAATGGGATTCCCCTCAAATATTTCTGCAATGCCATTAAGAAGAAACAGAATCCATACTGTGTCAAAGCCCCAAGCCTCCAGAGAAACATCAGCTGTGAGCACCCCCAACACGTTAAACCATAAAACCATGTTTACCAAACTCAGTTAGCCTCACCTGAGAGCCAGGTGCACGAGACTGAAGGACTTTCATCCAGCTGAGTCCATGTTTGTCAGTATCTATCTTTGATTCAGATCATTATGGATGCAGGAGTGTGGGGCTGGATGCATGTGGGTAAACTCTGAGTGTTATCTCTTGTTATTGGTTTGCATATTTGGGTAACAACAACGCATCCATACAACTGCTAAAAATCAATCAACAGAGACGTTGGTAACATGTTTGGTTAGTGATTTGTTGATTATTGATATGCTGCGTCACTCCCTGAGCTGCAGAGCTTTTTACATCACATGTAAATTTTGGAAAGTGAGGCACCCTTTACACGACAACGGTATTAGGATGAAACGCCGTTTCAGCCGACTTTTAAAAAGCGCCCTCCAGAGTGGAATCTTTCTGAAACGCTGCAGCCTCTGTTGCCGCGTAAATGGCAAGCCGGAGTTTTCAGTGAAAACAATGACGTCACGCTCCGTTTTGCGCGTGCGCATTCCACTTTCGTTGTGTGAACTTTTGCGAACCAGTCAACAACAACGGTTAAATGTAGGACTTACCGGGTTGTGCTTGTGCTGCTGAATCTGTTGACTGCCTTTAACAAAATGTGCATCTGTTGCTCCACTTCTGCACTCAGATAAGACGCATTTAATATATACACCAGATGATCAGCCCGCCTCTTCTTCATCAACAGACTACGAAAAGACTACAGCATTTTCAGTCCCTCAGCGTTTTCGTGTGAATGCAGATTTTTTTCTCTGCATCTTTGCGTTTTCAAGCGAAACGCTGTGAAGAGTGTCGTGTAAACGGGCCTAAGTTTTTTAATTCCTAGAGCCAGTGTTGGAGTCGAGTCTCGAGTCACCAGAGAAGAATATGAATCCTCAGTCAAGTCTACTTTGTTCTTCTTTTATTGGAAGGAGGGCGTCTGTTTTACCCCAAACTGACTGTGTGGGACCTTCGGGATGTTTAGAAAACACATTTCTTATTTTAATGTTTGCATTGGAGCGATTTCCATCTTATTCATCATTATTATACTATTAGTCTTCTTTTTTCAGGGTAGTATATATATATATATATATATATATATATATATATATATATATATATATATATATATATATATATTTTTTTTTTTATTTTGTTTGTTTGTTTGTTTGAGTTCAGTGAGGTCGCCTTAAAATGAAAAACAGTGCCCTGTCTCCTTTATAAACTTTTATAAAATCTGATTCCTACACAATTTTTATTAATTTTTATCTTGAATTGTTTCTATTTTTTATCTTAAACAATTCTTTACATTGTTGTAAACTAAACTGTGGTGTTTTACCATTTCAGATTTCAGACAAAGTAAGTTTTTGTTCGTTAAATGGACAAAAGGTTCAGTGTTTGGATATTTAGATTGAAAATTCTCATTACATATTAAAAACGGTGACTTTGGTCCGTCCCTTTTGCAGTTGTGGCTCAGTATTTGGTCTCTGAAGGATCCTCCTCCTCCCTTTCCTCGCTCACAGCCTCTCCTCCATTGTGTGAACTGTTGCGAAAGCTCCTCGCTGCCAAAAGTCACACACAAACAAAAGCTGCACCTGGGTAGCCCGGCTTTATTTGCTCTGGGTAAGGAGTTCAGTTTTTTTTTTTATCAAATCCAGGTCACACCTGCACAGGATGCCTGAGGCCGTCCATTGTTGGAGGTTCAGGTCTGAAACTAAAGGTGTGCTGCTGCTGCCACCACCCACCCGGCCCGCCTGCTGCCTGTTGGTGCTCATACGCTCTCAGAGTATCAGAGGTTACAACATCGGCAGATCAAACGCTTCACAGACCAGCCAAACGTACCGACGTGTAGGATCCAGCTGCCAGGGATGATGCACACAGAGGTTGTGAAATAAATGAGACTTAAAGTCTCAGGCTCAGGTTGTTTACAACATGACAGGAAGGTGAAAGGAACGGTCTTACAATCTGGATCCCCATCATTACACCTTCGGAGGGCCTGATGTGTGAGCGCACAGTGTTGTATAACAGAATGTGTAGGAAGCTAAATACAAAAACTTTTTTTTAAGATTTTAATACCTGAGCATCAATTTTATCCTCACAACTAAAGGTCTCAACTTTGTTTGGAGCTCTCTCAATGGATTCTGCGGTCTGACTTGCAGCCTTGGTCCCCTAGACCAGTGGTTTTCAAAGTGGGGGGCGCGGCCCTAGGAGGGCCTCAGAAAATTGGAGTAAAGGGGAAAAAATAGAATCAAATTATTTATATTTTTCTATTTTATTTTATTTTTTAACAATTGTCCTGAACATACAACATGTAAACTGCTGTAATTGTCAGATTCTCAAGTTTCCAGATGTACTTAAGCGCATCTCATGTGACACTTCCAACTTTGGCATGATGATGTCATCATCTGTGTCGACTGGCGGTTTGCACCTGTTATCAAGCTGCTAGCTAGCACAAAATGAAAAGATTTTTGACAAGGAAAAAGACAGAAGGAGCTGTCCAACGGCCCTGCCGTGGAGGACTCTGCTACAAAAAAAGCCCTAAGAACTCATGGCCAACTAAAATGTAAAAAATATGAGGCAGAATACATTAAGTATGGGTTCAAAGCCATACAGAAAAATGGCCATGATTGCACGAAACAGTCGGCTGCATTCACACAGCAAGCTACCTTGCTCGAGTGGGCCCTTAAAGCATCATTTTTAGCCTCATACCATGCACCAAAAAAAAAAAAAAAAATCTGTAGGTTTGTAAAAGGGGTCCCCGGCCAGAAGCTGATGCTGTTTTGGGGGGCCTTGGCATGGTAAAGTTTGGGAACCCCTGCCCTAGACTTTATATGGAATCGAACCGCTTTCTAAAAACTGTGAGCCTGTTTTGCTGCTGCTGGTGTCTCCCCGTTCACCTCACCAGCATCGACATCTTTTCATCATCAGGAGTTACATTTCTTTAACCTACGCCGGATTGCAGAAGAAATTGCTCTTCTCGGCTCTTTTCAGCTCGTCCGATTGAGGTGTTGGACTGAGTGGTGGTTGACTGGTAATGCCTGGAGAGGAGGCACGACTGGCTCTTAACTAGCGCCGTAACACTGCACCTCTTAGCAGGCATTACTAATCAACCACTGATCTCTGAGTCATGTTTTATGGAGGAATGGATGAAAGAAAGGTCGCACCGAGAACATTAATTCTCCCAGACATATTCCGAGGATGCACGGTTAGATTTTGAAGAATATGTTACTAAAACTTACACCGAGTGATGTGTCTGTCTGTTGGAGGTTTTCCCTCAGTCTAAAGCAGGATCAGGATCAAGACAGGTGTTCGAGGGGTGAGGTGACTTTTCATCAGACCAGGAGGAGGAACTGTTAAATTTAGCGTACTCTTTCAGTCAGAGATTTCATTTTAAACTTAAAAGATCAACTCAGATCAAAAGATCAAAGACCAGGCTGTCTTTGACTCTCTTGTGGTCTTGGATTGGAGTGAGACTGATTTTCAGTCTCCCACCCTTTGGGTTGAGGAATTCGCGGGTTGGCCTGCGCTGCGTGTCTCATGCCCAGAGGGGACATCCTGCATAAAGGAGGTGTTTGTCTTTGGTCTGTGGACCCAGCCAGTCCTGTATTGATAAGCTCCTGTCGCTATAGATAATAAGGTGGTCAGTCATGCAGCCCAGAGATCAAGTATAGCATTGAAATTAAAGAGGAATTCCCAGCCCTATTGCATTACAGGCCTTGTGTGTGTGTGTGTGTGTGTGTGTGTGTGTGTGTGTGTGTGCGCGCTGCCCTCTCCCTTTGTCGCCGTCATGGGCAGTAAAAACTACAATGGACAGTTAGATTTCAAAGCAGCCGGACCCTCCGAGTCCTGCAGGGCTATCAGGTGACCTTGACTTGAATGGTGTCACAGAGAGGTGGAGAGGTGGGGACACGGCGGTTTGTGACCGTCCATCAGAAGGACAGAAAGGACTTTTTGTCCAAGAGGGGAACCATTGTGACATCTGAGGATCCACTCATCAGCCTCAGATTTCTTTTTCACTTCTTCACCCCAAAAAAACTGAAATCTAATCAAGTGTTTGTGTCTGATTTTGGTTAAACTGTCTTATCAGACTTTTATTGGCCACATTCATGCAAAAGACCAGAAAAATGTGTTAATTCAAGACATTAAAAGAGAAAAATGATGACTGAATTGTTTTTCATATTGTTTTAAAAGAAAAAAAAAAACCTTGTCATATTTGGGTCAATACAGTATAGTCCATTGACTGGATAATATAGACAGGGACAGTGACCCATGTCGAATGGGTAGGCTGAACTCGTACCAGTCTGCAGACAGAAAGTACTGAACTGAGGTCTACAGAAAAGGATGAGGAGGATTGGGTCTGCTGGAGTTCTAGAACTCTGAGATCAGGAAAATTCAGCTGTCGATCTTGATCTCAGAAACGAGTTACTTTGTAGAACACTAACTGTGTTTCCATTACACCTAGAATTGCTCAAAACCTAAATATCACAATAAAAAATGGTAATGGTAACACTAAAATTTTGAAAGAACCTCTCAAATTTCAATAAAAAGTTTTTACGCTCTCATGAGGTGGTTTTTCAAAAATTTTGATTTTGAAATTTATCGCAAAAGTGCAATGGAAACATCTTTTTCCACAAAAACACGTCACCAGACATGATTAACAGACGCACCTCCCTCACCTCCTCGGCCGATCCTTTCCCAGAAGTCCCTGGTATGTGGCCACTGCCACACATATGGACTCTTATGTTCATATTGTAACAGCTCTGCTGTTAGTTGTGTTGGGTGCAGGTGTTGGTGTTTCTGACAGTCAGTGAAGGCATCAGAAGGGCTGTGAGCGGGTCAGAGTGCAGCAGGAGGGAGGGGCGGAGGTGTGTGTGAGTGAGTGAGTGAGTAGGCAAGCAGGAGATGATTATTTTGAGATGATGATATAAAGCTTCAAGACAAAATTTAGATGGATAGAGGATCAGCATTTTTCATGATAGTATATCAGCCTTTTTACCATCTTTACCAATTGAATCATTCAGCATAACGTTTGCCAACTTTTGTTATTTCAGACATTATAGATAAATAATGAAGCTAAGCTATACAAGTTAAAGTAAATTCAATTCAATGATGTACGATCACCAAAATACAAAAACTAAAATAAAATAGGCCAGTGAACCTCCAAAAAACAAAGAACATGATGAACAATACATCTAACGTTACAGAAAATCTCAAACTGTACGTCAGACTGCTGTGGCAGTTCTAGCATCAAAAGTAACTTTATATTTCCTTCCAGCAAAGGGACAATATGTTGCCTCAAATACGATGTTGACTTACCTTAGAACAGACGTAAACATCCTTGTTTATTTTATTCACATTGAGTTGATGTTGTGGTCTACAGCACAACCTTAAAAGAAGACACTTTTCTCATTTGAAGATGTGGCTTAAGAAAAGGGTAAGAAAAATGCAACCCGACGCCCAGCCTCTCAGGATAGCTTGTGTTGGAGTTTGACCTTTTTTAGATTTAAAATCTCAGAAAAAACTCACAAAACTGACTTTCTACAACGTAACGGATTTCCGGGCGGAGAATATCCGAGTGTATGGAAACAGCTATACGCACTGTGATTGGCTCACCGTGTTTGAAGGCGGGACTCAGCCATAGGTCAGTTGTAGAACGCATATATAAAAACATGTCAAACTGTACCGTTGCTTTCTTGCTTGCTGCTTTCTCACACTCAGAGGCCTTTGAGCAAACACTTAGTCCTGAAATATTGCTCTTGGCCGATGACAAGAGGCGGATTTCATGGCTGGTGTCTGAGTCTATAAAAAGAAAAGTGGTAGCCAAAACTTTACGTGTTGTGTTAGAGCATGCAGCCAACATGGCAGCTGTGTCCCGTCACTTGATGCACCGAATCTGCCACGCAGGGATTTGTTGAGGAATGGGAAAGATTAAACCCCCTCAGGGTATACACTGAGGGTTCTAAGTTTTTAAAACACTTCAGCTTCTCTGTATTCAGGTTGTCATGGTACAGTTCACATTTGAATGGATTTCAATGGGTCATTTTGAAGAGAGTGACAAAGAGTTTATAATTTGAGGTGAACTGTGAACCTTTTGGTTGACTTTCACGTCCAATAGATGTCTGATTTTTGAGGTAAGAATGTGCAGTGAACATGCTTTTTTTAAATAATGGCAGTATTAAATGCTGACAGAAGTCTGTTTTTATTCCAGGTCGTAACACGGTCAAACGTGGGAAAGGAATCCAAAGATAGGTTTGTCGTTAACCTGTCTCATGCTTCTTTGAATTCCTTCAGAGATGCTGTCAAAAGAGGATCTTTGGAGTGTAATGTTCCCTTGAATGGAAGCGTGATTAGTTGTTAAAGTTACAGACAGCATGTGAGGACACGCTGTGGGCTTTTTGGAAGAAGGATTAAAGCTTTATTTACTCATAAAATCAAAGATCATGTCGCTGGCGTCACACCCCTCACTGTTTGGCCTCTGAAACCCTGATGCCTCTTCCAGTGTAATGATATTTCCCTCCTCTCTGTGAACAGCTGCTGTTGTCCAGCCCAAAAATGTGGCCCCTGGACCCTTTTCAGAGCAAAGGAAAGCAGATCCACTTAATCTAATCTCTGCGTACGATTCCCTCCTGGATGCAGGCATTGGATGTTTGAGACTCTCAGGGAACACTGAGGGGATGTTGACTGTCAGCATCATAACATCAATCAGCCTGGTCTGCTCCTGGGAGTAGGGACTAAACACCTTTAGAGGAAGTATTGCATTAAATTGAACCGTGTGGGATCCTGGAGCCCCTTCTTCTCCTCATGAGACAGAGAAAGATTTATCGGGGGAAGATTATCGAGGGGATCAGTTTATTTTCTTTTGGTGTTAGGGTGGTCTGTGGGGATTTATCTGGGACCAGTATCTCCTAAATCATGGAAAAAGAGAAACTGAATCATGTGTTTCATTCCTCCTGCTCTAGCTAAAGATCCCTGTAACTGAGCAGGTTCCCTCTGCTTCATACAGTGAAGACATTTTACAGACATGATAAGGTTTAAAAGACAGGCACAGCTGCGTGTCGTCAACATAGAAGTGACAGGAAATATCTATAAAAGCTTTAATAAGATACCCCAAAGTGGGTGCAAATACAGAGAGAACAAAAGGGGACCTAGGACGGAACCTTGATGGATGCCACAGTACAGGTTTTCTACAAGGTACAAAAAAAACCTGTCTGCAGGTGAAACATAACCTTCACTGACAACAGAACTACAACAAAATGAGTTCACATCAGAATATTCTAATAGTATTTTGTTTGTGACTGAAATTATGTTAGCATCAGTTTGTGTTGCAGCTTCTGTAAATCAGTTTAGACCATCTGAAACATAAACTGTGTATTATATGGATGAAGTCTCTATGATGTCATTGATTTGTTTTTGATTCAGAGTTTTGAAGCCTATTGTTGGTGGGGGACTATGCATCCATAGTGAGAGGAGGAGGTGACTTATACTCAGTGTGGAGAGAGCTTCACTTATCAGGCCAATTTATCGTAACGACAGTAGAGGTTCTCTTCTTGGTATCTCAGTACGGTTTGACCATTTATGGAAGCTCCTCTACCACCATGTCTGTCGGGGCACAGAGCAATCATCTTTCTTCTTGCTGTCTTTCTGTGAACATCTCTAGGTCCTCAGCTCCTGACCTGGGATTAGTTTTTAACAGTCCACACACGCAGCCTTTTTGTCTGTATATTAAGCCAGTTTGCAGACCCCTCTAGTAGTGACTCTTTTTTAAAAAAGCAAATAATCTAGCATCTTTTTCTGGAGTTCAGAGACTTTGGTTTGAAAGCATGCATCTATCTCTTCTCGACGAGCAGCTCCTTTATCACTATGACCAACATACCCAACAGGAGGGATTACATCTGAAAGTCAACCAAAACACAGCCTCAGGTCTATGATTTCAGTCAGAACCAGAATCTTTTCCAACATAATTGTTTTACAAACAAGTTATATTTCGACCCTCGTCGTCCTCCAGCGACCGAGCAGGTTTCTGTTCCTCTCCTGTAATTATTTACTCACACCTACAATGTAGACTTTTTCCGAGTTAATTATTCTGCAAACATGTTTCAAACCTCTTCCTGTCTTTTTAATCTGCTCAGATAAACAGCGATGCTGACATCTCTTTGTTTATTTTATTCCTGGATGCCGAATTTTTCTTCAGATCGCTAAAATGATAAATCTGACACAGTCTGCACCTGTGGCCTCACACACGAGAGGAGTTTCATGAGTTCAGAGTTCAGACTGTCAGGATGAAAACCCACTAACTGGAGCACTAACCGCTGTTTCAGAGTGAAATCCAGAGAGATGAGGGAGCAGAAAGGGACGTGTAAACAAAGGCGATGACAAACGAGTGAAGCGATGATATCTTCGGGTTTGTTTCAACACGGCTGTAAAAGAGGAAGAATAAATCCTCAGACTGAGCACAGAGCTGTTTTCACAGCCCTCTCATCCTCCTTTGATGATTTAAAGGAGTCGATATTTCAGACGGCAACTTCATTAAAGGTCCTGCTGCACAGAGTGTTGATTCTGAGCCTGAAAACATCTCCAGCTCAGGGCAGGTGCACATTCCTGCAGGGACCAGCAGAGACCTTTAGGTAGTATTTAACACAGATGTTCAGTCCTCCCTCACACACATGCAGCTCGTGCACCCTGAGAAAACACACATGAGGAGGGTCCATGAAGAGGGTCCATGAAGAGCAAACAACAGGAATGCAGAAGATAAATAAGGCTGAGGATGAAGATGAATTACAGTCAAGGATGAAGATTATCAGAAGTATCTTCAGTCTCGACACGTCAGAGGATGATCACATGTTAGAACAGAGTGTAGACCTCTAAATTTTAAATTCATCATTTATCACCAATAAGATCCTGTTCACTGGTGATGGGCAGGGTTTAGCAGTGTCCAGATAAAACACACACAAAAAAATAGACAATTTAAAAAAAAAAAATTAAACCTGAGTCAGAAAACAAACATTTTCAAAGTTGTTTTCTTGTCGTCAAAGTTAGCAGCAGGACTATTACAGAAAGCCCTGTTTATACGACAACGGTTTTAGGATGAAAGGGACGTGCAAAGGTATTGTTGGGTTTCGGCCGCTCGTTTACACGAAAACGCAGTTTTAGTCGACCTAAAACGCAACTTTTTTAAAATGCCCTCCTGGAATTTTTCTCACGCTTCAGCCTCAGATGCCGTGTAAACAGCTAGCTGGAGTTTTCAGTGGAAACGCTGACATCACGCTCCGATTTGCACATTCCGCTTTCATTGGGGGAACTTTAATTGCCCTGCACGAACCGGAACAACAACGGTCTTCGTTTCCGTGTGAACACAGATTTTTTTCTCTCCGTTTATTTTTTGCATTTTCGAGTGAAACACTGTGAAGCATTGTCATATAAACGTCTGAAATAAAACCAAAATTTCCTGCTGAGGTCTCAGATTTTCATCTTTCCTGTCGATGAATTCGTGTTGATGCTGTAACGCCACATTTGTCGGATGTGTCGTCTCTCCATGATTGTGATAAAGAAACTGATGATGCACCGCTGCACGCTGAGACTTTTACATCTTTGTTTAGTACCTCTGATGACGTCATCTTTCACTGACACTATTTGGGGCCTAAAAGAGATAAACAAGAGATAAACTTTGTGCTGTGAAAGCTAAGACCTCTGTCTTTGGTTCGTGTCATCATGTGCAGTGAAATGAGATCTTAAATTGAAGGAGACACGTGCATTTAGTAACAGATACTGTTTGGTGACACAGTTTGCAGATAAGTGTCCATATGTTGATCGTTGGGTCAGATTTCCGTGTCGTTCTTCTCCTCGGTCCTTTAAAAGCAGACCTGAAGTCTGGTCCTCAATCCTCCTGGTCCTCTTCGTCCAAACATTAGGGCCTCTCCATGCAGACACCTTCACACGTATCTGAGCAGAAGCTGTTGTTTATTCTCCGAGCTCTCCCAGAGTTCACCAGGTGATCACTTTAGCTAACGGGGAGCTCTCAGGGCGATGAAGGAATCCATTTATGGTCAAAACATCGATACCCAATCTGGGAGTTCAGCTAATGCTCGTGGGCTCGAGGCAGCATATGGAATGCATTCTTCAGAGTCTTCTTTGTGTTATCACTGCACGCCGCTCCGCTCGCCTGTGTATTATTCCACCTGAGTAAATACTGGACGCCATCTCTCCTCCTCAGAGCCGCGCACATGTCTGCAGCTCCTCTCAGAGCCGGTCCAGGATCCGTGTTTTTGATCCGTATCCTGAGAGACCAGGAGCTGTTGATGGACAGTTTCTCATCAGGTCAATGTCAGAGCGTCTCTCTGCTTCCTCCACACCGGCCTGCTGAAATACCAAAGACTTGAGCTCACACTTCGACTTTCAAGCCTCCAAAAATCAAGAGCGGCCAAATTCTCTGCATATTTTCATGTCATTGTAATGCATATTAACACGTGTACGAGGTCCTGGACCCAGAGAGGAGCAGATGGTTTGGGTCTGTTACCCAACAGGAGGGATTACATCTGAGCTACCTGCTTCAACGCACGGAATAAAACAAAGAGGACTCAGTTTGGAGTTTTTAGAGTTCACTCAGTCAGGATTGTCTCATCATTCGATGCTTCAGTCCTCGAGTGGATCTTTTAACTGACGCTTAAATCCTCATTACTCCACTGATACGCTCTGAAACCGATAAAGACTTCAGTTTTATTGAGTCTTGTTGAAAGTCAAACAAAAAACGTGTGAAAACGTGCACGCCCCTGTTTGTCAGCGCACCAATGTGTAACTTATTTATCTGTTGTCTGATAGTGAGGCCTGAAGACGTGTTTGATTTGAGATGCTGCAGGGTGGAGGGACGTGACTCCAGGGTCACACCAGGAAGTTTCAGGAACATTTCTCTTGTTGGTTCAAAGATTCCTCATTTGATCAAAATTCCTCAGTGTCTGAAGGTTAATTTCTTGGCCTTCTAAAATCTCTTGTTGCATATTTTGGAATTGGGTTGAATGATAAAACGTTTGACCATCAGTCGTGTAATTTGTGCATGCATGGTGGTCTCAGTGCTGGACATGCAGAGTGTGTCAGATTACTTGGAAACATCACCCAAGTTTCTCCTTTTTTTAAAAAATAATCTGCATCAAAGGCTCTGAGTTTACAAGAGTTAAACAGAGCAAAACACAACCTCAATTCTTTTTTTCCTCCCTGTCCTCTGACTAACATCAGATAGAGCTGAAAATTTCCTTCATCCGTTTATGAATCTTTATCTGACGTATTCGTTCTTTATCAATTAAAGCAGTGGCTCTCAAACTTCTTACACCAAGTCCCATCATGATGACTGACATTTATCAAGTAGTGCAGTCGGCCTGAGTATTCAGATAAATCTACACACAGTTGAGTAATGAGGTGTGGGTTTTATTCTCAATAAGCACTTTAATTATTTCAAACAATAGAAAAACACAGTTTGAACATTAACACCGTGCTTTAATGTAAGACACTTGAAGAAACTGCACCACAACAATGATTTCATTTAGATGTATGGCACCTAAAAGTTAAATAAAAATTGTACTTAAATAGATGTACAAATAACTGTACAAAAATCCAAATTTCATGTAGTTAGAGTGATATTTCTGATTTATACTGATACTGGCGCTAACAGCACAGCTGTGAGCACTTTTGCTTGGCTCGCTCTCCTCCTCTTCGGTTTTCGTGCTTGAATCATCCTCAACCTGATCAGCACTTTTCTTCCCAGATTGAAGCCACAATATAAGTTTAATAATTTGGCCTCCTCCACCCTCCACCATCCACCTCTGGCCAACACAGCCTGTACTACCACACATTGTAGGCAATGGTCAGTGTCAGCGGCGGCAGCTTTATTTACAAAACTGCTGCTGACATCAACGGACATTAAGACTCAAACGAAGGTATTTCATTTTCATTCATAAACTTTCTGCAATTTTATATATTTGATGATATTACATGTTTTAATTTGAATTTATTTTATTTATATTTAATTCTGGGATTCCTCCGCGTACCACTAGTGGGAGCCTGAGTACCACGAGTGGTATGCGTACCACACTTTGAGAAAGCCTGGATTAGAGCCAATAGTAAAGTTTTTATCAGGGTACTTCTGTTGTAATTGTGTATTATATTGATTTTTTCAAACTTTTTTTTCTATTTTAAGGGTTTTTTTTATTTTGTTTTTTGTTTTGTTTTTTAGTGCTGGACTTAAACCTTTGATCTGTTGATATTGCATTATCAATTTTTAAAAAAAATATTTATTTTGGTATCTCTCCCGTTTCTTTTCTTTCTTTCATTTTTTTCAACTGGTCTTAAAATTTGTAAAAATAAATAAATAAATAAATAAATAAATAAATAAATAAATAAATAAATAAATAAAAATTTGTGAAATTACTTAAAATGTTTGTTAACTGAAAATACTGGAGGAAGAAAGCTCCACCTGTGTGTGCCATTTTTGCAACACACTGAAATGCATGTGCACACTACTTTTCTCCATGTATTGTGGGAAATAAAGAGTCCACACGCAGAGAACTGACCTCTGTGCATGTAGTCTTAGCAGGTCAACAGAATTTGAGGGCTGCAACATCATCGATCCCAGACCACACAGACAGGAGTCGTGGTTTCACCTTGCAGAACATGGAGGTTGCATGTCAGCTGCTGCCTTAATTGGTCAGATTTTTCATTTTTTTTGTGTGCAGCAGAAATGTTTAATTCCATCCAGTGATGTATACAAACTCCCAGCATCCTGCAGTGTAAGACTGTGCGTGTGCAGAGAGTGATGAAGCAGCTGGATGATTTGCCCCATCTCAGCTCTTACAACCTGCTTCACTGCTGAAGGATGAAACTTGAGAGAGACTTTCTGCACCTTCTTCTGTCCAGGTTAACAGAAAAAAAGCAGAATCTCCCTTTAATCCTCCTCACGTAATCATGAGATAAGCGTGTGCAGAGGTGTTTTTGTGCCACAGCCCAGTGCGCTCTGACAGCTGATGTACAGATTAAAGCCGACTTGTCACGGGCAGAGTCCGGTCCAGCTCGGCTCCTATCAGCATTATTCCAACGCGCTCAGGCATGATGTCTGCCAAGAGGCCTGCAGCGGGGCCCAGCCCGGTCACCAGGAACACCAGGAACCAGTCCAAGTCAAACAGTGATGCCCCTGCACACCACGGAGCCATGGCCTGTCAGCAGAGCTCCGCTTTAACCAGAGTTTTGTGACACAGGGTGGAAAATTAACGCCACTGTTTCCACACACACACACACACACACACACACACACACACACACACTGGGTCACAGCTTCCTTCTGTGCTTCACAACTTGACCGCCGCATTATCGGCAGCAGCGATATGTCCGACAGCGTCCTTCAGAGAGTGGATCAAAGAGGATGACATAAGCCAGCACCGTCTCCAGAGGAAGAAGATAAATGCACGGACTGAGCCTTTATCAAAGGCCGGCCTGTTTTAAGATCCTGATTAAAGCCTGCAGACCCTCCCTCCCCTCTCCTTCCCTCCCTCCCTCCCTCCCTGTGGAAATAGGTGTTCAAACATGACTCTGTTTTGGTTGGCCAGCGGCTGCGTTGAGAAGTTCCCCTTCCAGCTCGTCGTGAGCCTCCTGCGCTCGCCGGCTGTCACAGCGCGGCAGCAGCAGGAATTCAGCGTGTTTGTTCTGAGTTTCTCAAAGCGTGAAGCTCCTCAGCTCAGGACAAGAATAATAGAGAGAGTGATTGTGTTTGATCTCTGCTTTTTCTGGCTCATATCTGTTAAGAAAAGGAGCGGTGGATCAGGATAACTCAGAGAAAGAGAGAGAGAGGCAGCATGTGTGGAAGTGTAAACACGGTTATCTGTGTCACCCGTTTCCTGCTCTCTGTCGGTTCGTAAGAAACTATTCCTGCGCCGAGCTGATGAGGAGATTCTGTTTTGTTTTTTGTCTTGTTGGATAAGATAAAGAAGGAAGATCCATGTTAGTGGCAGGACACCGCTGTGATATCAACCGGGCCAGATGGAGGCTGGAAATACGCCGCAGAGAGATAAAGGAGAGCGAGGAGGGAGGAGAGGGAGTGAAAAACCAAGCTTCAGAGTGTGTTTGTGGTTTGGAGGTCTACCTTCTCTCTCTTTGACACGGGTCTTTAAAGAAGGAAGGAGAGCAGCAGGTGCTGGAGGGAGAGATGAGCTCCTGAAGTAAACAGTCTGTGCGGGAATATATGAGAGGAGAGGCGTGAGCAGGTTGTCCTGTGTGCCCCTGATCAAATCCCAATGCTGGATGCTCAGACTAAACATGCAGGTTTTCAAACCTCTACGTTGTAGCAATCCCTGAATCTGTCTGTAAACTGATCAATAAAGCACCACATCTTCACCAGATCTCTGCATCTTTAGGTCATCACGTACTGGTTCTTGACATATTGGAGGGGCGGTCCTCAAACACCAAGGTCTGCCTCCAGGGTGTTGGACAATCAGAGAAATGTTTCAGACAGAGAGTTTTCTAAGGGGCCGTCCAGATGAAGATGGGTTTAGGTGTATCCACAAAGGCTTTTCATCGTATGCACATTTCATCCAATTGGAGCCGGCGTTTTGGCTGCCTGAATTCGATCATTTTTTAAACTGGGTTCCAAGAAATCTGAAACTGTGTATCGGTTTGGTTCCATGTTGGCAAATTATCCAGTATTTTCAGAATGGGTGACGCAATGTCCCCGCCTCTCACTTACTTCTTGTATTCACCGCCATCTTTGCATGATGTTTTTGGTGGACTTTGTGGCAGCATCACAGCGCCACCTACAGCCCTGGCATATGTACTACAGTGGTTTCAGTGGGTTTCAGCGCTTTTGTCTTGAAGCTGTGAATCATTCCTCTTCTCTGCTGAGTCTGGCCGCAATTTCGTGCCAGGAATTGTTCATCACACGGTTATCACGGTGATCTCTGTGTGGTGAATCATAAACGCCAGCATCTTTTTTGTACTTCGGAAACAAGAGGCTCTTGTTTGTCCGTCTCCACACGGAAGTTTGACATTTTCGGAGGTGCACAACGTGGAAATTTTCCACTTAAAAAGGATTGCATGTGGGGGCAAGGCTGCTGAAATTACGTCATTTGTCCATAGAAAGCTGCACAGACCTTACAGACGCGTCAAGTTGGCGTACGTTTGGACAAGTTATACTCTGCTGCTGTTTGATAAATCTTGCTTTGTTTTATTTTTGGGTTTCATAACTTGCAGCCTGTCCAAAAATCCTCCAAGATAAGATTTTAAAAATCTTTAAAAAGCTAAATTTTCATTTCTCTTTTTCGTGACACATTGGAGGATGATCATCCTGCAGAGATTTATCAACCCACAGGCAGTTGAAGTTTTAGAGATTTGGTATCATTTGATGCACGATGCTGACGGGCTTGTCTGTGGAGGTTGTGTTCCTTCTTGCAAGAAACAGTTCTGCAGTGTTAAATTGCATTTCGCTTCCCCCTTTTTTTCCTTCCGCTGTGCTAAAAGGGTACCACAAGTTAGACCTCATTACAAGAAGTCTAAGGCAGACTCTGAATGTGCATGCAGGAGAAACACTGTCTTTCCATCCTCTTCCATCCCGGAAGAAACGAACTTCCAAAGATGAAAGTCTGACAAACCAACAGCTCAAACCTGAAGAAAGTCCAGGATCACAGAGTCTGCAGAGTTTGCTGGTTAATATCCTTGTGTCTCCGGTCTTCATGCCACGCCACGCAACTAGATGATATCTATCATCTGCGACTGTTTCCATCCAGGGAGTAGAGCCTCAGAGCATTATAGCAGCAGATATTAACCAGAGCTGCAGCTCCAGCTAGTGGAGGGAGGCTGAACAGCTTGGACACAACGTGACTTATCGCAGGTGTTACAGCTTATTTACTTGCTGCAGCTGGTCATCGTTCTGACCTAGAAATAAAAACAGACCCCAGCCTTGAAAAACAAGAGATATATTTAGGACTCGGAGTCCAGCTGCTGCTGAAAACTCTGAGTAAAGTTGCTTTTCTGAGCATTTATAGTCAGATAAAATCCTCTGGCTTTGTGGAAATACTGTTTTCAGTGACAGCAGAAGCGGTTTGTTTGGAATAAACAGAAGAAACGGTGACTTAGCACGAGCTGCTAAAGCCACAACAGCTGAGAAAAGAGGCCTGAAGACACAGGGATCAAACCGTAGAGACTCTGAGCTGTACGACTGAAAACACACACATCAGTGACCGCTGAGAAGCAGAGAGCTGAGCGTTAAAGTCCTCGGTGATATTTCATGAAGTCACAGAGCGAAGCTGGCTCTGAGAAGGTCGTGGAGACAATGGGAACACAGAGAACTCCTCTGCGTCATTAGGGAAGACCAGGATCAGCAGAGACTTCCTGTTTGCGAGCCGCTCGGGGCCGACTTGCCTCTGATGTTGGCATTAAAGAGACGATAACCTTTGAAACAGGCTGGCCACAGGGGGCATGTTTTCTTTCCCAGCACACGTCAAAGCTGCCACAGAGACCTGCTCCCTCCCAGTCCTCCCTGTCCTCCCCACCGTCCTCCCCCCCCTGACGGATCATAAACGGATCCTAAAGACGGAGAAATTTACGATAATGGTTTGTAAAGTAACGTTCACATTACAGCCGTGGAGGAGCTCTGGTTTGTGTCGCGGCGCCGAGCGCTCTGACATGTTTCAGGCTCCACACAGGTGTGAGCTGTTTGTAAAGAGCTCTGTGACCTTTGACCCCTCATCAGAGAACATTAGCTGTGGTAGATCAACAACCCACAGAGCTCTGACTTATGACGGCTGTTTGTCTCAATCTGTCTCTGCAGAGTGGAAGAAATCCACCTGAGACAGTCCGACTGTCACTGAAACTTTAAAGGTTTTAGAGGCTCATATTTACATTTGTGACACAGGATGAGGTCATGTGATGCTCTGAGCTCTGATTGGTTGACGGTCAGAGAGCTGGGAAATGTTGTGGAAATGTTTTAGCAGGAAGTGAATGAGCGAGTTCATCCAGGCATGTAGAGTTTTAACCTCCGCCCGACGTAAACAGGACTAATAAGGTCCTTTTTACACAAACTGCTGCAGGCTGAAGGAGAGCTCTGAGACGGATCTCAGATCCTGCAGGGAAAGATCTGTGAGAGGGAGTTGGGGACGGATGCTGAAAAGCAGATTTTAATTAGCGGCTGGGTGCCCTTGAGCAAGGTGCTTAACCCCAGCTGCTCCATGAATCCCAGAGTCCAGCTGTTTGGGAACGGTTCTCAGTGAAGGCTGGATGGAGGAGAGTCCCAAATACCTAACTGTTATACACTGCAAAAAGTGGGAGCCTAACTACGAGATAAAAACACTGCATTTGATGAGAAAATGTAGTAAAACTACTGAAAGTATCTCTCAATCTCTCAAAACACTTATTTTTTAAATTAAAAAAACTCTAAACCTTAAAACCTGACCGATCAAAAAATAGCCAGAAAATTTGAATTTTTTAAACTTAGATGTTTACTAACTTTTTTTTTAACAAAATCCACAAAAAATGTTGTGATATTGTTTTGTTTATGAAATTTTTGTGATATCACTTTTAGAAATGTGTGCAGTTTTGGCAACTTTTTTGGTAAAAGTTTTGAAAATATGTGTTTTATTATTTTTTTCAGATGCAGAAAAATACTTATTTTAAGATCAGCAAAAAATTGGATGTTTGTCTTACAGTAACTTCGTGAAAATTAACAATGATTAGGGGTAGAATACACACAAAAAAAATGTTAAACATGATTTTAATGATTTTCTTTTTTTATTAACCATGTTGATGAAATAGAGGTTTTTGAAACTTACTTATCAGATAAGATACATTCGGCAGTAAAGGGTTAAAAGAAACTTCCTGAAGCATAATAAGCAAAAAAAAAAAAAGAAAAAAAAAAGTCTAATTTCATTATTTTTGTATTCTTAATTTTAGCAAAATGAGCCGTGGGACAAGAAAAAAAACACTAATTTAAATAAAAAATGACTCAGTGTAAGAGAAGTATGATTAGGATGTTTTATTTCAAGTCAAATAATGTGCGCTTGTGCCCAAAATATATATATTTATCATATTACTGTGCTTAGAAATGGGTCTTAGGTTGTGCTCCTCCACATTATTTTTAAATGCCTGAACAGTCAGGTCGTCAAAATGTGTTTTCAACAGATGTGTTTTGCGTTAGTCTTTTATTAAGTAACTTGAGAGAGTTGGAGCAGAAATAAAGAATGAATCGTTGATTTCTTTCCTCTGGCTGTGTCTCTCGCGTCTCTCCTGCGACCACCTCGCAGCGGCCCGCTGCTCCTTCACATGTTTGGCATTCTTGCAGCTTTCTCCGACATGTTTGGTCTGTAACGAACAGGCTTTGAAAGCTTCTGTCAGCGGCACAAATGCTTAATAACGTGAAAGCGTTTGTCCCGGGTCAAAAGAATTAACCTCTGCTTGTGTGTGCAGCTAAAGCGGGATAAGAGCTGGAGCAGCAGCGTGATAGTCAGGTCTTTCAACATTTATTCTGGGTCCCTCCCTCTCTTCAAAACACTCTTGAGTTAATTTTGCGCGGCCTGCTTGGTATGTGTAAGATTTCCTCCTCTTCCCACCCCACACCCTCTCAGCTCCCCCACAGCTCCCACAGGAGGACACTCAGCATACCTGCAGATTAGCTCGGAGCGGCTCCGGGTCGCTGTGGCTGCAGGACGTGTTCGCTCGGCTGAGCTGGCTCTGTGATGTTTGTCTGTGGCTTCATGTCGTTATTCTTTTCTTGTGAGAACAGAGATGAAAAAATAATTCTGCTTCACCAACATAGGGAGAGAGAAACTATAGGACAGGGTTTAATATGAGGACAAACCGCTCACACAATGTGTGAATTCACTGATTGAATATTTTACTCAGCTAATCAGAAACACTGATCTGTAGGTTAACCCTTCAACCTGAGGAGTCTTACCAGTCAAACCAGCGCTTCACAGAGTTTCTTTAAACTCATCATTTTATCTTAAAGAGAAAGAGAAGAAGTCAACAAGTGACACCACCAGCCTGGTCTGTGTTCCCATGTATCCCATCATGCTCTGCAAGGAGAAGCAACTCCTTTTTGCACCCCGTGCATTGAGGAAAACTTTTGTTAGTGTGTGCAAATCTCTGTATTTTGCCGTTTGAAATGGTAAATCAGTGTAATTAGAGGACAGCACATTTAAAATGGTATTAAAAACACATCTAAAGCTCTAAATGCACAGTACAGGGCATCTGGAAGCCCCTCCTTTGATAGCTTGGCTGTATTCTCAGGGTCGTTGCCCTGCTGAAAGATAAACCCTTGTTCCAGTCTGAGGTCTAAAGCGCTCTGGAGCAGGTTTTTCATCCAGGATGTCTCTGTACATTGCTGCATTCATCTTCCCCTCAATCCTGACTGGTCTCTCAGTTCCTGCAGCTGAAAAACATCCCCACAGCATGATGCTGCCACCACCATGCTTCACTGTAGGGATCATATTGTCCATGTGATGAGTGGTGCCTTGTTTCCTCCAAACATGACGTCTGATAATTCACCCCAAAGAGTTCGATCTTTGTCTCATCAGAGCAGAGAATTTGATTTCTCATGGCCTGAGAGTCCTTCAGGTGCCTTTTGGCAAACTCCAGGTGGGCTGTCATGTGCCTTTTACTAATAGTGGCTTCCGTCTTGCCACTCTTCTATACAGACCTGATTGGAAGCTGTAATTTACCTGTATTTCTTGACATTTCTTCTTTTTCTTTAAGTTATTTTTCAGTCTTTTTCTGTCTTTCTTCAGGGAGGACAGGGCAGTGGACAGAGCAGGAAACAGTGAGTGTTAGGGCTGGTATAAAGGAGAAAGACTACAGGTTTGGACCACCTGATCATGGACCATCCTCACGAGGTGCGTCCCATCCGTTAGGCCATAGGTCACTAACCAGCGAAACACAGTCCTATAATCAATACAGCAAGGGGATTTTAATTTTGATGGGACGCCTCTACTTTTTCTTCTTAATTTTTTTTAATCTGCACAGCTTTTACAGTGTTTACGGTATCGGTCGAGTAGATCAGGAAACACACATACCAGCTGCACTTGAGTTAAGCCATCCCACATGACGCAACTCAGCCAATGAAGTCTCTTCATTAAGGGTGTGAAACACGACCGCTCTGCATTCAGACAAAAGTTAGACAGAAAGAAAATAGAAGGATAGAGAGAGGGGGAGAGAAAAGCAACCATAGATGGCGCTGTCTAAGAAAAGTGGATAACAAAAAAGAGCTTTAACTACGAGTGGATGGAGGGAAAACTTTACTTGTCAAGAAATAAGAAAAATGTCTTGATGTCTTTACTTTTTGTTACTCTTTACGAACAATCCAGATGTCATTTTTGTCTTTCAATATCGTGAGAAGAGACACATTTTCTGGTCTTGTTAGGTGAATGTGACTCAGATAAAATAAGGCATAAAAACTTAATTAGAGTTGAGTTTTTAAACCGTATCATGTCTTCATTTTGTCTGTGATGGATGTAAGTTTTTTCTCTCTCTGAACAGATTTCCATACTGTGCAGAGAAATGATGCAGCTGAATTTGAACTCTAAACTTTGTCAAACCTCTGTTTACAACGTCAAACTTGTCCTCTTTCATGATTGGCTAGAAAGATGCAGAAAAAGCAGCAAAGACCTCCTTAAAAAGGAACAAATGAACTTTTAAAATGACTGAGATACTGATGAAGATTGGATTTAAGTCATCAAAGGACCTCCGTGTGTCCTTTACATGGATTAAAAACAAAGACAACCTCCACATTTATCACAAATTATCAGAGGTTAACCCAGGTCAGTCTGATCCTTTGTAAGAGTAGTATTTCTGAACCTTGTTCTGAACCTTCTGTATTCACAGCACGAACATCTTTAAGTGATTAAACCCTCATCCCATCGACAGACGTCTGAGCGTCTGAAGTTCAGCTCTCTGCAGGAGGCATATCTCCTCCATGACCACACGCTAAAAATAGTCCTCTTTAAAAACCTAATCACAACCTTCCTCTTCTGAATTTATTTCTGTCCGCTCAACCTTTCATTACTTCTCTGGAAATCAATCTGCTGCAGGTCTCTCATTTCTGCACCTAAAATTATTATCTGACATTAAAATCTGGCCGCAGGGAGATGTGTTATGGATGGAGGAATGAGTGAGCTGACGGATGGAGGGGTGTGTTAAAGAGGAGGATTAAAGACAAACTGTCACCTCGTTTCTTCTGCTGAGGCTGTGTGCATTTATTAAAGTTTGTGAAGCTGCTCCCAGAGGAGTGAATCACTTTCTTTTAAGTTTAATAATTCTCTGCAGGAATTGACCTTTAACAAACACACTTAGCCCCGCCCCCCTTAAACAAAAGTCATTGACTTCAGTGTAAACAGTCTGTTATCCGAGCCCCTCCCCCGACGCCATACCTGATTGTGTTGTGTACACTTTCCCTCCTGAAGCCGTCCACCTGCGTCTTTGTCTGCTGACTGCGTCCTGTAATCCGGGCTGTGATAGCGCTGCACCTGTTTAATAAGTCATTTAGAGAGGGTAAACAGTAATCAGCTCCCAGCTTCACTTCTTCACTTCTTTGTACAGCTGTGAGAGCTCAGAGAGGTTCTGTTTGAAGCTGGAGCAGTTTTTATTAATAAGAGAGAGAGAGAGGAGAGAGTTCACACACTTTGATTTTTATCAACCCTTCTTTAAACCTTTAAAAAAAAAGAAAGAAAAAAAAACATCTACCAAAGATCCAAAAGATCCAACCGTACAAAAGTGTAAAAGATTTCATCTCTTGAACTCACATCTGGAGCCGGACGTCTGCTCTGCACCAATAAAAGTCATAATTTAGAGTTTATGAGGGGGTAAAACTCAAACACCAGGCAGGAGAAGTGATGTTAGCAATTTAATTTCCAAGATGTGATCTTTATTTCTGTTTTTTTTCTTTTTCTATCAACCTGCCAAAAAAATTACAATCAAAAGATTCATCTTTAGTTCATTTGAAGTTTTTTTAAAAAAAGGGTTTCACTTTAAATGAAAGCCAAATCTGGTGTTTTCTCACACACACAAAAAACATGTTTATTGATAACAAACAGTAAAACTGGAAACAGAAAATTATGATTGAAGGAAAGATATTGACACCTTTTCTAAACAGGGGAACTGATTTAACCGAATTACTTTCCTTCCATAAGATTTTTAAGAAAATTAGAGTAAGTTTGATGTTCGAAAATACCAACTTTAAGATTTCAACCCAGCATTCGTTTCTGTTTACACAACTTCTTCTTTTGTCTTGGAAGAATCTTCCTGTTATTGCAAAGTAAAGAACATAGCATCTAAAAAGAAAAAGTCAGACAGCAGAAACATTTTAGAAACAAGATCTGCACAATATAACGAGGTCATTACATAAGCATCTCCTGACTGGTTCATGGTCAATTGGAGGGGCGGGCCTCAAACACCAAGGTCTTCTGATAGCTTTGTCTCCAACAGGCCTCCAGAAGGCTGGCCAATCAGAGTGAAGAGGGTTTGTGAAGCAGGGAGCCTTAAGGGCTGATTATGCTTTCGGCACGAACACGAAACGCAGGGATTAGACGTGCGAGATCCACATGACAGACTGCGTGTGGCTTTTATGCTTTTTCACACTCCGCGCAGCGTCCGTTCCCAAACTGCAGGGGGCGATGTAACACAAACACAATAGTACTAAACTTGAGAAGAAATTGTACACACACAGTTTACAACATTATTTCACAAATTCCTCTTCTCTGCCAAGGTTGGCCGCAATTTCACGCCAGGAATTGTTAATCTCGCGGTTATCACTGTGATCTATGTGAGGTGAATCATGTAAATGTCAGCATTTATTGTATTTCGGACATGAGAAGCCCCTGCTTGTCCGTGTGTTTTGGCGTGCAAGGGGGCGAGGCTGTTAAAATGACGTGATTTGTCCGCACGAAGCTGCGGGGACCTCGCGGACTCGTTAAGCATAAATCAGACTTTAAAGAGACAGCAGCTAATACAAAGTGTTTCAGACAGAGGCTGAAAAAAGGATTTCTAAAACACCAGATAAAAGGGTAGGGTAAAGAGACACGGACAAGGGTTAATGGTCACTGTCCCATCATTCTGATGGTTTTGTTTTTAGCCTGAAAGCTAGGCTAAGCTGCTCTGGTGGTCTGTAGGGCATCTGTCATCCAGCACGGATGCTTCAGCTCCAACCTGTTTGGACACTCATTGTGGATCCAAGCTTTCACAAATAATCATCAGTTCTTGTTCGAAATGTAAATAAATCCTTGTGGAACAAACAGGGAGAGTAAAAATCATGAGAAATAAAATCTGTTCACTGCTACCTCAACTGACAGCAAGTTAAACCAAACCCGATCCAACACAAAGAGAGAGACAGAGAGCTACAGTCTGTTTCTGCTGAGAGGGTTTTCTCAGAGGACGGCGCCCTCAAACATCTTTCCTCTGCCTCCTCTGATGTCCACACCTGAAGCTCTCCACCTGTGTCAGCTTCAGAGGAGCTCACAGTCACCTGAGGTTAAATATTCCTCCTTTAAACGCTGCTTCAACACCTTTCTTCACACCCATCTGCTGACGTCACAGAGAGAGGGGCTGTGTGTGTGTGAGAGCAGCAGATCAAAGAGTCACGCTGCGTGTTTGTTTTACATTAGACCGCTTCGCTTTTAATCTGTGAGGCTGCAGAGGATCAGAGGTGCAGAGCTCGGGACCTGCACACGGATAGAAAACAGGTGCAGCGTCTGTGGACTTCTTGGAAATGTTAATAAGGTGGATCAGAAACTGAATACATGCGTCATAATTTATCTGCTTTCAAGTGAAAATCAGTTAAACACACAGCAGGGGGTCTGAGGAAACCTCCAACAGAGCACCCCAGACCCAGACCAGGATCAGTCTTGTTTCAGGTCTACAGGGCTTTAAGGTCAGCAGCGTGTTTGTCCGTGCCCTTAAGTCCTAACGCCCCTGCTGCAGAATCTTAAAGAGAGACCACATCTCTACCGTCCCCGAGCGACCGCATAAAGCTGTAAAAATGACAGAAGCTGCGAGTCATTTCCTCTACATCCTCCAACACAGGAAGCCACACACTAAATGCTTAGACAGGTTCATCGTGATCCTCTCCCCACAATCCAAACAGAGTCACTCAGAGGGTCAGGCGAGGCTGAGAGGCAGCTGAACATGTCAGGAGTCCAGACACACAAGATCTCAGTGCTGAGACGTCAAAGAGTCGGACAGATTTGGAGCTTAAAGTTCTCCTGAAGCTGGATAAGAGTTAAAAGATTTTGAGAGAGAAGATCAGATCACTGAACCAACCCTGTCCGCGTGAAATTCTGTGTTCAGCTCAGGGGGAAAGTTTGCACCAGATTCATCAACTCTGTTTGTGAAGTCAGGATGGAGCACGTTTATTAAAGTCTCAGAAAAGACTGTCATCTGTTTGGTGTTGACTGCAGTGCCCCCTGTGGTCAGAATCAGTAGTGTTATTCCAGGATAAAGACTCCGTTTCCCATAAGCACCATCACCCACTGCGGTAAAGATGTGTCTCTCACCAAGGCGTGCATTTGATCTTTTTAACTCTACTTTTATCTTTGATCAAAACAACTTTTCCCAGGATGCAAAGCGACAAGGTAATGTACTAATTTGTCTCATCAAAACAAAACTTGTCTTAAGATTAAGCAACGCTTTTAAGTCACTTAATTTAAAACGAAAAAAAAAATAATAATGTAACCACCTGAATCACTCACATTTGTACAAACACATGAAAAAAATGCGGAAGTGACACCAAACAAACCAAACATCAACTCGAGAAAAGCGTTTCACATCCTTATTATTATTGCACCCATTTATGAGCAATAATTTAAAAAAAAAACTATATTATTATTTTTTTTTTTATCAGAAACACACTTTCTTTGAAACAGAATAATATCTTTATCGTACTTCTCTAACTGAGTCTTTTTTTAATGTAATAAAGATATTCTTTTGTCCCCAGGCATTCATTGGCTGAAATTAAGATTACAAAAAAGTTTGATCTACAATATTTAAATAAAAAAATGATTGTTTTCTTCTCTTTCTTTAAAACTTTGGAATACTTCTTGACATATTTTAAGATTTAAAATTCTAATTGCAAGATTTCTAGTCAAGTAAAATGAACTTGCTGCACGCAGTGATAGTTTGACTAGTTGTGACAAATTTTCATATCAAATTTAGTGTTTTTATCTCATGTTTTGGCTCTTCATTTTGTAGTACACTCTCCTGTTTAGCTTTCTGTTGCTCTTCTGTCCTTTTTCTATCTGACGGTTCAGCTTCAGAGTCCTCCATTATTACAAAATAAATCACAGAGATACTTTTCAGCAGAGAAAAACACAGATCTCGCATTTCTTACTGCCACATTTTGATGCTGATGATTTCATTTAAATTGTGGGTTATGAACAGGCTGATTTATAAAAGTGACATTATTTTAAGATCACGTAGAAAATCCTCACAGGGCCTTGTAGATCTTTTTTTACTCATTAGGAGTAATCCAGGGATCATTTGTGACATGTAGCATCTTGATATATGGTCGTTTTCTGGACTTACAGGATGAATCAGCTTGAAAAATGTCTTTAGGACTATTTTTTTATCATTATTTTGGACCTCCTTGATCTTCCTCCTAAAAACACAGCTTGTGTTCAAACTCTCTTCTTTATAATCTCCAGTATTTGTCCTCGTTATACCTTTATGTCTTACTCAAAGTGATTCACAGTGAGTGTGAGCAGGATGAAATCCATCAGAAGCAGCGTGTGCTCCGAAATCATGGACGTGTTTAAATGTTGTATGACTCTACGATGATTATAAATCTAATTCAGACAAAGAGCTCCACTTCTCTCCTACACACACACATATATGCACACACACTCTCTGCTCTCTCACTCCCTGTTCCCATGTTTGAGGCTGAGCTGTCAATCTGACAGAAAACAGACTTCAAAGTCTGAGGGTGGAGCTCCACTTCCTCCTGAATGTTTGGAGATTAGTCTGATCTCTGCAACTCTTCCAAAACCTCATTTAGAGACCCAAAACAACTCACGTCCTGTTCAAAGGCAGCACGCCATGCTGGGTTACATCTCCCCTAGAGTGTGTGCGGTGTGTGTGTGTTTGTCAGGGTTTGAAGTGAGCGAGCTCTTTTCTAATTGTCAGATCTATCTCTCTCTCGCACACACTCACACACACACACACGCACGCATCGCTGAACGTGCCTATACACGTACATTTACATGCACACAAACTCTTATTGATTCCAGTCCTTATGCTAACTAGAAGCAGCTTTTCAAACTGCTTGCTGTGTGTGTGTGTGTGTGTGTGTGTGTGTGTGTGTGTGTGTGTGTGTGTGTGTGTGTGTGTGTGTGTGTGTGTGTGTGTGTGTGTGTGAGTGTGACATGATGGAGTTCCTCCGTGTTCAGTCTGTTAACATTTATGATTGGGAGTCGTGCTGGCGTGCAGCGGGCTCCCGGGTGGCCTCACAGTTGTCAAAGCCAACTTGTTGGCGAAGAGGTCATGGGTTTGATACCCACAAGTTCGTCACATCACACTGAGACTGAACTCTGGTCTGATGCCAGTAAAATCATTTGCACATCAGTATTTAACATCAGTTATTTCATATGTTTGGATAGCGTGGAAGCACTGATAGACTCCAGGGATTTTATCTCATCCCTTTTTTTTTATGTGGTCGCTATCAAAGCGATGTCTCCTCTCCAGAGACAAATATCCTCTCAGACCTCAGCCACAGTGCCTCTCCTCCTCTCTCATGGAGACTTATTTAAGTTAGGGTTAGGGTTAGTTAGGGCCACTTTGTTTTAGAAAACCTTCCTGTTACAGCCTCTGTCTGTAACCGTTTGTTTAAGCTGCTGTCTCTTTAAGGCTCCTCTCTCCATAAACCCCCTTCCCTTTGATTGGCCAGCTATCAAGAGGCCTGTCAAGGTGGCAGGGCTATGGGCAGACCTTGGTGTTTGAGGCCCAGTTAGAAGATCCTGTTGACATCATCATTTCATTGAAATGATCTGGTGCTATTTTTAGAACAGAGCGTTTTGATCAGTGTACAGACAGATTCAGGGATTTCAACGACATATGAACACGTAGAGGTTTGAAAATCTGTGCACCTTTAGTCTGAACATCCAGCATCGGTACTTTATATCCCTGTTTAAAACATGAGAAAACAGAATACACACTCTTCCTCTTCCCTGTTTGAGTCCCTGAGCCCGTTGGGACACCTGGTTAGCTGGACTCTGTTAGTCCTCCTTTAACATTCCTGTGAAAGTTCCTGTTCCTCTTTAGACCCAGAGAGTGTGGTTGGTGGCGCTTGGTATGTGTTTACTGCTGCCGGCTCGTCCTCGTGTGGTCTCTGAGCTGAAAACAGAAACTTTGTGAGCTTTTTTTTTTTTTTTTTCTGCTGCTGTATCAGAAGCAGCTGACCAGGGTAACACAGAAATCTGTTCAAACATCCACCTCAAATAACAGGAAGGGAGTCTCTCCAAAATAAAGCTGTTTGTGGCAGCGGGTCCATGCCCGCTTTAGAGCGGAGGCCGCTGTGAATGTCTGCACAGATGCATTGTGGGGGTTATAATGTGATTCGTCTCGGAGGTGACGACGAGGAGTCAGAGGGATGTGTGTTGCTTGTGTTTCAGCTGAATGATGGCGAGATGTTTGTTTACTGTACGAGTCTCTGACATCGATTCTGCACAGACTGTGACGGATAAAGGCCGGAGCAGTGACCCGAGTGTTTTCAATCCACATCCACCTGATTCTTCACTGTCAGAGACCTCTTCTATCAGTTTTAGAAGAGGCTGAAAGCTGCAAGGAAATCCTGCAGTGATGTAAAAATAAAATATATATATATATATATCAAGTTTTTCTCTGGGAAGATATTTGAAACGGTTTTCAAACACAGATGGTTGATATTTAGACACACAACATTGGAAAAACTGGCATTAAGATTAACGGCCGTCTGACTAACAGGCCTTTTGACTGAAGGGTCATCTGACTAAAGAGCCTTTGCAGCCTGATGTTCTACCTCCCTCTGTCTCCTCCTGGCTGTTGCCTCAGTTGTCTCTGATCAGTGGCGATTGCTCTAAGACTGCAAGGGAAGCTCAGCTTCCCCTAAAATGTCCCTAAAAAAGTGGTGATATGTCCTGCTGTGTGTACATTTCATTGCCTAAATATGCACTAGAATAGCTTCATCTTTTGTTCTGAATCAGCTACTTATCACAGGTAACTGGTGCCACTTCCTTCTCATTCATCCCCGCAGCGTCTCAGCGCTTTAACACAGTCGGACGCTGAGCGTCTTCAGACTTCAACAGTGTAGGGTAGAGTGGGTTGTTCCAATGTGGAAACTGGACGGTGATTGGATAAACGCTGGGCTTTGTCCCGCCCATCGGACGCTCAGCGTCTCTGGGGGTCTATGAGGCAGTGGGCTGGCCTGGACGCTCAGCTTCTGCATGATGATTGGATGATCTTTCTGAGGCTGAATCCCTTTTTGATTGATAGTGAAATGAGCCAATCAGCGATCTTGAAGTAAAACTCTCTACCGAAGACTTTCTAACTTCTACATTCAGTTGTTCTGGACTGATCCGGAGGCTTTTTCGATCCCCAGCGAGTTTACCTTTCTTAAAAACGACGAGCGTCGTGTTTAAAGATTCACTCTATTTTCCTTGAAAAGGAACGGAGTGTAGAATTTACGTTTAAATAAATAAACACATTTATGATGTAGGCCAGAAAAAAATTGAGCTTCCCCTCCTTGACTGACCAGCAGCCACCACTGTCTCTGATGATAAGCGCCCTCACACGGATGTGCCCTCTTTTCTCAAATTTAGACTCAGTTCTGGTGACCTCAGGCTCTCTTCTTTGTTTGCTCATGAAAACACAGCAGCTCAGACTGAGCAGAAAAACAAAGAGCAGAAAACCTCAGGACTCTAACGTCAGGCTTTTAGGGAGACTTTCTCAGGAACGGAGATCTTCATCATGCTTTCTTTACAAATCACACAGAACCATGCACCTGCACAAACTGCTGTCTGCCTGTAAGCACTTCAGTTTGTGATGATCTGTTCTTCTTTGGATTATATTTAGTCAGGAAATAACATTTGCACTCATTCTTCTTCTGTCTCATCATAATCTGAGGTACAAAAACACAACACAAGCATTTCTGCTCTAAACCGCTTGTTTCATGTGATTTTCTTTTATTAGAGAAGGTTCATCTTTATGGTCTGACTTGTAGTTTACCTTTCTGTAACAGAAAGTCATGTTTCAGTGCTTTTATTTTGAAAGTTTGACAGCAAAGTACTTTAAAATGCAGAGCCAAAACATGAGGCTAAACAGAACAGAAAAAACAAACAAACAAAAAAATCATGTAAAACATGTATATAAAATGACATTACATAACTCAAATGATGAATTTATTGACCTGAAAATCAAATGT
This sequence comes from Labroides dimidiatus, assembly GCA_030710495.1. Classification (NCBI taxonomy): domain Eukaryota; kingdom Metazoa; phylum Chordata; class Actinopteri; order Labriformes; family Labridae; genus Labroides; species Labroides dimidiatus. The sequence goes on from CM061153.1 coordinate 27,840,268, forward strand.
TAAATTGGTCAAATCTAGTGGCAGCGCTTTGAGTAACTTGTCAGACAAAATTTCGGACTCGGCTGAATGCTTTGGAAAGATTTGCATAATTTTGCAGCATTTTTTATGTTCAGTATATCAAAAAGATAAAATATTCCTCATTTCTTGCCTCTGATGCCATAACTCAGCGTTTTATAAACAAATCTGAGGTTAAAGTGAAGGGATCCCTCCTCAGCATACAGCCGGTCAAAGAGGATAAAGAGGAGACCTAAAGGTCTGAACTCTTTGGCAGGTGGCCGACATTTTCCTGCAGCTGATAAACGTCTTCCCCATGAGGAGAAAGAGAGAGAGAGAAAGAGAGAGAGCTGTCAGGCTGACAGGTGGCATCACTTACAGCCTGCTGTAACAGAAACAGGCTTCAGTTTCTGCTCCCTCAGAGAGAGAGAGAGAGAGAGAGAGAGAGAGAGAGAGAGAGAGAGAGAGCAGAATAAAAACCTACAGTAAATGGGTCGCATGCCTGAATCCAGCGAGGAATTACGGGTTGAGAATAGCAGGCGGGTCTGGCACATGTGGTCAAAACACAAATCAGTCAAACGCCATCTCAGCCACGGATTTCAGACACCAAAGTGACCAAGCAGGCATATCTCCTCCCTCCCTCCAACTCCTACAATCATTTTCCACATTCCTCTGGCTTTTAAATTACCAGTGGGAAGAAGAAGACCAGTTTAGCCCAGAATATCTGTGAAAGCAGGGCAGCACAGCCGCTGTCCACCAGGGAAGCTGAAGACGTGAGAGACGTGAATAAAGAAGGAAAAACAAGCCCAGATTATGACTGTTTTTTTTTTTTTTTTATCTCAATCCTGCTGCAGTTCAGTTCTTATCCTGTTCAGGGTCCCAGGTGGATGGAGCTTATTCCAGCTATTTTAGGGCAAGAAGCATAAACTCCACTGTAAACTGCAATAATCTGCACTGCAATAAACTGCATGGCAATGATCTGTCATGCAAAAATCTGCACTGCACTAATTCTCATTAATCTATACTGTAATGATTTTCTGTGTAACAATCTGCACTATAGTCTGTACTGCAATAATCTGCACTCTAATGATATGCATTTTTATAATTTCACTGCAATAATCTGCATTTAAAAAGTGAACAATTTAATAAACTGTCCTTTAACCTGCATTGCAATAAACAGCACTGTAATAATTCTTGCTGTGATAACCTGCACTGCTGCATTCTGCACTGAAATAATCTGCACAACAATAATCTGCCCTGCAATGATCTGCACAACAATAATCTGCAGTGAAATAATCTGCACTGGAATAATCTGTACTACAATAATCTCTACTGAAATGATCGGCACTATAATAATCTTCACTGGAATAATCTGCACCCAAATAATCTGGACTGCAATAATATGCACTACAATAATCTGCATAACAATAATCTGCAGTGAAATAATCTGCACTGGAATAATCTGTACTACAATAATCTCTACTGTAATGATCTGCACTATAATAATCTTCACTGGAATAATCTGCACCCAAATAATCTGCACTGCAATAATATGCACCACAATAATCTGCATAACCATAATCTGCACTACAATGATCTGTATTAGAATAATCTGTATAACAATAACATGCACTGTAATATCTGCACTGTAATAATCTGCACTTTAATAACGTGCACTGTATTAATCTTCCCTGCAATTATCTGCATTACAATAATCTGCATTACAATAATCTGCACTACAATAATCTGTTCTACAATAACATGCACTACAACAATCTGCACTGTAATAATTTGCACTCTGCTCTTATAATCTGCACTTTAAGAACGTGCACCGTATTAATCTTCCCTGCAATAATCAACTCTACAGTAATCTGCACTGTATTCATTTGCTTTGTGATAATCTGCACTGTAATAATCTGCACTGTACAAATCCAGACTGTAATCTGCATGAAATAATTGATTCGTTGAGAGCAGCACTGGGCTGATTATTGGTCAAAGAACAAAAAAATAAACAAAGATTTATTCTGGACAAAACATCTGATCTGCCATGTTTACATTTTTTTTTTCAAGCGCTCTTCAGTTTTAAAGTTCGCCCTCCAAAGTCAGCCATGTTTCTAACCTCTGATTGGAGAGAAGACTGCTGCTTCTCTCTAAACTACACCTTCTTCTCTACACTGTGGTGTCTGTTGTTGTTGTTGTCGTTGTTGTTGTTCATTGTTTTTGGGACAATGAAAATCCTCCACACTTCACACTCCACCCGTCGAGTCCTGGTGCAGTCGCAGAAAAACAGCCGAGCAGCTCCGCCGGCCGAGCCGAGCTTAGCTGAAGAGGTTTTAATAGAATTTCTAAAACACCAATTGCGAAAAGCAGGATAGCATTTTCTGATCCGTGTGCCCTGTAATTTGAAGCGTGTGGGCTCAAGCCTTTTATTTTGTGGTGACGGCTTTACTGGCGAGCTCTCCAAAAAGAAGGAGGCCAACGCAGCTGAGGGTTGAGCTAGCTCACTGATTGACCGAGCCGCTTCCCCTTTGGTATCTGGCCACGATCGCTCTGCCCTCATGGCTAACCTCACTGGGCGTCGCTCTACATCATTGGATGCTTGGAGAGCCCAATAGGAGGACACCTGCTGCTGGATTTATTTAGTCTGTCTCCTGATCCTGTTTATGGAGAGCTCTGGGTAAACAAAGATACAGATCTGACGTCAAACATTCCTGAATGCTAGTGTCCTGAATCGCCTCGCTTCGTCCAGATTTAGCATTTAGCTTAAACACACTTCACTCTGTTAGCTGCATGTTTCACCTGATCACAGCTTCACGGCCTTCAAACATTCCCGTCTTTGCGTACTTTCACTTCCCAGAACTTCCTGAATTGGTGGAATTCTTGTGGTGTGCAGGGACATAAAATGACGAACGAGAAAAAAAAAACAAACCCTCTAATATGTGTGCAGCAACGCGCCGTGTGTTTTACATGCACTTAAACACGTTCACACTTTCACAACTCAGGCTTGGAGAAAAAAACATGGAGCAGTAAAGTGATTTCTTTGTCGAGTGCATCTGAATTCAAGAAAAGTGGAACAAAAGCAGCACATTAAAAATAGTTTGACGTGAAAAGGAATCTGTTGGTGCAGCTTTGCGTTGCAGGCTGCAGAGAAACGTTTCCATGCAGCGTTTTGTGTGGCCTGGCCGGCCTTTGTGCAGCAGCTTTAAGAGAATACGGATATAACATGAAACCACAGCGTGGGGCAAAAAGTCCTTTTGAACAGAGAACTTGTGCATTTTTGTATCCGGTGCCAAGACATCTGTCTGTGACACACCCTGTAATTATAAACGAAAGGAAAGAAATGGCTTCTGATTATTTCCATCCTTATTGCAGACACTCACAGCGAGGCCTGTTGGGACTGTTGCACTCCAGAGCTTCAGAAATTATTTACTTTGAGACGTCTCAGTAACATGACTGCACTGCGGGATCCTGCACGGTGACAGGGAAAATGAAATCTGCGGGTCAGAGCTGCTCTCAGTCCTGGACTTTATTTATTTTACAGCCGTATAGACTTTAAATTAAATCTGGATTTAGATGTTTGAGTGGATGGAAAGCTGTGATGGATCCAGGAGAGAGTTTAGGGCAGTGTGGGAGTGTTTCTCTGTGC